>JANAVB010022799.1:1606380-1609538 GCA_029216955.1 Iris pallida
GGCATAAGCCCACCCTAGGACCATTAGCTGTGCCAATGTATTTGTGTAGCATAGAATTTTTTTATTTCTGGTGGACGTGATTTGGGTGGTCTTTGGATTAGTTGCATATTCGTAGTTTAGAACGTAATTTGCTGGTTAATTACGAATTTAGTTAAAATGAATAAAATATTATTAATTCACGGTTTATCACTAAAAGAAATTGTATTTTTATAAATATATTACAAAACACAAAGTTTTCCAAATTGTAAATTGATTCTCGTATATTTCCAAATAATTCAATTAACCGGCTTAATCAACGCACGTAGTTGCGACGTAATCGTTAGCTGTAAATTAATACAACTTAAAACCTGACTAGGACTTACTACTAGAGATTGCAACTAGCACACTTAGCCTGGTTATACAAAGGATCTAAGTCGAGTTCTCAACTGTAGGAACTCGAAGTTACACCTGACGTTCCTCCTCGGTACCGACTCGTCTATCCAGTCAAACTAATACAAGGTAAGTACAGTTATGTCTATTTGGTAATTTATCTCGTAATTGTTTTATTGCAATTTTAAACCACATTGCTACACGGAACTCTCTCCTAGAGTTCGAATATTGACTCATTGATTGAATCTGATTGACTCGGGATATTGGGAGAGTAGTGTAGCGTCTATGACCAATACCCCTATATTGCATCATTGATTGTGCGAGCTGATTCCTCTATACACGGGATAGGCCGGACCGTATCATTAGGATATAATTGAATCATCCCAAGCCGGTCATAGTTCGTTACCTACTCAAATCACATTGTTTTCAATTGTAGAATTGTGAAAAATATTGTTAAGTATTTCAAATTATTTAACATTGCAAATTTCAAATTATTATTTGAATTATTGGATATTCGTAATTGTACTTTGCTCCCTCCTGACTGGAGACCCAACATTTTAGGTATCACTGATGAGGCTTTGTTACGCGATCCCAATACGAGGAATTCGAGATTGCTGAGCTGTTTGCCTAGAGTTTTCTTTTATTCATGATGTATAAAAAAAATGGTTTAAGTTGTATCTTTTATTTCATGTAAAAGTTTAATAAAGTTTTAAATTTCCGAATGTTGAGTTGTGACAAATATAGTGTGTTGTTGTATGGTTACCTGCTACTGAACAGCTTACTGCCGCCGTCTCAACAACGGTGCAGGCTGGGCATGATCCGATTCGACCCAAGCAATTGGGACCGGGTCGTGACATGTTTTTAGTGGTGGCCCATGCAGGTCTGAACAAAACTTAGGAAAACATATTTAGAAACAATTAGAACACTAGAACATTAATTTGTCACAACATAGGACCGAAATATATTATAAATAAATATTTTTGTTTGATTATAGACTGGTAGGATACCTTGCTTATGTTTGCATCCTAAACCTTCCAGAGAATGACCATTGACAAGACCAATCCTGCTGGCGATGAGGTGTCATCTCGGATCATACCCCATATCCTTAACCAAGCCCAGGGTCCTTCCCCTCGCGGCTGTTTGACCGTCCGCATAATGCATCCAGTGAAGTTTTTCCTACACTGGCAATTCCTACCTCATCTCAAACTGAATTGCATTTCCCTGGTGGATTATTCATTTTGTTGTTCCACCAGTACCAGCAATCATCTTCCAAATAGTTGCCCATTTCAAGAAACCCTGGAGTTCCAGAAAGCACAAGTTGAAGCCCAGCAGGAACAGAAGAATATCACGAGAGAAGACATGAAGAACGTCATGATGTAGCCTTAGTTATCTCCAACCAAGTTAGAGCAGAACTTTTGTCCTAGGAAGGATACCCTTGAATCTAGAAGATAATTGGGTCCCATCAAGTACCCTACTTTCCGGCAGCCTTATCGTAAGAAGCTATGGGCTTGTAACTATTGCAAGAGGCCTGGTCATCAGACCGTTAGTTGCCGCAAGAGATTGGGACAATGTTTGGCATGTGGATCAGCTGAGCATCGGGTAAAGGACTGCCCTTATCTTTCCATCAAACCAGAGCTCATAACCCAGCAACACCTGTTAGGCCACAACCTAGGGACCCTCTTTCTATCCAGCAGACCCTGTCCCTTACAATAAGGCATGATGCATACTCGAGGTTTATAGAAATGGAAGCAGTTGGAGACTGCTCATACAAGAGCCAGAACCATGAAGAATAGTACCTAGAACTGCTGAATAGCATCATCTTTTTGGAAGTTGTATCAGGATGTCCTAGATCAATCATAAGAGTTTTGCTGTAATTCTCCACATGAATAGAAGTTCTTAGTTACACTCTTATGGCAGATGTTTTCCTGATAGTCTCATCGGATTATCCCAGATCTAGACATAGGATTCACCCCTGACCAAGTCCCCGACTCTTTCCCTAAATTCTAAAGGATGTTACAGAGTCAACCCGAAGGTGGCCAAGAAGATGAAGGACCAGATCAATGAAGGCTCTAGGATTTATGCAGAATGGAACTCTACCTTAGGGAGTACCTATCTTGTTTATGTCCAAGAAGGATGGAATAGTACGGATGTGCATCGATTATCGGGCACTGAAGAACAAGTACCCTTTTTCCCAGATTGATAATCTGTTTAAATCAGTTTGAGTGAACTTTAGGTGTTTTCCAAGATCGACCTCAGATCTGACTACCAACAGATCAAGGTCAGGAAGAGGACAATTCCCATAACGGCATTCAATTATGGATAGTTGTTGGTCATGTCGTTTGGACTGACAAATGCTCCTGTTGTGTTCATGAATCTCATGAACAAAGTCTTTTATGAGTATTTGAATCAGTTTGTTGTCTTCCATAGATGACATTCCGATATACTCGAAGACTGAAGAAGAGCATGAAGAGTATATGAGAAAAGTTTTGGAAAGAAGAAAAGCTAACTAAAAGTGAATTTTCTTAGACAAGGTGGTTTTGCCCATATTGTCACAAGAGAAGAATTTTGAAGAATCTCAAGAAGATAGCCACTGTGGAGAAATGGTATACCAAGATTCAGTAGCTGAAGTTACAGCTGACTAATACCGGAAGTTGTGAAGGAATTTGCCAAGATTGCTGAACCTATGACGAAGCTGACTCGGAAAATGAAGAGTTCATCTGGACGGAGGATGCCAAGCAGCATTCGAGGAGCTGAAAAGAGGTTATCACTGCACCAATTATTGCGCTACC
>JANAVB010022799.1:1609551-1989551 GCA_029216955.1 Iris pallida
ACTTGGTATGAGTACCTAGTATAGACTAGAATACCTTGGTAAGGCAAGGTATGGATCCAAAAACCTAGGAATGATCTAGAATTGACTCATTCGACCAGTTTGACCTAGCTTGACCTAGTTTGACCTAGACAATTGACCAGGTTTGACTTAGAGTTGACTTTGACCTAGATTGACCTAGAAATCATGTAGATGCATCATAAATTTCATCTTTCTTATTTTAAACATATTATAACCTGTACTGTTCTATTTAGAACATTGTGACTCCGGTGCAGACATCTGACATTATACTACTCTTTTCAGAGTATCAGGCGAGTACATTCTCTGATAGTTCTCTCATTTATTTGCCAGTTACTGTATTTCAGTTCTATTTAGTTTTATGTGATTCTCTGTTACAATACGTATGGATATTTTTGGATTCATGTATGCGACACACATACCATACTTATCTGGCCTCTATTACTGGAATCACTGGAATCATTCCGGAATCTATTTCTGGAATCATCATATTTTGGCTGGACTCATCTCAATTCTCGTGTCGAATTCTGGATTCATTTTGTATTGCGGGGCAGGGAAATATTGAGTAAGATATAGACATACCCCAAATCTGAAATCTCCAACTGGAATCTACTGGAAGCATAGCCATCTCTCGCCTCATCAGTGAGAGATGTGCCTTATTACCTACAGCCGTTTACATGTCGATCTCGGTATTTTAAAATACACTGTTAGAGTATAGCTGGTCTCACCTGGATTCTTGATCACTACCTAGAATCATCTCGTACTGGATTTATCTTGTATTAGATTCATTTCGTACTGGATTTATAGTAGTTTACACTTGTTTTACATTTACTACCTGGACTCATTATGTTACTTTAGTTCAGCTAGATTTATTTTACAGTCTTCATTGCCATCATTCTTCTCTTGTTTTAGTTACTTACTTTCCTTGTATCTTATCTGTTCTCCATACCATCACCTGTATATAAACTGCCATATTCATCAATAAAACTGTCTATAACTGCTTTATAGTTCTCTGTCATTACTTGGGTTTTCTTGATGAGTTGTACTCGTTCCTGTCCTGACTGGACCTGTTGTAAATTTTACAGATGATTGCCCTGAGGACACATGCCCTACATATTACTGTGGAGATGGTTTAGCAACCTATGGCCCCGACACTCAGGAGTGATTGGGAGATTAGCTTGTTTGTTTAGCTTTTATGTTTTAGAACTGGAGTTGTATATAAGTTGAGTTTTGCAGTTGATATTGTCTGAGATTTATTATTTAGTTGTTGGATTTATTTCTGTTATTAGTCTTTAGTTATAACTTCTGTGATATCTTATCATTCTTAGACTGTGATTGAGATTCATTATATCTATACTTGTCCTCCGTTCGGAGTTGAGATTTGACAAGTACATTATATAATTGCATGAGTTGTTGATTAGATAGTAACCTAGGACAGCGTTCTACCGCCGATACTGCGGCGTAGGCTGGGCGTTGTTACGCGCTCGTACCCTCACAGTGGGTGCGGGTCGTGACAACTTGATCCATCAATGATTCAATCCATCTTTCCCTTTTCCAAATACTTGTAACTCTCATTGATTCACCAATAATTTTCTTGTATTTATATCTTGGTCGCAACATATCACTTCGTTTGGATCCATACACATATTTTAGGCGTCCCCAAAACATATGCATTTCAGCCAAAGTCTGCGCTAGTGCGATAACTTCTTTCCATACTGTTATCTCAGTCGCAACCTATCACTTCGGCTGGATCTATAACATATTTTAGGCATCCCCAAAACATATATACTTTAGCCAACTTCCATGTTAGTGCGATTCGATCAGCTACGATATAACTCTCTTTTCCAAATCCGACTTAGCATCCTTTCAATTGACTTATCACTTTATTCACTTGCCACAATCACTATCTTCCAGGCCACAACACTTAACATCAGGGATAACTCGGGTAAGCTCTCTATCCAAGCACAATATTTCTAACATTCGGTTAAGGGTCTAACTTAGAGCCAATCATATCAAGGGTTCACAACATGCAATCATATTCCTTCCCAATCCAATAATATTTTCATCGAGGCAATTTATCTTTTATAAAAGATATAATCCGACGTCACCCACTATCGATTACCCAAGTTAGGATATATTCTATGCAATAGTCAAGGTTAACCCAGCTACCCGACTATAGATACCTATCAAACATCTCCAATAATACTCATCACCACCATCTCTCGTTGATTGCCACAAGTTCATCCTATGGGTCTCCACTGGTCACCTATTATTCAGTCAATCTCTAAGGTTAGCTACACTGACAGCTAAACTTAATCATTCAGGTGACTTTTCTACAGTAGACGGCTACTAGGGTTATACTAGTTCCTTATTCTTAGGGCCAACAAGCAACCGACAGTTATAAGGAACTCTACCCAAACCTATGGTATCAACTCAGTTTGAATAACTAATCGCTATTGTCGGTTATGCCAAAAATTTGTAAGTTATCAACTGGTCACTAGGGTCAAGTCTATCTATCCAGGGTCTTCCTCAAGGAAATAATTCCCACAGAGGCTCATTCTTATACTTACCCAACGATCGAGTAAGATCAATCTAGCAACATTACGGTTAAATCCTGACCCGACATACGATTCCCATCGTTCTAATAATCCATCAAGTAAATTTCCAATGATTCAATTTCTATTCCAATACCCTTGTACCCACACGGATCTATATACCGAGGCTAATTATTCAAGGATCATCAATTCTGATAGTCTCAACAAAACTATGGAATCATACCATTCGGTCTGTATGACGAATAAGTCATAAGCCTGCAATCTATATCCCAACCGATAACCATCTATACATCGTACCATCTACCGACACTATCCAACATATTTCGTGATTCTAAATCTTATTCATTTCCCAGCCATCAAAATCTCATACGGACATTCTTAAAATTCCCTACCTCAAGGGTCAAGTAATTCATTCCATTCAATCTGACAATTCAGGTATCAATTAACCATCCTCTAGGCCACACCAGTATTCAGAGTCACTACTTGTTATTTTTGTAATACACTTCAAATCCTTTACATACATGTAGCGACTATCCTTTAGTGATCAAGATGGATTAACATCTATTACACCTTAGGATCAAGGAACAGATTCTAATATTCCTTTGGTTCACCGACAATATTCCAAAACTTCCAGCTTAGCAACCAACTTTGTATTAGCCACATCTGATTTGCATCCAACCAATCGAAGTCAACATTCAGATGTTCTAAGCCACAACATTCTCTAGCCAAATCTTTACCCGTAGCATACGGTCTTACTAGTCTGAGTCATCACTCGACTAAATAATTTCTAACCAAACCACCTGTTATAATTTCTAGAATTCTCGCTACCCAGCATAACATCACCGTCAAGGGATACTCGAGTCATCTAGCAATACATGACTCCCAGCTAAGTCATAGCACTACCCAGTATCCACAGATAGTCTCACTGCTATCCTACGGAAAGGGTCAGCATACCTCTCGTTTTGAGGTGGTAGAGGCAATATACCACTCAGAAACGAAGCCATTCTCAAACAATACCAACTTAAATCTATTTCGGACATTTGTGATCTATAATGATTACAACACTAAGCCAACATCTCGGGGTCTCAATATTACAAGCCAACATTCTTAGGGTCACAAAAGCACTAGCTAGCACACATGAGTCAACTCACCAGTTTCGTTGAACTCACCCATCAATTACCCTATTTATAATTCTTTTCCAACGTCACATGTAATTCTCAACTTGTTACAGCATACCTAGCCACTTTTTCTTTATTCTCATATTCCCAACAGCATTCACAATATAGTATACTATGGCATCGAGTCATTGTTGGGTTATTTGTGTCCAAACCAACAATAATTTTCATTCAGGGGCATCATAATGTATATAGACTTATTGTATGGAACATCCAGTGAGCAGCTAAGAGGGTTAACGAACTTTCAGACACGAACAACATAGGATGATTATAGATCAACAATAGCATAATCGTGGAAGCAATCTTTGATTTAATCGTGGAAGCAACGTTGAGTGATCGCGAAGCAACTTTGGTTAATCGTCGATGCAACTTTGATTTGAAACGAATCAAAGAAGAGACCAAGGACGTAAAGCCGTACTCTGATACCAATTTGTCATGCCCCGATTCGTAGAGTCATTTATTCACATATTTTATCTATTGGAATCGATCGTCCTCGCTTGGGCGTGATGCCGTACAAGTCTGGTATTACACTTATACAAGGCAAAGATGGTACATAATTGATTATCTTCAAATAGGAACACATTACAGCGACAGAAACAGATAAATTAAAGTTAATAGGACAATCTTTCTTATTGAATAGAACACATCACTTTTTATAGCAGCGAGATAAAAGGATAACTTGCAGTCACAGGAAGATATATATAGAACTATATTCTTTTTATTGATAATCAAAGAAGTGTACTAGACTTGTATTGAAGTACAATACTTACAACACTTCCCACTTTACATTGAAAGTCAACTGATCAATGCTATCAAGCTTACATTTGATACTTGGATACATTGGATTACAACTCGATATACCGACTTGGCTTACAGCTCACTGGTACAACTGATTACTATGTTCCATACATTATGCCCTTTATAAATAGAAGACATCATCTTGTACAAGGAGAGCTTCTGTATGCCCAACAAATCTTTGATGCCGCGGAACCAATCAAGCCAATCTCCGTGTGTAGAACATCCCAAGCATGAGCACCTACCCACAAAACGTGGGCCAGCACATCATCTATGTACTGGCGAGCAGAATCCAACCCACTCGCCCAAACCAACATATAGTGATCGATTTTAGCAACATTTAATAAAAAATCTTTCTATTTGGGCCTAGCATCAGTTTACAGTTCTTAAGCAGAAACATTGAAGTAAGTAAACATGTCATGGCATGGTATAGCATTTCTTTGTGTAAGGCATCATCTAAGCAATATTGAGTTAACCCGTTGAGCATATCATAGAAATATTCCTGGAAGGCATCGTTTAGCATACTTGGTGTTATCGTTCAACAGGTTATGGCAACATTCTAAAAGACAATACATTAGCAAATCGTATTTAACATGTTGAGCATCATGTTATTTAGCATGTTAAGCAGGCAAGTTGAACCAACATATACAATATCACAATTATGTGATTCCTTATCGATAGCTGACTTCTCGTACCTGTATCAAATACAGGTTATCAGATAAACTTACTTTGCCTGCACAAAAACATTTATTAGCATCCATCTTGACTATATGGCCACTGGTGTTGTTAAACCATATGGACTCTTTTCATTTCATTTCAAGATAATGCGGTCAGCATAGTAGGTGGCGAGCCTCTATACCACCCTGCCTTATCCGTGCTCCCACAGCACTCATCATTATTTCTTCCTAGGCCGAATCAGTCCCGGCGCCCCGGTACCGTTCGAGGAAATTAAAACTCAAACCTTGTATACAAGTTGTCCATGACCATGCGAATGCGTCCGACTCGATTGCGAACATAATCGCATGGTAAAATATGTTATAGAAAGTAAAGACAACAGTGCATCATTAGTCATATTTAATGACTTATTCATTTCGTCATTACCATCATTTCATTTGGTGATCTCAAGGATCCCATGCTTTATTATTTCTCATTTATTGCTTCATTGAAATATTTCTCATATCATTTCTTTCAATAAGGAATATAACATTCATTCATTTCATAGGGACATTTATTCGTTCTTTCATTGCTTATAAGGGACATGCAACATTTCATATTCTTGCAACAGTTATACAAAGTGTACATGATTCAAGTATTCGTTTAATTCTCATAGCCAGTACATTTTCTATTCAATCATTCACAAGGCATCTCATTATTCAAGTGTTTTACTGATTAATACAGGTTATCAGATATACTTACTCTGCCTGCACAAAAACATTCATTAGCGTGCATCCTGACTACATGGTCACTGGTGTTGTTAAACCATATGGACTCATTTATTTCATTTCAAGATAATACCGTAAGCATAGTAGATGGAGAGCCTCTATGCCACCCGCCTTATTTGTACTCTCACAGCACTCATCATTATTTCCTCCTAGGCCGAATCAGTCCCGGCGCCCCGGTACCGTTCGAGGAAATTAAAACTCAAACCTTGTATACAAGTTGTCCATGACTATGCGAATGCGTGTCCGACTCGATTGTGAACATAATCGTATGGTAAAATATATTAAAGAAAGTAAAGACAACAGTGCATCATTAGTTATATTAAATGACTTATTCATTTCGTCATTACCATTATTTCATTTCGTGATCCCAACGATATGCTTTATCATTTCTCATTTATTGCTTCATTGCAACGTTTCTCATATCGTTTCTTTCAACAAGAAATATAACATTCATTCATTTCATAGGAACATATATTCGTTCTTTCATTGCTTGTAACGACCATAGTTCGTATTACGTATTTTGGTATACGTGTGCGTAACTTGACTCGTATTGCATATTTCCTTGTGGTTATTTTGGCATTTCATTTCTTGGTTCGGTTCAACTTGCTGGTTCGGCTTTGCTTGGTTTTATGTGGACCAAACCCCCACCTACCACCACCACCATCATTTATATTTCCACCTCACTCTCTCTCTCCTCATTAATTCTTCTCCATCACTTCTTCTTCTCCACCATTACTTCTTCACCTACCAGGGTGTAGGGCTTAGGCAAGTGCAACTTGCTTCATGGAGGAACTCATTTTTATTGTTCTATTCTCTTCCTCATGAGATTCTAACACACTTTAATACTTAGTATTTCTAATTTCCATGGCTCATTTCTTGTAGATCTAAGTTTATTTTATTTTTATATTTCTTGGGTTTTGATCTATTTAATTTGTTATTAACAAGTTCTGATGGTTCCATGTGGTAGAGAATTTTATTTTGCCCTATTTTGACCTATGGAAGTTCGGATTTGGACTCTGGATGAAGGTTTTATGAAGCTTGGAAGCTGGCTTTTTGTCACGGCCCACACCCACTGTGAGGGTACGAGAGCGTAACAACGCCCAGCCTACGCCGCAGTGTCGGCGGTAGAACGCTGTTCTAGGTCATGAACTATAACTAACATAATATGAATACTCTCCATAAGAGGCCAACACAGAGGTACAACTCAATCACAATCTAAGGTAGAATGTTGTATGATGGAAAATAGATAAGAAATCCTCAACTGAGGTACAGCAGAAAGAAATAACAAAGTCTCAACATCTCTAAAATATACAACTCTGAAAATAAGACAACAGCTAAACATGAAAAGAAAGGATAGTCTAAGCTATCTACACTATACAAGGTATCATCCTGAGCAGCTGCCTGAACCTCCCCAGGGGTCCAGGTCGCGAGTGTCAACTAGGCAAACTCCAAGTAAGGGTGCAGGATTCCTCATCATCCTCTATAAAATTTTTAACAGGTCCAGTCAGGACGGGCGCGCACAAAATATCTCACGCAGTTCATATCATGTTAGGAAATATAAAGCATGCAATAGAGTAAGGTACATGAAACGCTGAAAGAAGAATGTATATAAAAACAGCAGAGATTTGATAATGGGAAATATCTATATATGATAAGTAAGAACTGTAAGCAACATGTGATTTAGAGCACAATATGGTTATATAAACGGTCTAGAAAATACAATGGTAACTCCATTGTACGTGGGTGTACAATAGACATATACAATAGTTATACAATCTTGTACAATAGGATTTGATTACATAACCAATTCTACTCCCCCTCCCCAATTAGTACACAAGGATCCACTCTAGTTACGTTATCTTGCACAATAGTGTACAATGTTATACAATAGATGTACAATATTATACAATAGGTGTAAAATGTTATACAATAGTTGTACAATATTATACAATAGTGTACAATGGTCTATCCCTGGAACTCATGTGATAATGAGAGTACAATATGCACAATAGTGTACAAGGATATAGGTATTTAGTAAATACAATATGGAAGTAAACGCACATCACAATATGTATCTAGTGAATACTAGGGGATAACATCCCAAAAGAAGATCCTTATAGTACCAATCCGTGATAACAATCGTGTCAGCATCAAGTACAGTAATCTAGAGCAAGAATATAAATCCAGGCAAGTATGAAACGGTCAGAGAATGTACTCGCCTCGTATCTGAATGTCCGAAGTAAATACTGCCTGAGGAGAGGTGTCTGTCTCCTAATCAGAGCAACACAAGTTACAACATGTCTAAAATAAGGAAATAGACTGCTACAATGCATCTACATGCTGTCTAGGTCAAACTAGGCTAAAGTCAACACTTGGTCAACTCTAGTCAACTATCTAGTCAAAGCTAGGTCAACTGGGTCAACATAGACTCAATAAAGTCTCACTAGGCCTAACCAGTCTACCCTAGCTAGTACACACCATACAAATCCAAGGCTATACAAGCCAACACAAGTCACATATCAAGATACATCACATCATGCATATTCAACATTATATATATATATATATATATATATATATTATATATATATATAAGAGAAAAGAACTAACATGTAAAGCTATGTGTGTGTGTGAACATGGAGGTGTACATGAAAGAGAAACAACACTAGTTATGAGTTTACACTACACATGGCACAAAGCTAACCCATCTACATTACACATGTATTATACTTAACATGCATGGCTACAAGTATACATCTATATACATTAGAGTAGAGACTATTTAAGTTATAACTAACATGCATCTATACTTTACATAAATCTATATATTATAGCAATCATTTAGAGAAGGGTTACATGGCATGGTGGTTGATATAGAGTGGGGTGTCCTTGTGCAGAGGGTGAAGTTCATTCTCAGTTTAGTTCCACATTTATATAAACTAAAGTGAGCTATCCCATAAACTGGTGTAACTAACTACATAAAATGAACCATGTTATCTGAAATTGCCATTAAGCCAACATCCCATATGCATACAGCTCATGCATTGTCTAATACTGAAATTAACTAACATTTCGAATTAAGGGATGAAGGTTAACATTACATTCATAGACATTCCACTATATTGAAAACTAAAATTGGCTTGGCAATAGAAAAAGGAAGGTATATATGCTTACATGGACAGTTCAGTGTTCGAACAACCTAAAATGAACTAACATTCAATCTAAATATCAGCTATGCATTGGTTCTATGTCTACATATGAAATCTGATATTGCATTTACAATATTTATACATTATGCATTCATATCTATCATTACATATATACCTTGCATTTATATATAGCATTCATTATATACTTTCATGCATGCATTGTATATCATTCTTTCATTCATGCATTTATGCATTGCTTACATATATTACATTAATTGCATTCCTACATGCTTGCATTCAACCATATATATACATTAGTTTAAATAGGTATATATCATATATATCATTTCATTCATCTAACATATCATGCATTACATACTCTATATTCATTTAATATCCATACTACATAGGCTCATAGGTTACACAAAATGCATATATCGTATAGTCACTCTTTTACTTAAAACCAATACTGTACCAATTGTGCATTCACTAAATTCTAGGATTAAAGTATGTTTAGTACTTCATGTTAGCTTTCAAACTTCAAACGGATCGTATTTTCGTGTCCGAAAGCTTCGAAATCGTGAAAATACCGAAACGCGTTCGTCTTTCGTACAGCTGACACTCAAATAATTTACAGAAAGTTACAAAGGAATTTAGCTTATTAAAATATATATTTGGAAAGCTAACTTCGACACGGTTCTTTTAAAAAAACGGGAGATAAATCGGAGTTTAAGCTAAAAGTTATGACATTTCTAAGTTGCTATTGCTACTAAAAACGTGGATAAAAATTATGACGAATTTGGGTAGTTTGAGACAAAAGAACACAAGTATATAACATAATATATCAAGAACTCACTCTCTACACTAATATATATATGAGACACTATAGAACACATCTCCAATACAAAAATATGAGATTAAACATGTAATAATTCATTCATACATAACAACAACACATAGTGTGTCCAAATTTGGGTTTTCCCACATGGACACAACCACAACACAAAGGACACTCCTATGACCTCCAAATGGACACGAAATGGACACAAATGGAGATACAACCATGGGGGTCATTCCTATGGGTTCAAAATACCTATATGTATGAGAAATGAAAAGAAGAAGGGATTTATACCTTCCGGTAGATCGAATCGAAGAAAAGCCTTCCCGCAGCGACACCGACATATAGAGATTCCAAAAAGACACGGACGAGCTCCGAATCCTCCCAAACTTGGGTAGCTTCCTCCTTGGCTAGAATGGAGAAGGAAAGAAGAAGATTTGGTGGCAAAATAGAAGGATTTGGTGAGAAATTGCTAGGGATTGCTCTCTAGGAATTTGGGGAAGAACAAGAGAGAGAGTGTGGATGAGAATAATGAAATAACTTGAGCCTATCCTCTCCCAAAGTGGCTGGCCATATGGGGCTATTTGTCCTATTATGGTAAGGTCCAAAATGCCCACTAACCTATTCTATTAGTATTAGGAAAGGGCTAATTGGTTGGGGCTAATTAGTCATTCTAAAGTCTCTAATCACACTAACCTTATCCATAATAATTAGTCTAACCTCTAACTAAAATATTTATATCATGTGGGCTATGGCTAACTAATGTGTGGGTCCACTAAAGTCAACACTACACCCTGGTCCCCGTTTAAAGTCGAATTGAGCTGAAATTCGAACCCGACTCAAATAACCCAAAACAATATCATAAATAATAAAATAAATTTCAAAAATATTTCAAAAATAAAAATAATAAAAATACCTCTGTTCCTGAAAACTGGGGGTGACAAATTCCTCGAAATTAAAACCAAACAATAGTAAAATGTCAAACACAAGTCATAATTTTAAATAGTTTAAAAATGATTAAAAATCACCAAAAATCATAATATAAAATAATTATCAATAAATAATAATTATAATTACAAAATTTCAAAATTACCCTTATCTGGAAAACTGGTGTTACAATCCTACCCACCTTATAAAAATTTCGTCCTCGAAATTAAGATGATCGCACCCCCTTCTAGGTCAAACATAGTCAGGGTCAATCACTAGTCAATTTCTCAACATACAAGTACTTGGTCATCAACTGGTCAACTTCTTAGGGTTTTACCTATGCTAGCTATTTAGGTGTTGGCAACTAGAATTTAGCAAAAGAAACTCTATAATAGACTAGCTCTTAACTTTCCAATCCTATCAAGTCACCTATAACTAAATACCTACAAGCAAAGCACATGAATACCAAATACCATATATATATATATATATATATATATATATATATATATATATATATATATATATATATATATATATATATGCTCAAGAACAAACCCATCACATATATCCTAAGTATATCATCTATATATACATACTGATCAACCAAGGGTTAAGGCAGACTAAACTTATAAGGGTCTGAAACTGCTTAGAACTAGGCTAAGGATGAATGGTCTGAATCAAGGGACATGGTATCTAGTGAAGGGTCTGCACACTGCCTATAAAGGTGATCAACACAAAGGAACTCAACACGAAGGGAACTTAACTAAAATGGAAAACTGAACCAAGTATAGGCTAAACAACATGTTTATAACCCTATACAACAATGGCCTATAGATACCAACTAACCTATATCCCATATGCCAATATCATCTGCAATCTATCTATGCAAGTAGACCTCTCGGTCTTAGGTGAAACTACAACTATACTCAAAGGCAGGCTCTGGTCATGGGTGCCTCACTGGAAAAGGTAAGGAAAGTAGTAATAATCATCAAGGATGTAAGGCATACTAACATCCTATGTGTAACTGGTTGGTATTATAGATAACAGGAGAATTAGCTGGAATGGGTTACTATTCTAACACCAATGCTAACTATCACCTCTAGGGTACAGACACTCCACAAGTCATCATACCATTATACAAAGAAGGAACTGCCTATGAATAAGCTCTACAAAACTAAATATCCCTACTCCTAAGTCATTTATAACAATCAAAAGGGTATGATGTTTAAACCTTCTCAAGATACAATCTATTAATCATATGCGTCTGTCCAAAATCATGTTGTCCAGAGTCTTCATCATGCTAGTGAGCAAGGCTACGATAATCACAGAGTCCTTGACTAAGGTACGTACCTCTAGGTTCATGGTATTTAAAATTTTCGTACTGTCGCATGCGACGGCGAAAACCTTAAATTCCTATACCCGAAATACATCCAAAATCTGACTACATGTCCTCACTATCCAACTAACACGACTATCGAGGATTCTAGATCCCATGATTTAGGCGACCTAGCCCATATGATTTTCTCAGAAGAAAAAACAAACACAACAAAAGAGTAACATGACAAAATTAATCAATCAACAAGGAACAAATGGAATCGAATTTCAAGGTAATTATAAAAGAAAATTGTGGGAATGGAATTGAGAAGAACGGAACTTGCAACAAGATCTCCAATGGTCTGCGCATCCTTGACTGTCCCGACGATAGCTCGCCCTGCTAGTTTTCCCTGGTCTGCTGCTGATGCTGCATGAATCACCGATGCTGAGAGAAATCAGAAATGATAGGAGAAAATCTCTGTACAATTAGAGGTGCACCTCCAATGTAGCAGAAATGCCAACCTGAGTCGGCACAACAGAAGCTGCGGTCTCGAGCCCTGATGAACAGATGAGAGGTGGCCAGCCTCTCGATAGTATTCCCGAACCGAAGCGATGAGATCGTGTCTTAATAACCATCATGAAAACTGATCAAACAAGAAGCAATTTCTGAGAATGAAGCAAAAATTCAAAGGGGACAGTTTATATTCAAGGGAAGTCAATAAGCAACAATTTTTGACAAAAAGGAATCTGATTAAGAGTTTTTCCTAATGATTGAGTACCTCCAAATATCCTAATCCTACTGCAGGCTGTAGTGATACTCTAGTTCGAATACCACTACATAAACTCGACCTGCATGGGCCACCACTAAAAACGTGTCACGACCCGCACCCACTGTGAGGGTACGAGAGCGTAACAACGCCCAGCCTACGCCGCAGTGTCGGCGGTAGAATGCTGTTCTAGGTCATGAACTATAACTAACATAATATGAATACTCTCCATAAGAAGGCCAACACAGAGGTAAACTCAATCACAATCTAAGGTAGAATGTAGCATGATGGAAAATAGATAAGAAATCCTCAACTGAGGTACAGCAGAAAAAATAACAAAGTCTCAACATCTCTAAAATATACAACTCTGAAAATAAGACAACAGCTAAACATGAAAAGAAAGGACAGTCTAAGCTATCTACACTATACAAGGTATCATCCTGAGCAGCTGTCTGAACCTCCCCAGGGGTCCAGGTCGCGAGTGTCAACTAGGCAAACTCCAAGTAAGGGTGCAGGGTTCCTCATCATCCTCTATAAAATTTTCAACAGGTCCAGTCAGGACGGAGCGAGCACAAAACATCTTACGCAGTTCATATCATGTTAGGAAATATAAAGCATGCAATAGAGTAAGGTACATGAAACGCTGAAAGAAGAATGTATATGAAAATAGCAGAGATTTGATAATGGGAAATCTATATATGATAAGTAAGAACTGTAAGCAACATGTGATTTAGAGCACAATATGGTTATGTAAACGGTCTAGGAAAATACAATGGTAACTCCATTGTACGTGGGTGTACAATAGACATATATAATAGTTATACAATCTTGTACAATAAGATTTGATTACATAACCAATACTACTCCCCTCCCCAATCAATACACAAGGATCCACTCTAGTTACGTTATCTTGCACAATAGTGTACAATGTTATACAATGGATGTACAATATTATACAATAGATGTACAATATTATACAATAGTTGTACAATGTTATACAATAATGTACAATGGTCTATACTTGAAACTCATGTGATAATGAGAGTACAATATGCACAATGAGTATACAAGGATATAGGTATTCAGTAAATACAATATAGAAGTGAAACACACATCACAATATGTATCTAGTGAATACTAGGGGATAACATCCCAAAAGAAGATCCTTATAGTACCAATCCGTGATAACAATCGTGTCAGCATCAAGTTCAGTAATCTAGAGCAAGAATGTAAATCCAGGCAAGTATGAAACGGTCAGAGAATGTACTCGCCTCGTATCTGAATGTCTGAAGTAAATGTACTGCCTGAGGAGAGGTGTCTGTCTCCTAATCAGAGCAACACAAGTTACAACATGTCTAAAATAAAGAAATAGACTGCTACAATGCATCTACATGCTGTCTAGGTCAAACTAGGCTAAAGTCAACACTTGATCAACTCAAGTCAACTATCTAGTCAAAGCTAGGTCAACTGGGTCAACATAGACTCAATAAAGTCTCACTAGGCTTAACCAGTCTACCCTAGCTAGTACAACCATACAAATCCAAGGCTATACAAGCCAACACAAGTCACATATCAAGATACATCACATTCATGCATATTCAACATTATATATATATATATAAGAGAAAAGAACTAACATGTAAAGCTATGTGTGTGTGTGAACATGGAGGTGTACATGACAAGAGAAATCAACACTAGTTATGAGTTTACACTACACATGGCACAAAGCTAACCCATCTACATTACACATGTATTATACTTAACATGCATGGCTACAAGTATACATCTATATACATTAGAGTAGAGACTATTTAAGTTATAACTAACATGCATCTATACTTTACATAAATCTATATATATTATAGCAATCATTTAGAGAAGGGTTACATGGCATGGTGGTTGATATAGAGTGGGGTGTCCTTGTGCAGAGGGTGAAGTTCATTCTCAGTTTAGTTCCACATTTACATATAAACTAAAGTGAGCTATCCCATAAACTGGTGTAACTAACTACATAAATGAACCATGTTATCTGAAATCTGCCATTAAGCCAACATCCCATATGCATACAGCTCATGCATTGTCTAATACTGAAATTAACTAACATTTGAATTAAGGGGTGAAGGTTAACATTACATTCATAGACATTCCACTATATTGAAAACTAAAATTGGCTTGGCAATAGAAAAGGAAGGTATATATGCTTACATGGACAGTTCAGTGTTCGAACAACCTAAAATGAACTAACGTTCAATCTAAATATCAGCTATGCATTGGTTCTATGTCTACATATGAAATCTGATATTGCATTTACAATTTATACATTATGCATTCATATCTATCATTACATATATACCTTGCATTTATATATAGCATTCATTATTACTTTCATGTGCGTGCATTGTATATCATTCTTTCATTCATGCATTTATGCATTGCTTACATATATTACATTAATTGTATTCCTACATGCTTGCATTCAACCATATATACATTAGTGTAAATAGGTATATATCATATATATATCATTTCATTCATCTAACATATCATGCATTACATACTCTATATTCATTTAATATCCATACTACATAGGCTCATAGGTTACACAAAATGCATATATCGTATAGTCACTCTTTTACTTAAAACCAATACTGTACCAATTGTGCATTCACTAAATTCTAGGATTAAAGTATGTTGTAGTACTTCATGTTAGCTTTCCAAACTTCAAACGGATCATATTTCGTGTCCGAAAGCTCCGAAATCGTGAAAATACCGAAACACGTTCGTCTTTCGTACAGCTGACACTCAAATAATTTACAGAAAGTTACAGAAGGAATTTAGTTTATTAAAATATATATTTGGAAAGCTAACTTCGACGTTCTTTAAAAAAACGGGAGATAAATCGGATTTAAGCTAAAAGTTATGACATTTCTAAGTTGCATTGCTACTAAAACGTGGATAAAAATTATGACAATTTAGGTAGTTTGAGACAAAAGAACACAAGTATATAACATATATCAAGAACTCACTCTCTACACTAATATATATATGAGACACTATAGAACACATCTCCAATACAAAAATATGAGATTAAACATGTAATAATTCATTCATACATAACAACAACACATAGTGTATCCAAATTTGGGGTTTTCCCACATGGACACAACTACAACACAAAGGACACTCCTATGACCTCCAAATGGACACAAAATGGACACAAATGGAGATACAACCATGGGGTCATTCCTATGGGTTCAAAATAGACCTATATGTATGAGGAAATAAAAGGAAAGGGATTTATACCTTCCGGTAGATCGAATCGAAGAAAAGCCTTCCCGCAGCGACACCGACACGTAGAGATTCCAAAAAGACACGGACGAGCTCCGAATCCTCCCAAACTTGGGTAGCTTCCTCCTTGTCTAGAATGGAGAAGGAAAGAAGAAATTTGGTGGCAAAATAGAAGGATTTGGTGGAGAAATTGCTAGGGATTGCTCTCTAGAATTTGGAAAAGAACAAGAGAGAGTGTGGATGAGAATAATGAAATGAACTTGAGCCTATCCTCTCCAAAGTGGCTGGCCATATGGGGCTATTTGTCCTATTATGGTAAGGTCCAAAATGCCCCCACTAACCTATTCTATTAGTATTAGGAAAGGGCTAATTGGTTGGGGCTAAATTAGTTATTCTAAAGTCTCTAATCACACTAACCTTATCCATAATAATTAGTCTAACCTCTAACTAAAATATTTATATCATGTGGGCTATGGCTAACTAATGTGTGGGTCCACTAAAGTCAACACTACCCCCTGGTCCCCGTTTAAAGTCGAATTGAGCTGAAATTCGAACCCGACTCAAATAACCCCAAAACAATATCATAAATAATAAAATAAATTTCAAAAATATTTCAAAAATAAAAAATAATAAAATACCCTGTTCCTGAAAACTGGGGGTGACAAATTCCTCGAAATTAAAACCAAACAATAGTAAAATGTCAAAATTACAAGTCATAATTTAAAATAGTTTAAAAATGATTAAAAATCACCAAAAATCATAATATAAATAATTATCAATAAATAATAATTATAATTACAAAATTTCAAAATTACCCTCATCTGAAAACTGGGTGTTACACTTTTGTATGGTTCTTCTTCTCGAATAATGAGAAGAAGAACAGTTCTGCAGCCGCATGAACTTCCGTGGCCGCATGAAGTTCCGTAGCCGCATGAACTTTCGTGGCCGCATGAACTTTCGCGGCCGCATGAACTTCCGTAGCCACATGAACTTCTGTGGTCGCATGAACTTCCGGGGCAGCATGAACTTCTGCAGCCACATGAACTTCCGCAGTCGCATGAACTTTCGTGGCCGCATGAACTTTCGTGGCTGCAAGAAGTTTCGTAGCCGCATGAACTTCCGTGGCTGCATAAACTTTCGTGGTCGCATGAACTTCCGCAGCCGCATGAACTTCCTTGGCCGCATAAACTTCCGTGGCCGCATGAACTTCCGTAGCCGCATGAACTTCCGCAGCCGCATGAACTTCTGTGGCCGCATGAACTTCCGTGGCCGCATAACTTCAGTGGCCGTATGAACTTCCGTGGCCGCATGAACTTCCGTAGCCGCATGAACTTCCGTGGCCGCATGAACTTCCGTGGCCGCATGAACTTCCGTGGCCGCATGAATTTTCTCTTGATTTTCCAGCCGCATGCGCCCTGCCCCTTTTGCCGCATGACTCCCCCTGCCGTCCTTGCACCCTCTTTTGATTATTTAGCGCTACATATATGTTGGTGCCTTGTTCATTTTAAATATGTTTCCTGACACGCTGGTGACCCGTTGTGGTACACTTTTGACAAATGATATGACATGATAGTGGCCCGTCGTGCACACTTTTGACGAGTAAACCTGACATGATATATCATGATACTGTTACGACAGCTAGCCCGACATGACAAGTATGAATACTTGGACACCGTGGGTGATTGTGTTTGTACAAATAAACCAGTATTTGTCTTGCATCATGTCTAGGATAGGGATCCCTTAGTACCACAGTCAGGGATACCTACTGCAATTGACTAAGGCTAATAAACTAGAATAATCTAATAGTCATGGAGAGATTTCCTAGCTACAGGCAATCCCGTTATCTGGGCACACTAAGTGGACTTGTAGCCTACCGACGAGTAGGGCACATTTCCAGCACAAAGTCACGTGTTGCACCCTTCATAAACAGACATTCGACCTGGATAACCTGGATGGTCTGCAGGGCTTGTGGCTGTTGGGATAATCTCATTGCATTTGCTAGTAACTAGGACTGTGATAACCCTAGTTAGTTAAAGTATCAAGCCGTACTCTTTGCTTGGCCGTGATTGATTGAATAAAGTCTAGCCCAGCTTCGACTTGTCCTGATCCTGTACAATTATGACAAGACATGATTATTTATGTTTGCCTTAACAATAATGATCAGGGGACCAGTTCTGTTCAGGCGAAGGGTTACAACCCCTGTCCTTGTTTGGTTTAAGGATTGTAACCTGGCTCCCGGAGCAGTTCTGTGTCCTCTCTTCGTTTATTGTCGTATTGCACCCCTTGCCCTGCTCGTCATGTTTTACCTTACTTCAATATCATGATTATTTATACTGGCCTTAACAATAAAGATCAGGGGTCCAGTTCTGTTCAGGCGAAGGGTTACACCCCGGTCCTTGTTTGGTTTAAAGGTTATAACCTAGCTCCCGGAGCAGTTCTGTGTCCTCTCTTTGTTAATTGTCTTGTTACCATACCAATAGTATTTGAGACGGGTTTCTATTCAGGTGAAGGATTCCAACCCCGGTCCTTGTTTGGTTTAAGGGTTGTGACCTGGCTACTTGAATGGTTTCCTCGTACTCAGTTTACTGTTGTTATCTCTATTATTATCAGTTCTTTATTTATCATCTTTAATATTCTATTATGATATGCTGGTTTTAGTTCCTAAGTGAAGCCTCCTTTGTGGCACTTGCTCTTTCTGGGTCTGACCCAGCTGGTTTTGTATGGCCAGATATCGGAGCAGCACCAGAGGATCTACCTGTCTTCCAGCCAGATGGTGAGCACCAGGCGTAACCTGGGAACGAGTGGGTTCTTTTGTCCTCCCACTTTATTGTAAAATTATTCTTTTGAGGTGTTTAGCCGGCGAGCACATGTTAGCTCGTATTGTACCTTTATTTTTTGTTGCCTACGGGCTGTAACATGATTGACAAATCCTAGGGTTGATTACGTATGACTAAAACTCTTGCTAGTCTTGATATTTTGTACGACTAGCTTCATGATCATCTGAATACGTAATATATGGGACGCCTTACTATTGTATATTTGGTGCTCTGACATCTTGTAACTGTTATTACTTGCTTGAGATAGAGACAATAGGCTTGTTTATGACCATAGGAGACTGATGGCTTGTAGTTAAACCCTCATATATCTAGACAGCCGTGATCGTATAGCGAGGTGGGTTGCACTTTAATATACGTAGCTGGCTATGTACGCTCCCGCTCTCCAGTATTCTGGTTCTGGGGCGTTATATGGTTTAAGTGGTGGCCCATGCAGGTCTTGACAATCAAGATATGTGAGGGTTTACCGAATAGATGTCTCAATCAGTACTCGTCCTTGATCTCTGCTCGTATCTTCTGAATCCCTGTAATGTTGACCTGATCACATGCTTGTATCGTTGATCTGTCCTGGTCCTTCCTTATTATTTTCTATGTCATCTTCTTCAGCGGCATTGTTCCTGGACCTGCCGATCAGCAAGGCGGAGCACCTTCCGTGGACCAGCAGCAACCTGGAGATCAAGCCCAGCATTCAGGAGTAGCCTCCAGAGTCATGCCTACCAGAGGAGAGCCACCAGTTCAGTCCGTCAAGCCTGCAGAGCCTGATGATGGCACTTTGGTGGGTCTCATCTGGTCATTATTAGCTTCCTAAGATCGGCGAGGAGATGCCTTGTACCGCACGGTGGCAGATACTCTGACCAGAGGAGGTCATCAGGGTAATAGTGCAGCGAATAGTTTCAAGCACCTGAACCCTCCATTCTTCGATGGCAGCAAAGATGCTATCACTGCTGATGCTTGGCTTCAGGACACAGAGGTGATTCTAGAAGCAGCCAGGACTCCAGAAGATGAAAAGGTGGCCATGGTACGCCTACAGTTATTGGATCTTGCCCGTAGCTGGTGGGCGGCGCAGGCCGATGGATTAGTGGCCCCTATTTTATGGGCAGTATTCATGGGGAGATTCCAGACCAAGTATTTCGATGCTGTAGCTCGGTACGATCTACAGACGAGGTTCACCAATCTGTAGCAGATGGGCAGGACGGTCCACATATATGCGGCTGAGTTTTCCAGGCTTAGTCGGTTTGCTTCCACCTTGGTAGCAACCGAGTTCGATAGAGCCCAGCGGTTCTAGCAGGGGCTTTACTGGAGATTTTGCTAGCAGTGGAACATTTTGAGCATCAGACTTTTGATGCGGTATTGAAAACAGCCAGGAGGCATGAATATACCTCCCAGAGGATCGTGGATAGGACCGGAGGTCGGAAGCGATCCCATAGCCAGATGAATCAGTCTTCAGTACCAGCCCCGGCAGCCAGGGCTTTGACCATTGGAGCTCCGAGGCGGGTGGCCTCAGTAACGTCGGTTCAGCATTCAACCCCGCCGTACCCTCAGAAGCAGAAGCAGAAGCAGTCTTCCGCAGTGGGATGTTCACACTGCGGGAAGCCAGGGCATGTGGTGTCAGAGTGTCACCGAGCACAGGGTTTGTGCTTAGATTGTGGTGCCCCGGACCATAGGGTTGGGAATTGCCCGAACAGGGGGAGTTCATCATCAACCTTCTCTAGTCCTTCAGTTAGAGGACCAGCACCAGTCCAGCAGCAACAGTAGTACCCGTTTTCGAGGCCATTGCCGACGCAGGCCCAGGCGTTCCAGCAGCAGAGACCGCAGTAGTATGCCCAAGCCCAAGCCCTGATCCAGAGCAGACAGAGAAATTTTTAGCAGAGGGGACCCGCACCCAGAGGACATGGTCAAGTGCTGGCTTTGACCATGGGAGAGGAAGGATTAGCACCAGGTGAGGTAGTGGCATGTACTATTCTCGTCAACCCCTTTCCAGCTTCAGTATTATTTGATTCTGGTGCCTCGTATTCATTTATGTCTGCACGATTCGCGACACGGATAGGACTGGAGCCCGAGTCATTATTAGTAAGGCTCAATATACTTACTGGTAATGGACTTATGGGAGTAGATAGAGTGTTTTCCTCGTGTCGGATCGTAGTTAGCGGTAGAGAATTCTCCGCTAGATGGATAGAGTTCCCGATGGCCGATTATGATGTGGTCTTAGGGATGGATTGGTTGAGGGACCAGTATGCTAGGATAGACTGCCATTGGCAGGGTTGTTTTTAGCATTCCAGGCGAGCTAGAGTTTTCCTTCTCCCGAGGCGAAGTTGAACCTTCTCCTCCTGTGTTGCGGATGGCAGTAGCAGTAGTGCAGTTACCTCGGATAGTCGAGGAGTTTCCAGATGCTTTCCCCGAAGAGCTTCCAGGAATGCCGCCAGAGCGAGAGATTGAGTTCACCATCGACTTGATTCTGGGATCAGCCCCAGTATCAGAGAGAGTCTACAGGATGGCGCCATCAGAGCTAAAGATATTGTACAAGATGATTGAAGAACTCAGAACCAAGGGATTCATTCATGCTAGTGGATCACCTTGGGGAGCCCCGATGCTTCTTGTGAAAAAGAAGAATGGTACGTCCAGATTATGTATAGATTATCGTACATTGAACTCAGTGACAATCAAGAACAGATACCCTCTCCCGATGATAGATGACTTGTTTGATCAACTCAAGGGAGTAGCAGTATTCTCGAAGATCGACTTGCGATCAGGATACCATCAGATCAGAGTCCGAGAGCAGGACATCCCGAAGACAGCTTTCAGATCTAGGTATGGGCATTGGAAGTTCCTTGTGATGCCATTTGGAGCAACCAATGCGCCGGCTGTATTCATGGACCTCATGAATCGCATTTTCATGCCTTATTTGGATCAGTTCGTGATTGTGTTCCTAGACGACATCCTGGTCTAGAACAAGAGTGAAGCGGAGCATGAGCAGCATCTTCGAGTTGTCCTCCAGATTCTCAGAGAGCACCAGTTGTATGCCAAGTTTAGTAAATGCGAGTTCTGGCTCGATCGCATTTCGTACTTGGGCCATATCATCACCCGAGGAGGAGTAGAAGTGGATCCCCAGAAGATTGTGGCTATTGAAATGTGGCCGGTACCTAGCACAGTGGCAGAAATTTACAGTTTTCTTGGCTTGGCCGGCTACTACTGGCGATTTGTTTCAGACTTTGCTCGGATTTCAGTGCTATTGACCCAGTTGACCCGCAAGGATGTGAAGTTTGCTTGGACAGCAGAATGTTAGGATTCTTTTGAGAAGTTGAAGCGAGGCTTGATGACAGCTCATATTCTCACGCTTCCAGATGGAACCGGGGGATTCTCAGTGTATTGTGATGCTTCGGGCAGAGGTTTAGGATGTGTTCTGATGCAGCATGGGAAGGTAATAGCTTATATGTCACGACAACTTCGTGATCATGAGATAAATTACCCAACCCATGATTTGGAGCTGGCAGTGGTAGTATTTGCACTTAAGTTATGGAGGCACTACTTGTATGGAGATAGGGCAGAGATTTCCACCGACCACAAGAGCCTGAAGTATGTTTTCACTCAGAAGGATCTTAACATGCGTCAGAGAAGGTGGCTAGAGCTACTTGTGGATTATGATGTCAACCTGCAGTATCACCCAGGGAAGGCCAACGTTGTAGCAGATGCATTGAGTAGGAGAGCCGAAGTTTATTTTCTAACAGCGCAACCAGAGATGTTAGCAGTTCTTCAGAAGATGGGAAAAGAAGTTGTCCTTCCTACCAGTGTGGCATTGATAGCCAGTATACAAGTTCAGTCCAGTATAGTCGAGAAGATTATGATGGCGCAGTCAGCAGATTCAAAGCTTTAGCGGCTTAGAGCAGAATGTGAGGCAGGACGAAGACCAGAGTTATGCATCCATGAAGACGGTACACTTCGACATGGGAAGCGTCTTTGTCTACCCAGTAGAGATATCAGACCGGAGATCATGACAGAGGCTCACAGTTTGCAGTATTCCATTCATCCCGGCGGTGCGAAGATGTACCGTGATATTCGTCAGCACTTTTGGTGGAATGGCATGAAGAGGGAGATAGCCCAGTTTGTCTCTCGATGTTTGGTTTGCCAATAAGTTAATGCTGAACATCAGAGGCCAGCTGGACTTCTTCAGCCCTTGACGATTCCAGAATGGAAGTGGGAGCATATAACCATGGATTTCGTGACTGGATTACTTAGATCCTCGACTGGCAGAGATGCTATTTGGGTTATTATAGACAGGCTCACGAAGGTGGCTCATTTTCTCCCGTTCAGAGTTGGTCAGTCGACGGCTCAGCTAGCAGCGATGTACCTCAGGCAGATCGTTAGACTTTACGGTGTACCAGTCAGTATCACCTCGGACAGAGATTCAAGATTTATGTTGCACTTTTGACGTAGCATGCAAGAGAGTTTGGGAACTCGCCTCCAGTTCAGCTCAGCTTATCATCCGCAGACAGATGGTCAGTCAGAGCATACCATACGAACCTTGGAAGACATATTGAGATCTTGTACGCTCGACTTCGGTAGATCGTGGGAAGATCACCTGCACCTGGTGGAGTTCTCGTACAACAACAGTTTCCAAGCTAGTATCCAGATGGCACCGTTCGAGGCACTGTATGAGAGGAAGTGCAGATCTCCGCTAGCATGGGACGATGTCGGAGAGAGACAGATGCTCGGTCCAAAAATGATTGCTCAGACCGTTGAAGTGGTCAGAAGAGTCAGAGATCATCTCCGAGTTGCCCAAGATCGCCAGCGTCATTGGGTCGATTCTCATCGACGCCCTCTTGAGTTTTCTGTCGGCGACCATGTATTCCTGAGGATTTCGTCTAACTGTGGCATCATTCGTTTCGGCGTACGGGAAAAACTTAGTCCTAGGTATATACCTAGAGCCGTTCGACATTCTGGAACGAGTAGGTAACGTATCCTATCGTCTCGCTCTTCGACCGTCGCTACGTGAGGTGCATGACGTGTTCCATGTATCCCAACTACGACGATATATCCCAGACCCGGGCCACGTACTGGATCATTCGGAATTGGTTGTTGGTACCAACCTTTCGTATGAGGAGAGGCCCGTGTCTATATTGGACCAGAGGGAGAAGATACTCAAGAACAAGACTATTAATTTAGTTCGAGTTGCTTGGGGTTATCACTCTTTGGATGAGTCAACGTGGGAGCGTGAGGATGATATCCGATCGCGATATCCCGACCTGTTTGACTCGTAAGGTTTAATGTCTTCCTTATGCCTTATGCCTTATGCTTTCAATTCCTCACTTGAATGAATGACTGCATGATGGACTGATTGGTATAGCTTGCCTATGGTTAGTATAGCTTGTCCTTGCTTCTCTAGCATTTTAATTAAATTCCGAGGACGGAATTCTTTTAAGGTGGGTAGAGTTGTAACGACCATAGTTCGTATTACGTATTTTGGTATACGTGTGCGTAACTTGACTCGTATTGCATATTTCCTTGCATGGCTATTTTGGCATTTCATTTCTTGGTTCGGTTCAACTTGCTGGTTCGGCTTGGCTTGGTTTTATGTGGACCAAACCCCCACCTATCACCACCACCATCATTTAGTTTTCCACCTCACCCTCTCTCCTCATTAATTCTTCTCCATCACTTCTTCTTCTCCACCATTACTTCTTCACCTACCAGGGAGTAGGGCTTAGGCAAGTGCAACTTTCTTCATGGAGGAACTCCATTTTTATTGTTCCATTCTCTTCCTCATGAGATTCTAACACACTTTAATACTTAGTATTTCTAATTTCCATGGCTCATTTCTTGTAGATCTAAGTTTATTTTATTTTCAAATTTCTTGGGTTTTGATCTATTTAATCTTGTTATTATCAAGTTCTGATGGTTCCATATGGTAAAATTTTTCATTCTGCCCCATTTTGGCTAATGGAAGTTCGGATTTGGACTATGGATGAAGGTTTATGAAGCTTGGAAGTCATGGCTTTTGCATGGTTCTTCTTCTCGGAATAATAGAGAAGAAGAACAGTTCCGCAGCCGCATGAACTTCCGTGGCCGCATGAAGTTCCGTAGCTGCATGAACTTCCGTGGCCGCATGAACTTTCGTGGCCGCGTGAACTTCCGTAGCCGCATGAACTTCCGCGGCCGCATGAACTTCCGCGGCCGTATGAACTTCCGCGGCCGCATGAACTTTCGCGGCCGCATGAACTTCCGTGGTCGCATGAATTTTCTCTTGATTTCCCAGCCGCATGGCTCTCAACCGCATGCGCCCTGCCCCCTTTGCCGCATGACTCCCCCTGTCGTCCCTGCACCCTCTTTTGATTATTTAGCGCTACATATATGTTGGTGCCTTATTAATTTTAAATATATTTTCTGACACGCTAGTGACCCGTTGTGGTGCACTTTTGATAAATGGCATGACATGATAGTGGCCCGTCGTGGCGTACTTTTGACGAGTAAACCTGACATGATATATCATGATATGCTGTTACGACAACTAGCCCGACATGACAAGTATGAATGACTTGGACACCGTGGGTGATTGTGTTTGTGCAAATAAACCAGTATTATCTTACATTATGTCTAGGATAGGGATCCCTGAGTACCACAGTCAGAGATACCTACTGCAATTGACTAAGGCTAATAAACTAGAATAATCCAGTAGTCATGGAGAGATTTTTCAGCTACAGACAATCCCGTTATCTGGGCGCACTAAGTGGACTTGTAGCCTATCAACGAGTAGGGCACATTTCCAGCACACAGTCACGTGTTGCACCCTTCATAAACAGACATTCGACCTGGATAACCTGGATGGTCTGCAGAGCTTGTGGCTGTTGGGATAATCTCTTTGCATTTGCTAGTAACTAGGTCTGTGATAACCCTAGTTAGTTAAAGTATCAAGCCGTACTCTTTGCTTGGCCCTGATTGATTGAATGAAGTCTAGCCCAGCTTCGACTTGTCCTGATCCTGTGCAAGATTATGACAAGACATGATTATTTATGTTTGCCTTAACAATAATGATCAGGGGACCAGTTCTGTTCAGGCGAAGGGTTACAACCCCGGTCCTTGTTTGGTTTAAGGGTTGTAACCTGGCTCCCAGAGCAGTTCTGTGTCCTCTCTTCGTTTTTTGTCGTATTGTACCCCTTGTCCTACTCGTCATGTTTTACCTTACTTCAATATCATGATTATTTATACTGGCCTTAACAATAAAGATCAGGGGTCCAGTTCTGTTCAGACGAAGGGTTACAACCCCGGTCCTTGTTTGGTTTAAGGGTTGTAACATGGCTCCCGGAGCAATTCTGTGTCCTCTCTTCGTTTATTGTCTTGTTACCATACCAATAGTATTTAAGACGGGTTTCTATTCAGGTGAAGGATTCCAACCTCGGTCCTTACTTGGTTTAAGGGTTGTGACCTGGCTACTTGAATGGTTTCCTCGTACTCAGTTTACTGTTGCTATCTCTATTATTATCAGTTCTTTATTTATCATCTTTAATATTCTATTGTGATATACTGATTTTAGTTTCTAAGTGAAGCCTCCTTTGTGGCACTTGCTCTTTCTGGGTCTGACCCAGCTGGTTTTGTATGGCCAGATATCAGAGCAGCACCAGAGGATCTACCTGTCTTTCAGCCAGATGGTGACCACCAGGCATAACCCTGGCAACGAGTGGGTTCTTTTGTCCTCCCACTTTATTGTAAAATTATTCTTTTGAGGCGTTTAGCCGGCGAGCACATGTTAGCTCGTATTGCACCTTTATTGTCTGTTGCCTACGGGCTGTAACATGATTGACAAATCCTAGGGTTGATCATGTATGACTGAAACTCTTGCTAGTCTTGACATTTTGTACGACTAGCTTCATGATCATCCGAATATGTAATGTATGGGATGCCTTACTATTGTATATTTGGTGCTCTGACATCTTGTAACTGTTATTACTTGCTTGAGATTGAGACAATAGGCTTGTTTATGACCATAGGAGACTGATGGCTTGTAGTTAAACCCTCATGTATCTAGACAGTCGTGACCGTATAGCGAGGTATGTTGCACTTCAATATACGTAGCTGGCTATGTATGCCCTCGCTCTCCAGTATTCTGGTTCTGGGGCGTTACATTGCTTATAAGGGACATGCAACATTTTATATTCTTGCAACAGTTATACAGAGTGTACATGATTCAAGTATTCGTTCAATTCTCATAGCCAGTACATTGTCTATTCTATCATTCATAAGGCATCTCATTATTCAAGTGTTTTACTGGTTCCGGCAGCGTTAAACATAAGGAACAATGTTATCAGTTCGTTCTCAGGCATCAAATCATATTAGCAGTTCAATGTGTTGTACATTTCAATAATTCTCAGCATAAGCATCTCTATTATTCAGCAACTAAAAAAATATGGGACTTTTAGGGATAATTCATAGCATTCCAATACTTCATTTTATTAAGCATGAAAGAGTAAGGAGGAGGAAGGACAGTTCCACTCACTTGCATAAAAGGGTCTTCCTGCCCCGATTACACATAATTTCACTAAGCGTAGCTCCACCAGCAAACCACGTTCCAATACCCATACTGTTCAGCCAGCTAAAAGACTTCAACAGTCTCAATTGTCTTGATTCCTAACATAAGTCACGGTCCAATATTCTGATAGCATCCAACAAGCTAACCAAATGTCTCGTATGGAGTGGGGCATTACACACCACGACTGGTCACTATCAAGAGTTATCATATAAAGTCACATTGTCATGTCGTGTTCATGTAAGTACACCACGGAGGGCCACTATCAAGGAGTTATTAGTGAGTGTACGTGCCATACCAAGATCGTATTTAAAACTCAGAGTATATGAGCAATCATGGAAAATAACATTATAGGACTAGTCAAATAAGGAGTACAAGCAAGTCACAACTCACACTAAGGACCAAGGGGACAGGCATGGATAAATGTAACAAAAATTATTATGGCAAAAAATGGCGCAAGGGGTCAAAAGGGGTGCCGGGGATAACATGTGCTAGGACAGCATAAGCTAGGACAGCATGAGCTAGGACAGCATGCGCCAGGGACAACATGCGCCGGGACAACATGTGCAATGGACAACATGCGCCAGGACAGCATGCGCCATGGGACAAAAGGCCCCATCCACAACATGTAACGGGACAGCATGTACAAGGGACAGCATGCGCCAGGATAGCATGCGCCATGGGCCAAAAGGCACCATCCACAGCATGCGCCATGACAGCATGTGCAAGGGACATGCGCCAGGACAACATGCGCCATGGGCCAAAAGGCACCATCCACAGGATGCGCCATGACAGCATGTGCCAGCATGCATGTGCCAGCATGCACTACTTATCTTCTCCAACCAGCCTCCAAATGTTCATGAGAACCCATGGACTAGAAAGGCCATAAATCCCTCAAAATAAGTCAAAATCGGGACTTTCAAAGGTCTAAATTGGATAGAATCAAATTTCCTATGACATAGGACCATTAGGTCTCAAAAATAATAAAGTTCAAGAGATCGAAACCAAGAAAAACCAAAAAAATTACAAACTTAGATCTACACAAATCTATCCATGGAAACTAAAAACTCCAAGTTCTAAAGAGGCTTTGAAGAAGAGAATGGAACAATAAATCTTAAGATCCGTTATGAAGCAAGTTGTACTTGCCTAGGGTTTCTTTGGTGGGTGGAGAGGAGTAATGGAGAAGATGAAGGAAATAAATGAAAGTAATGAAGAGAGAGAGAGAGAGAGGAGAGTTGACTTTATCAACCCCTCTCATCTCAAACCACACAAAACCAAACCAAGCCAAGCCGAACCAAAATAGACCAAGGCAAGATTAAACCTAGACTAGGCTAAGCAAGACAAGTCTAACTATGGTCCACCTGATAAATGTCAGAAATCCGTATTCGTATACTGAAAATACGTATAACGGAAAACGGGCGTGACAACTCTACCCACCTTAAAAGAATTTTGTCCTCGGAATTTTATCAAGAGGCTAGAGGTGTCGGGACAAGCTATATTAATCACTAGCAATCTATGACTAGCAGTCAATCAAGCAGTCATTCATACAAGCAAGAAATTAAAAGCATAAGGCATAAGAAATACATTATAACTCATGAGTCAAACAGGTGTGGATATCGCGATCGGATATCATCCTCACGTTCCCACATTGACTCACCCAAAGACTGATGACCCCAAACAACACGGACTAACTTAATAGTCTTATTCTTGAGTATCTTCTTCCTTCGGTCCAATATGGATAAGGACCTTTCCTCATACGAAAGGTTGGTACCAACAACCAATTTCGAATGATCAAAGGTATGGCTCGGATCCGGAATGTACCATCGCAATTGGGATACATGGAAGACATCATTCATCTCACGTAACGACGGCGGAAGAGCGAGATGATAGGACACATCACCTACTCGTTCAAGAATGTCGAACGATACTATATACCTGGGACTAAGCTTTTCCCGTACGCCGAATCGAACGACGCCACGGGTAGGCGAGATCCTAAGGAATACGTGGTCGTCGATAGAAAAATCAAGAGGACGCCGATGAGAATCGGTCCAATGACGCTGGCGATCTTGCGCAACTCGAAGATGATCTCTGACTTGTCTGACTACCTCAATAGTCTGCATAATCATCTTTAGACCAAGCATCCGTCTCTCGCCAACATCATCCCATGCTAACGGAGATCTGCACTTTCTGTCGTACAAGGCCTCAAAGGGTGCCATCTAGATACTGGCCTGGAAACTGTTGTCATAGGACAACTCTACGAGATACAGGTGATCTTCCTACGAACCACCGAAGTCGAGTGTACATAATCATAACATATCTTTAAGAGTCTGGATCGTGCGTTCTGACTGACCATTTGTCTGCGGATGATAATCTGAACTGAACTTGAGACGAGTCCCCAAACTCTTCTGAAGACTCTGCCAAAAGTGCGATATAAATCTCGAATCTCTATCGGATACAATACTGACTGGTACTCCGTGCAATCTGACTATCTACCTGAGGTATATCTCTGCAATCTGCTCCGTTGACTGGCCAATTCTGAAAGGGAAAAAGTGAGCTACCTTCGTGAGTCAGTCAACTATAACCCAGATAGCATCTCTCCCAGCTGGAGATTTAACTAACCCAGTTACAAAATCCATAGTAATATGCTCCCATTTCCATTCTGGGATCAGTAAAGGTTGAAGAAGTCCAGCTGGTCTCTAATGTTCAGCCTTAACTTGTTGGCAAACTAAACAACAAGTGAAAAATTGGGCTATCTTCCTCTTCATGCCATTCTACCAAAAATACTGACGGATATTACGATACATCTTTATACCGCCGGAATGAATCGAATACTGTGAACTGTGAGGTTATGCTATGATCTCTTACCTGATATCGCCACAGGATACACAAAGATGCCTTCCATATCGAAGTGTACCGTCCTCATGAATACATAACTCTGGTTTTCATTCTGCTTTACACTCTGTCCTGAGCTGCTGAATCTTAGAATCCATTGACTGAGCTAACTTAATCATTTCAACTATACTGGACTGAACTTGTATACTGGCCATCAATGCCACATTGGTAGGAAGAACAACTTCAATACCCATATTCTGAAGATCTGCTAACAACTATGGTTGTGCTGTTAGAAAATAAACTCTGGCTCTTTTGCTCAATGCATCTGCAACAACGTTGGCTTTTCTAGGATGATAGTGCAAGTTGATGTCGTAATCCACAAGTAGCTCTAGCCGTCTTCTCTGACGCATGTTAAGGTCCTTCTGAGTAAACACATACTTAAGACTCTTGTGGTCGGTGAAAATCTCTACTCGATCTTCATACAAATAATGTCTCCACAACTTAAGCACGAAAACCACCGCTGCTAATTCCAAGTCATGGGTTGGATAATTTCTCTCATAATCACGAAGCTGACGTGACGCATAAGCTACTACCTTACCATGCTGCATCAAGATGCATCCCAATCCTCAGCCGAAAGCGTCATAATAAACTGAAAATCCTCCAGTCCCATCTGGAAGCGTGAGAATGGGGGCCGTCATCAATCCTTGCTTCAACTTCTCATATGAACTATGACACTCTGCTGTTCAAGAAAACTGTATATCCTTGCGGGTCAACTGCGTCAATGGTGCTATAATCCGAGCAAAGTCTGATATAAACCGCCGGTAATAGCCGACCAATCCTAGGAAACTTCGAACTTCTGCTATGGTACTGGGTACTGGCCATGTCTCTATAGCCACTATCTTCTGGGGGTGCACTTTTACCCCACCTCTGGTGATGATATAACCTAAGTACGAAATGCGATCCAGCCAAAATTTGCACTTACTGAACTTTGTGTACAACTGGTGCTCTCTGAGAATCTGAAAAACTACACGAAGATGTTGCTCATGCTCTGCTTCATTCTTGCTATAAACTAAGATGTCTTCTATATCACGAACTGGTCCAAATAGGGCATGACGATACGATTCATGAGGTCCATGAATACGGCTGGCGCATTGGTCGTTCCAAATGACATAACAAGGAACTCCCATGTCCATATCTAGATCTGAATGCTTTCTTCGGGATGTCTTGCTCTCTGACTCTGATCTGATGGTATCGTGACCACAAATCAATCTTTGAGAATACTGCTGCTCCTCTGAGTTGATCGAATAAATCATCTATCCTTGGTAGGGGATATCTATTCTTGATTGTTACAGAGTTCAAGATACGATAATCAACACATAATCTGGACGTACCATCCTTCTTTTTTACAAGAAGCATCAGGGCTTCCTAAGGCGATCCACTAGCACGAATGAATTCCTTGGTTCTGAGTTCTTCAATCATCTTGTACAAAATGTCCAATTTTGAAGGTGCCATCCTGTAGACTCTCTCTGACACTGGTGCCGTCCCTGGAAGCAAATAAATCGTGAACTTTATCTCCCTCTCTCTGGGGGCATGCCTGGAAGCTCTTCAGAAAATACATCAAAAACCTTTTCTACTACTTTAGAAAACTGAACTGCTACTGCTACTGCCATTCGCAAGACTGGTGGAGAAGGTTCTACTTCACCTTTAGAAAATAAAACTCTAGTTCGTCGGGAATACCAAAAATAATCTTGCCAATATAGCAGTCTATTCTTGCGTATTGATCCTTTAACCAATCCATTCCTAGGACCACATCATAGTCGGCCATTGAAAATTCTATCAATCTAGTGGGGAACTCTCTACTGCTAACTACGATTCGACACAAGAAATAGACTCTATCTACCCCTACTAGACCGTTACCATTATGTATATTGAGACTTACTGATAATGACTCGGGCTCCAGTCCTATCCGTGTTACGAATCGTGCAAACATAAATGAATGCGATGCACCCGAATCAAATAAGACTGAAGCGGAAAAAGAGTTGACGAGAATGGTACCTGCCACCACCTCACCTAATGCCAATTCTTCTGCCACGGTCAGAGCCATTGCCTGTCCTTATCCTCTTGGTGCTGGTCCCCTCTGCTAGAAACCTCTCTGCCGGTTCTGAATCTGAGCTTGGGCATACTGTTGAGCCTGAGGCGGCAATGGCCTCGGAGGCTGGTACTGCTGCTGTACTGGTGCTGGACCCCTAACCGATGGACTGGTTAGGTTTGATGACGATGAACTGGCTCTATTCGGACAGGACCCTATCTTGTGATCCGGTGCCCCACAAGCCAAGCATAATCCCTGTGCTCTGCGACATTCTGATACTACATGTCCTGGCTTCCTACAATGAGAGCAGCCTATTGCGAAAGATTGCTTCTGCTGCTGAGGATACGTTGGTGTCGAGTGCTGAATCGACAAAACTTTGGTCGCCCACCTAGGAGCTGCAATAGTCAATGCCCTTGCTGCCGGGACTAGTGCTGATGACTGGGACATCTGCCCATGAGACCTCTTCCGTCTTTCGGTTCTATCTACTGAGAAATATACTCATGCCTCTTCATTGCTCGCAAGACGGCATCAAACGTCTGGTGCTCAAACTGCTCCACTGATATAATGATTTCTAGGTGGAGTTTCTGCTGGAATCGCTGGGTTCGATCCAATTCGGTTGCCACCAAGGTAGGAGCAAACCGAGTAAGTCTAGAAAACTCGGCCGCATATCCATCGACCGTCCTCCCCATCTGCTTAACATTGGTGAATCTTATCTGCAGATCATAACGTGCTACTGCGTCAAAGTACTTTGTCTGTAACTTGTTGCTGAATACTGCCCACAAAATAGGCGTTGCTAATCCAACTGCTAGCATCGCCCACCAGCTGCGGGCTAAGTCCAATAACTGTAGGCGTACAACGGCCACCTTCTCTTTCTCATAAATCCTAGCTGCCTCTAGGATAACCTCTATATCGTAAAGCCACGCATCAGCAGCGATAGCATCTTCACTGCCATCAAAGAAAGGAGGGTTCAAGCGCTTGAAGCTGTTGGCCGCGTTGTTCCCTGGATAACCAACTCTGCCTATGGCATCTAGTACTGTCTGGTGCAGGGCATCGCCCCGACGATCTTGTGATGCAAGCAATTCCCTGATGAGTCCCACCCGGGTTACATTGTTAGGCTCTATAGGCTGGACTGGCTGAACCGAAGGCTCTGGGTTCCCAGAATACATGACTCGGGAAGCTGCTACAGACTGCTGGGCTTGGTCTGCAGGTTGCTGCTGGTTTACTGGAGGCGCTCCACCTTGCTGACCGATAGGACCAGGAGTAATGCCATTGAACAAATGACATGGAGAACAATAAGGAAGGACCGAGATAGATCGAGGATATAAGCATGTGATCAGGTCAAGATTTCAGAAAGATTAGAAGACACAAGTAGAGTTCAAGGGCGAGTGCTGATTGAGATATCTATTCAGTGAAACCCTCACACATCTTAATTTACAAGACCTGTATGGGCCACCACTTAAACCGTATCATGCCCCAGAACCAGAATACTAGCGAGCGGGAGACAGACACAGCCAGCTACGTACATTGACATGAATCCTACCTCAGAATACGGTCACGACTGTCTAGATGCATGGAGGTTTAGCAACAATCCATTAGTCTTCTAAGGTCAAGAACAAGCCTAGCGTCTTAATCTCAAGCAAGCAAGTAAATATAACAAGATGGTAGATCATCAGACATACAAAGTAAGGCATCCCATACATTACATATTCAGATGATCATGAAGCTAGTCATACAAAATACGAGACTAACAAGAGTTAAGTCATACATAATCAATCCTAGGATATGTCAATCATGTTACAGCCCTTAGGCAAACAGAAATTAAGTTTCAATACGAGCTAACACTTGCTCGGCGGCTAAACGCCTCAAAAGAATTATTTACAATAGAGTGAGAGAAAAAAAATAAGAAACCCACTCGTTACCAGGGTTGCGTCTAGTGTTCACCATCTGGCTGGAAGGCTGGAAGATTCTCGGGTGCTACTCCAAAATCTGGCAATACAAAACCAGCTGGGTCAGAACCCAGAAAGATCAAGTGCCACAAGGGAGGCATCACTTAAGAACTAAAACCTGCATATTAGCACATGATACATAAAGGATAACGAAAAACATGAGTTAGAGAAAACAGGGTGATAAACGATAAGATAACTAAAGGACTATTCCAGTGACCAAGTTACAACCCGTAAACTAAACAAGGACCGGGGTTGTAATCTTTCACCTGAACAGAACTTAGTCTCTAACCAATTATCGAATAAGTAAAGCATAACAGTAACGTGCTGAAGTAACCATATACTGGCCTGTCTAGACAGGACTAAACTGGACTCCATCCATCAATTACGGCCAAACAATGAGTACAGCTTGATACTTTAACTAACTAGGGTTATCACAAGCCTAGTTACTAATAAGATGCATTGAGATGTTCCAACAGCCACAAGTCCTGCAGACTTAATCCAGGTTATCCAGTTGCAAGTTGAGAGAGTTGGATTACACTACTAAAATATGATCTATTAGCAACGTAATTTAGCGACGACATAAAATTACGTCGCTAGATATGGAATATAGCGACTCCTTTACGTCGCTGAATTGCGATGTTCAGCGACATGAGTTAAATTACTTCGCTGAATAGCGACTTTCAGCGCACTACCAAAATACACTCATTTAGCGACGGTTTTTTAGCGACGAACATTTTTCGTCGGTATTAGCGATGTTTTCGTGGCCGCTCAGTGACTGATTTCCGACTATACGCATTTGCCATTTTTATTTTAATTTTAGGGGGAGGAAAGGTCGCACATCCGTCGCTAGACTGTCGGTGTTATAGCGACGGATTTACCGTCGTCGCTATACAGTCGATTATTTGGCGGAAATTGTGTAGAAAATTGGCAGAACATATTTGCGAAGACTTAGCGACGGATATTCAGTCGGCACTTACCAAAATAGGTAATGGCTGGGCGACGGTCTTTTACCAGTCGCTCGTCCGTCGCTATATAAACGTTCCAGACTTTAAATGGAACGGCGGGAGGAACTTTTCGCATTCCCCCCAAATTCACTCTGTTCTCTCTCTCTCTCTCTCTCTCTCTCTCTCGCCGGTGTCGGCTTCGGTGATCGGCGTCGGTGTCGTCGTCGGCGTCGGCATCCTCTCCTCTCTTTCTTCCGAAGGTAACCCCCTCTCTCTCTCTCTCTCGCGGTGTCGTATAGGGGCTAGGCGGCGCGCTTGGGGCTGGGCCGTCCGTGGCTTGGCGGATGGCTTGGGTCGGGGGCTGGGCGGTGGGCTTGGGGCGGGGGCGTCGGGGGCTGGGCGGCGGGCTTGTGGCTGGGGTGTCGGGGGCTGGGCGGCTGGCTTGGGTCGGGGTCTGGGTGGTGGGCTTGGGGCGGGGGCGTCGGGGTCTGGAAGGCGGGCTTGGGGTTGGGGCGTCGGGGGCTGGGCGGGGGCGTCGGGGTCTGGGAGGCGGGCCTGGGGTTGGGGCGTCGGGGGCTGGGCGGCTGGCTTGGGTCGGGGTCTGGGCGGTGGGCTTGGGGCGGGGGCGTCGGGGTCTGGGAGGCGGGCTTGGGGTTGTGGCGTCGGGGGCTGGACGGCTTGCTTGGGTCGGGGTCTGGGCGTTGGGCTTGGGGCGGGGGGCGTCGGCGTCTGGGAGGCGGGCTTGGGGTTGGGGCGTCGGGGGCTGGGCGGTGGGCTTGGGGCGGCGGCGTCAGGGGCTGGGCGGCTGGCTTGGGGCGGGGGCGTCGGGGGCTGGGCGGCTGGCTTGGGTTGGGGGCTGGGCGGTGGGCTTGGGGCGGCGGCGTCGGGGGCTAGGCGGCTGGCTTGGGGCGGGTGCGTCGGGGCTATTTGCAACCGCCGCACACCCATAAGCACTCTTCATATATATATGCAACCGAACTACTGGGCGACGGGCTTGAGGCGGCGGGCTTTGGTCGGGGGTGGCGGGTGGCTTTGCTTCTCAAATTCATCTGAGTTTATATATTGGCTAAATAATGTGTTATCCATATTGGGTGTTCCATTAGTTTGGTAGTATTTGGATTAGTAAATGTGAATATATATGGGGTTTGGATTCATGGTGTATATGTTCACTATCTCAAGGACAGTGCGAGTTCTATCAGTTGTGTGCTTCTGTATAGATGTATATATCTATACATCTAGCTGTAAAATACATATGTGTATGTGACAATCTCAGTTAGCGACGGACTAGTTACCGGTTAGCGACAGATATTTCCAGCTCCATTAATTGCATTAATCTACGGTACGACATGGTGACGGATATTCCCTGCAGCCATTCGACTGGCGAGGCAGAAACTATGTTGCCGTAGATAAAGTTGTCTGTCCTCCGACCCTCATCCCTCGGCAATGATGATACGACAACCTATCACTATATCTTATATAGTAGTAGATGATGTCTTAGTATTACATTAGTGAGTTCATCTTGATTCTGTTACGTACGTCCTTCAGATACTAGATACGATAAGGTTAACATATACTACACGATATGTATACAGAATATAGATGATTCACACTAATGTATGCTAGAATGAATCTTGGGTTGTGTTCTGAGCCATCCGTTCTCACACTTAAAACACATAGGAATTAGTAGTGTGAGAGCACCGGAGAGAGTGAGAGCGCCGGAGGGGGGAAGGAGAGAGAGAGAGTAAAATGGTACGACATGGTAAAGTAGTACTATATTTTGGCTCCAGTTCCAGCTCCATTTGATCTACGGTACGACATGGTGATCAGGACATAGTACCTGCAGCCATTCGACTGGCGAGGCAGAAACTATGTAGCCGTAGATAAAGTTGTCTGTCTTCCGACCCTCATCCCTCGGCAATGATGATACGACAACCTATCACTATATCTTATATAGTAGTAGATGATGTCTTAGTATTACATTATGTGAGTTCATCTTGATTCTGTTACGTACGTCCTTCAGATACTAGATACGATAAGAACATATACTACACCATATGTACAGAACATAGATGATTCACACTAATGTATGCTTGAATGAATCTTGGGTTGTCTTCTGAGCCATCCGTTCTCATACTTGGCAAAAAATTGAATTTTTTATACTTTATCGGCTTTCGAAAATGTACTCAAATTACATGATGGTTCCTTTAGTTAGCTTGCTTCTGTTACAATTATACTATTTGTGACTATCGATCTTACCAGATGGCACCCATGACCCGAGGAGCGGTACGTCGTTTGAGGAAAACAGTGAATGCTGAGGTGGCTTCTCCTACAGTTAAGTAGGAAGTGGCACCGGTTGCTAGTGAGACCGGGAGTTCTATTAGCACCGGTAGCTAGTGAGACCGAGAGGACTCTTCATGTAATCCTTACAATGGACGACAGCTCTCATCGCGCCAAAAATCTTGCTTTTTCGAGGTGGTTGCGTGAACGTATCACTGAGCGTTTGCGTGAGCAGCGTGGTTCTCATTAGCTATTAGTACTTATTTGTATTGGACTATTTGTATTGGGTTGTTTTTGTATTAGACTATTTGTATTGGACTACATATTGAGTTGTTTTTGTATTAGACTATTTGTACTGTCCTCCGACCCTCATCCCTCGGCAATGATGATACGACAACCAACAAGAGAGAATACTAGATCCATCTCAGTATGACGTATACTCTGATAGATCACAATTATAAGAATGATATCAGTAGTGGGATTGAGTGCTGGAGGAGATATTCAGAGTATACGTCCTACTCAGATGGGTCTTCCACCGTTACTAATTTTTTCTGACAGCATAGTAGATGTGCTCCGTCAACAGATTCTTGCTCCGAGCCAAAACTTTGTCCCGGAGCTCAAGTAGACATCCTTCGTGTAGAGCTCGAGTGAGAGGTTCCTGACAGCATGGTGGTCTCATTTGTCAAAGTATCTATGCTCATCCTACATTGGTTGTGGGACGAGCACGAATACTTTGACAAAGGAGACCACCATGTGTCAGGATCCTCTCACTCGAGCTCTACACGAAGGATGTCCACTTGAGCTCCGGGGCAAAGTTTTGGCTCGGAGCCAGATTCTGTTGACGGAGCACATCCACCATGCTGTCAGAAAAAAATAGTAACGGTGAGAGACCCATCTGAGTAGGACGTATACTCTGATAATATCCCCTCCAGCACTCAATCCTACTACTGATATCATTCTTGTAAAGGTGATCTCTCAGAGTATACGTCCTACTCAGATGGATCTCTCAGAGTATCCTCTCCGGTTGGTTGTGTTCTGAGCCATCCGTCCCAGGGATTTGATTCTGTATTTTGGTTTCTGTATTTTGGCTCCAGCTCCATTTGCATTAATCTACGGTACGACATGGTGATCAGGACATAGTCCCTGCAGCCATTCGACTGGCGAGACAGAAACTATGTAGCCGTAGATAAAGTTGACTGTCTTCCGACCCTTATCCCTCGGCAATAATGATACGACAACCTATCACTATATCTTATATAGTAGTAGATGATGTCTTAGTATTACATTAGTGAGTTCATCTTGATTCTGTTATGTTCTTCAGATACTAGATACGATAAGAACATATACTACACCATATGTACAGAACATAGATGATTCATACTAATGTATGCTAGAATGAATCTTGGCTTGTGTTCTGAGCCATCCGTTCTGATCAAGCATCTTCCTTCTCCTCTCCTCCACCATGGCTCTGAACCAATCTGCTCCTTCCTACTTCCCTTCTTTTTATTTGACTCTCTCAGCCACATATGACATCCAGCTCAAGTGTAGAGTCGGGGGAGAAGAAGTTGGTAGGAAGAGGAGGGGGAAGCAGCACAGTCGGCGGCATGACCCGGAGGGTGTGCATAGGAGAACTATGAAGAAAACCTATGTACTTCCTCCGGGTCATGCCTCCGGCTGTGCTGCTTCCCCCTTCTCTTCCTGTCCACTTCTTCTCCTCCGACTTTACACTTGAGCTGGATGTCATATGTGGCTAAGAGAGTCAAATAAAAAGAAGGAAAGTAGGGAGGAGCATATTGGTTCAGAGTCATGGTGGAGGAGAGGAGAAGGAAGATGTTTGATCAGAACGGATGGCTCAGAACACAAGCCAAGATTCATTCTAGCATACATTAGTATGAATCATCTATGTTCTTATCGTATATAGTATCTGAAGGACGTAACAGAATCAAGATGAACTCACTAATGTATGCTAGAATGAATCTTGGGTTGTGTTCTGAGCCACTCGTTCCGATACTTGGGAATTAAGTCATTCGACTGGTGAGGCAGCAACTATAAGGCTACTTGCATGTTCTTCTAACTTTAAATTACAAGATTACTACATTAGGTTACATAAATCACTAACCTCATCGCGGCCAATATTTACAGTCTTGGTCTCAACTGTCTTCGATGCTATGATCCCATGCTTTCGGAAAATAGACAACGCAGACTCCATGGAATAGAATGGCCTTACATGCAAATCGTCTGTGATTATGTATCTTTTCCCTCCTTTCACAAACACGCCATCCTTGTTGCCTCCATCTGCAACCCCCCTCCCACGCAATATCCTCATCCATTGCCTTACCACAGGGACATCGAGTGCCAATAACCGAACTATACAGACGGTGAGTCTTGGTGTAGCACTCAAATGTGGGGCACCCGTAAATTTGCCGAGGTTTTAAATCATCGACATTGAGTTTTAAACCCTCACGTAGACTTTCTGCTTCACTTCTAGGCTCGAGTAGGATCTTCTTGCAAGCTTCAGTCTCCAGATACTTAGTGTCAAGATTCTGGACGCTTTCGTAGAGCATGTCAACGCATCCTAGCGTCAATTTCCTGTGGAAATTGACGCTGGGATGCGTTGACATGCTCTACGAAAGCATCCAAAATCTTGACACTAAGTATCTGGAGACCGAAGCTTGCAAGAAGATGCTGCTCGACCCTAGAAGTGAAGCAGAAAGGCTATGTGAGGGTTTAAAACTCAATGTCGATGATTTAAAACCTCGGCGAATTTACGGGTGCCCCACATTTGAGTGCTACACCAAGACTCACCGTGATGAGGTTAGTGATTTATTTAACCTAAGAAATGGGATCATAGAATCGAAGACAGTTGAGACCAAGACTGTAAACATTATGTGAGTTCATCTTGATTCTGTTACATCCTTCAGATACTAGATACGATAAGAACATATACTACACTATATGTACAGAACGTAGATGATTCACACTAATGTATGCTAGAATGAATTTTGGGTTGTGTTCTGAGCCATTTGTTCCCATACTTGGTAATTAAGCATGTGAAATATAACTGATTTTGTTTAGTTTGTCTTACGATACAGATTTTCACATCCAAATTGAAATGGATCGTTACTTCGTTGTTCATACATGGATGTACTAGTGGATCAACCTCATGGACCGTAGGTACTTATAAGTATTGACCGTGTCGGATTAGTATCGATCTTTCATTTTGGTATGGACCGTATCGGTTGGTATTGGTCTTAGCGAATTGGTATCGTCCTATCAGATATGTATCGGCCGTATAGCCATTAAGTCATATTGGCCTTATCGATTTGGTATCGGTCATATCCGATAGGTATCGGCCGTGTTGGATTATTATATACTATTTCAGATTAGTATCGTAGAAGGTTTAGTAACAACTGTACGTGGATTTCTCTCTTCTAGAGCTAGATTACCATTGCAAGAGAGTCACGAGAGCGTAGATGGCCAGTTACAGAACATACATACTTCCTTTTCAATCTCGCTTTTCCTGATGGAAAAGGAAGTATGTATGTTACTGTAACTGGCCAATCACGATCTGGTGATTCTCTTGCAATGGTATTCTAGCTCGAGAAGAGAGAAATCCAAGTACAGTTGTTACTAAACCTTCCACGATACTAATCCGAAATAGTCTATACTAATCCAACACGGCCGATACCTATCGGATATGACCGATACCAAATCGATAAGACCAATATGAATCCTAGCTATTCGGCCGATACATGTACATATCGGATATAGGACGATACCAATTTATTAAGGCCAATACCAATATGATACGTCCTATACCAAACCGATAGACCGATACTAATCTGATACACTAGATACTAAGTACATCTGCCTATACCAGCAGATCCACAAATTACTGTACGATAGGCCCAACAACTCCAGTTACATCCGGTTATTGGTGAGTACATGATTACATAGTAATTCTGTTAGTCTTGTGATACAGATTTTTACTCTCTCATGCTACCAACGTCACAACTTTTCCAGTGCTGCTCCCTCTAATGATGATGAACGCAAAAAACCAACGTCACAACTTTTATAACTTGAGTAAATTTCTTTACCCTATATGAAATATTCTGTTGTCAGAAAGATGGCTCCTAGGACTCGTCGAGGTAGTGCTGCTAGTCGAGGAAGGGGTCGAGGCAAGAAACCCTTGGAGGTCGACACGGAGGAAGTCTCCGTCGTCAAACAAGAGCCGGTGACTGTTAAGGAGAAGGTGTTACCAAAGGTCGAGGTCAAGGAAGAACCGATGACCATCAGGAAAGAGATTGCTCCCAAGCTTGAAGCTAAGGAGGAGCCACCGTCAGAGAGTAGTAGCATCGGGATCGACCCTCCTATCCCTACAGAAGACCTCAACCAGATTGAGCCTTCGTATGCAAAGTGGCTGATAGAATGGTACATGCCTCAACGCAACTATCATCCTTGGCTGTGAGGATTCATCGTTTGACTTGTGGTCTTTGTTGAGGCCAAAGTCGATTTTCCTATGTGTTTTGGAATATTTGTGAAAATTTTGGAATATTTGTGCTATGATCGGTCGTCAGGATTGGATATTAGGTTACTGTAACTGGCTAACTCTTTCCTATAAGCTTTGGAATATTTGTGAAAAATTTGGAATATTTGTGCAATGATCGGATTATAATGATGGATATTAGGTTACTCTTCCGGATAATTGATGTCTATTTTATATTAATTTGGTTTGGTGTATATGATTCTTGGATAATTGGTGTGCATTAAATTCGTATGTGCATATTTGGTCTATGTGATTCTTGGATAATTGGTGTGCATAATATATTTGGTCTATGTGATTGTTGGATAATTGGTGTGCATTATATATTGGTTTGGTTTATGCAAATTTTTGCGAACAGCTAAAAAGATGTAATTTTTTTTTCAAAATATTCTCAGTTAGCGACGGGCTTGTGACCGTTTTGCGATGGTCATCAAAAGTTGCCGACTACTTTTCGACGGTTATTCCGTCGCTAACTGGATATTTGAAAATTTTTCCCAGGTAGCGACGGATGGTCGACGGACTATCCGTCGGCATGATATATTGTTCGACGGAATAGCGATGATCTATCCGTCGCCCGTGTTCTGGAAATAACAAGAATTTCCAGAACAAGGTCGACGGTTAATCCGTCGCTGTTCGGTCGATACCTTTCGACGGCAAAGCGACGACTTATCCGTCGCCAAGTTGCTGGAAATGACATAAATTTCCAGAAGCTGGTCGACGGCTTTTTCGTCAGAAAACCGTCGCTAAGCCGTCACTTGATACCGAAGCTGTCGACGGATTAGCGACGGAACGATACGATCTGATACGCTGTTACGACGGGTTACCGACGAAAATTTACGTCGCTATAGCCTACACAGTTCCGTACTTAAAAGCTGAAGTGGACGACAGTCTGTCGTAAATGCGTCGCTAATGCTTCGTATTGTGACGTCGAATATCCGTCGCTATTCCGTCATGTGACGACAACTTAGCGATGGAAGGTTATTAGCGACGAGCTGATTACCGACGGATTTTTTTGGCCAATATCCGTCGGCAATCAGTCGCTAATAGTAATTACCGTCGTCTTAGCGACGGATGTGGCCGTCGCTAAAACGATAAATTTTGGTAGTGGCGACATATTATTAAAATATGTCGCCATATATTAAAATTTTGCGACGTTTAGCGACGGCCTCTCTTGACGTCGCTAATATTTTTACTTAGGGCACACCGTTTTCTTTTTTCCCCCTCACTCGAAAATTCTAATTTTCCCTCGAGCTCCCTCGGCGACCCCTTCCCCTCCGGCGACTCCCTCCCCCCCGGCGACTCCCTCCCCCTCCGGCGACCCCTACCCCCCCCCCCGTCGAGCTCCTCCTCCTCGAGCTCCTCCTCCTCTTCCTCAGGTAAACCCTAACCTAACTCCTCTCCCTCCTCCTCCTCCTCCACCCCGCACACACCCACTGTCTGTGCAGTTCTGATACTTCGACCCAGGACAGTTGTTTGGACACTGACACGACCCTTGGACACATTTGTATGCACACAAACACATACGACCCCTCTTGACATATTTTGGGTTTTATTTAGGTTGTGGGGTTTGGCAGTTGAAATGCAATCTCAGGTTTTCCTGAGATTGAGTTTGGAATTTCTGAGATACAAGGTTGGGTTTAGTTTGTTGACCGTGAGTTGAGTCGGGGGTTTGAGTTAAATTGAATGTTTAGAAGTTGTTGGTTGTATATTCAGTTTCCTGAGATATATGTATGTGGAATAGAAATGTGTTGGCTTAGTATGTTTAGTTCATATATGTAGAGTAGTGATATATAGCTGAGATTATATATGCATGAGATTCATGTGGGGTAAGGTTATGATAAATAGGGGCTTGCTATATTTGGATTTGAGATGATGTATATATCTCTATGTTGCAATCTCAGTTTCTGAGTAGATACGTATATATATACTTTGATACATATAGATGACTTTGGGTTGTTTGGAGTTTGTTTGTTCTCTTAGAGGCCAAGGGTTTAGCCCCTTGGGTTTCGTTTAGATTCAATGTGTGTGTGGATTTGAGATGATGTATATATACTCAGAAAGCAACAGACCCTTCCCCCTCCCTTTGTCTGTTCTCTTAGAGGCCAAGGGTTTAGCCCCTTGGGTTTTGTTTAGATTCAATGTGTGTGTGGGTTAAATTGGAGAGTTTGAGAGTGAGTTCTAGTGTGTCAGGTATTACATAATTGCATAAGTCTTATTCGATTTTCGGATTTGGACCGAAGTCGAAACCCAAAAGTGAAACCGAATTAGAAATTTTAGTATTTTAAAAACCAAAATTGAACCAATTTTTTTTAATGATTCGGTTCAGTTCACTTTTCGGTCCAAAACCGAATAATGCTCATGCCTAGTAATATGTATGTATGCCTGATATTTAAGAAAATTAGTAAATTCCTACACCGTTTATTCGAATCTTATATATATATATATATATATATATATATATATATATATATATATATATATATATAAGAAAAAAAATATATATATATAATATACACTAGGAATGGAGAAATGGAAAAGTGCTAGTTGGAGAAATGGAAAATATATATATGTATATATATATATATATATATATATATATATATATCTATATATATATATATATATATATATATATATATATATATATAAAAATATATATATATATATATATATATAGTGAGAGATATCCTTCGGGAGATTGCTAGTTGGAGAAATGGAAAAGTGCTTTAATTTTCTTGTGGGGAAAATGTCACGACCCGCACCCGGATATACAGGTACGGATACGTGGGCCACGCCCAGCCTACGCCTCTATGTGAGTGTTAGGAAGAACTGATATCAGTTGGTATCAGTTGATAGGTAAGGGGGCAAATTTTAGAATCAAGTATCTGTCAACCTTTCCTATCTTGGTATGAAATATCTGATATGAAGAGGATATGATATCAAGTCGAGTAGAGGAATTGGCTTGGGGCATAGGCTAATAGGTCATGTACACTTATGTGCACTGGTATGCACAGATGTGCAAGTGATGAAGGGGAGGAAAGGGTCAAGTGTAAGGCAGGCTAGGGGAACTACCCTGTAGGCAGTGAGCTCAGGTAGGCAGAGCCATGCCCCGCCCGAGTTGCACCCCTACACACGACCATGTCTCTCTACTATAATATACACTAGGAAGTTTGACTTAGTTAACTCAACTTCACCCAGTTTGACTAGTTACTGCGCTGAACATGTGTGTCCATCTTTACAGAATTATTTTCAAATGGATATGAATTACTACTTGCGGAATCGTTCATGGATGTACAATCGTCGTCCTGATGATATGTGTAGTGTGCGGGATAAATACATAGCGGAAGTAGAGCATTTCCTGCAGTTTGCTAAGGCGTTCCCTCAGTACATGGACGACACCAAAATTAAGTGTCCGTGTGTGAAATGTCATAACGTAAAATATTATCCAGAAGTGAAAGTGACATATCATTTGTACTCGAGGGATTTCACGCCTAATTACTATCAGTGGACCACACACGGAGAACTTGTGTCTTTAGCATCAGAGCCGGAACCTTATGTTGAGCCGTATATGCATGCGAGAACATATTTTGTTTCAGATAATCATGCATACGACGACGGGTACGTGAACATGGTTTTCGACGTTGCGGGGCCTAGTTTCGTTCATGATGCAGCTGAGGAGGCACCGAATATCGATGCTGCAAAGTTCATGGAGTTGCTGGAGAATGCAAGGACTCCATTGTATCCTGGTTGTGAGGATCATTCACCGTTGTAGGTCGTTACAAGACTGTTGAGCATTAAGTCTGATTTTAACAGGTCACAAGAATGCTACAACCGAGTATTGGAGTTGATTATAGAGATCTTACCTGCGGGTGCTAAGTTACCTAAAGACTTTTATCGGTCTAAGAGGATGGTGAGATCGCTCTGGATGGGATACGAGAAAATCGATTCTTGTCGCAATGGGTGCATGCTGTACTACAAAGACGACAAGGACGCAGATGTGTACAGATTTTGTGGTGTTGATCACTATAAGACAACTAGTATAGGAAGGTCTACCGGTGCAAGAAGACCGGCCGATTCAATGCACTACTTGCCTTTAACGCCGCGGTTGCAAAGATTATTTATGGTGAAAGAGACGGCCAAAAATATGAGTTGGCACATGCGAAAACAGATTGAAGGAGTGTTGGATCACCCATCCGATGGAGAAGCGTGGAAGCACTTTGATCGAGTGTATCCTGATTTTACTTCAGATCCGCATAATGTCAGGTTGGGGCAATCTTCTGACGGTTTTACTCCTTTTGGTCTTTCGGGATCCCATTATTCGTGCTGGCCTGTGATTTTCACTCCGTATAACCTACCGCCTTGGATGTGCATGAAGACACAGTACATGTTTCTAACCGTTATAATTCCTGGTCCGAACAATCCCAAGAGGAACATTGATGTGTACTTACAGCCTTTGATAGATGAGTTGAATCAGTTATGGGAAGTAGGCGCTAACACGCCTTAGATGTTTCAGCCGCCTACAGCTCCATCGTCGGACGACCTCTGGATGACCGCCGTTGGCGGTCTTCAGAAGGGTACGTACTATGGTACGGGATCCTACAGCGCATATTTGGCTTCAGAGTCATCCCGGGCCCCCTCTGTCAGTGCGCAGTCTCCGGCTTCGTAGGCATCGTCACGAGCTCAGGATATTCGTCGTCAGATCAACGAGCTGCGTTGCGAGTTGCAGCAGCAGATTTCTGATCACCTTACCGCAGAGCGACGATCGACCCTCCGATGATCACCGGACGATTTGATACGGTCGAACGCAGTATACAGGAGCTGATGAGTCTGCAGCAGGCTACAGCTGCCAGCTTGCACACGCTCACCGAGTCTACGTAGCGCACAGAGCGTAGATAGGTCGAGCTGGAGGGATCGTAGAGGACCATGTCTGCCTCACTCACTCAGGTATCGGCTTCGATTGAGGAGAGTACTCAGAGGATGGTGAGTACCCTTGCTGCGCATGGTGCGCGACTGTGAGAGCTTGAGCAGATACGTCCTTCCGGTCCATTGACGCCGCCGACTCCAGACATTGCACTGCCTCCTACTGCCCCTACGGTACAGCTCACCCAGGAGTAGGGGTGAGCATATAACGGTTGAAAACCGAAAACCGAACCGAACCGAAATATGACAAACGGTTCGGTTTTTCGGTTATCGGTTCGGTTTACGGTTTGAAAATTTGAAAATTTGAAATAACGGTTCGGTTTTCGGTTCTTCATCCGAAAAACCGAACCGAACCGAAAACCGATTTAGATTTAGTAATTTATCAAACTACCCACAATATACATATACTAATGTTTATTAACCCCTAACTGAGCGTACTCTCTTCTCCTATTCTATGTCGGTGCTTCTTTGAGCACTCTCTCTATCTACTCTCAATCTATATATACTAATATCTTTCACTCTATGTAATATAACAATTCATAAATACAATAATGTCATATATTTTTTTAAATTTTGTTATTTAAATAGGCCCATTTTGCTCAAAACTTGAAGGCCATGCACATTGGCCCATGAAACCGAACCGACCGAAAACCGAACCGAATTAATTCAGTTTGGTTTTTGTTCGGTTTTTATAAAAACGGTTCGGTTTTTGGTTTTGAAAAATACGGTTTACGGATATTTTGGTTTTCACATATTCGGTTCGGTTTGAACCGAACCGAACCGATGCTCACCCCTACCCAGGAGCAGTATAAGTACATGCTATCCCAGATGCGCGGCAGGGGTCCTCAGTGATCCAGTAGATTTTTTTATCATCTTTGTATGTATTGGCCCTATGGGCCCATTGACCGTTCTGTACAATGATTTTCATTATTATTTGACTCTGTTGGACATGTATGTTTGTAATATTTAATTTATTGGTATTTTCATTGAGTACATGTATGATATTTAGTTGTAGACTGTTATGATGGGAGACTGTTATTCATCTATTAGTTGTAGACTGTTATGATGGGAGACTGTTAATTATGATGACATCTGTGACGGAGATGACAAATATACCTACGCTGGGTTATAAGCGATGATCTGATATGCAAAGGAGGTGCTGCCCAAATTTTGAAAAAAATATAATGTATATTTTTGTGATGATGTGTGTCTGTGTTTACAGTGTATGTGAAATGTAGTGTTCGGAACCATCGATAGTTTCGATTACTGTTGTATGTTTTATCTTGGACAGAAAAAACAACTGTTCAGGGTGTACTTCTGAGAGCTTCATTATCACATCCTTCACTCTCTCGGGACGTCATACAGGATCTCGAGAAGGTGAAGGACGTGAAGAGGAAGCTCTGAGAAGTGCACCCAGAACTGTTGCTCTTTCTATCCAAGATAAAACATAGAACAGTAAGCGAAACTGTCGATGGTTCGAACACTGCACTTCACACACACTGTAAACACAAACACACACCATAACAAAAATACACATTATATTTTTTTAATTTTTTTCAGTATTCTGCGACGGATAGCGACGGATAGCGACGTCTAGCGACGGATACGGAACGTCGCTATACGTCGCTAATTAGTGGCGTTACGTCGTTGTACGTCGCCACCTTGCTGACGTGGTAGGCATGCCACGTCATCACGTAAATAGAACTAAACGTCGCTAAGTAGTCGCACTATGTCGCTAATTTTGCGACGTCATGTTTTCGTTGCTCGCCGTCGCTAAATTTACGACGACCCAGCGACACGGCGGTCACGTCGCAAACAGCGACGTAGGGCAACGAATGTGCCATCTGCGACTAGCTTAAAAGCGACCTTCATTTTTCGTCGCTAAAGTCGTCGCTAATTACGATTAGCGACGTATTTTCCATTATTAGTGACGTATAATGACGTCGCTAATTTGCCTTATTTTAGTAGTGTTAGGTGACTTGGGGGTGCAACACATGACAGTGTGCCAGAAATATGCCATACCCGACGGCAGGATGCAAGTCCAATTAAAGCACCCAGATAACGTGTCACGACCCGCACCCGCCTTTTGGATTCCAGACGTGTCCAAGCCAGCCTATGTCGCAGAGTCGACGGTAGAACGCTGTTAAGCCCGTAACAAATAAATGCTCAAAATAAACTTTATTGCTCATTCACATTTCTAAATTGATTACAGCATTTATATTTAAAGGAAGTACAAGTTTCTTACAATTAATGTAAATGACACCACATCTATCTAATTTTTAGGTTTCTGCCTGCAAGTACACCCGTATCTCCCAAAGCTAAGTGAAGCCACAGCTAACCTGAAAAATATTGGTTTCCAGTCAGGAATGGAACAAGCACACAAATCGACGGCAATGTGACAACATAATAGAATTCACAAGACAGGAAAATAGCATATGTGAGATAAAAACTAGAAAGTAGCTGATGTCATAGAAATCGGTGACGAAAACAAGGAAACAAAGAAAAGACAACTATCTATGTGTTTTGAAATATCAGTTTCGACATGTGAACGACTAGGGGGTAAATCAGGCACCCTGCAAGTTTCGTGTGCAGCTGCTATTCTCCACGAAAGACACGGGGGATGGGTAAAGGGTAGTTCACACGTCTATTAAGATATTTTCCCTCCCGACTAGTACTCATGGACTCGAACAATTCACGAAACACGAAGACTTGATAATCACGAAATATAGTAAGTAGAGATCCATGATACTAATTTTCGTATAACGAGTGTATCAACAAGCAGCAAGACATATGTTTAAACATGAAATGTATAAACTACTATGAATCGAAAAGCAATCAAAAAGTACACTTGCTTGAGGTCCTTTGCTGGTGAAACCGATAATTCCATTGAGTTCAGACTAGTCCGATTAGCCTAGGTCGATATGAGGGAGTTCGGTTTGCAAGAAAACAGTAAATGTTCGATTAGTCATGATGGACAATCTAATCTAACAGAATTTGACTTAGGAATAAGAATTTCTTATTTTAGAAAATATTTATAACGTTTTAGAAAAACTTATTGAAAATATTGTATATATATATGAAATCCCAAAGGTTAAACCACAATATTTATTATATAAAAAATATAGATAGATGGGAGGGGAAGAGAGTTGGAAGGGGGGTGCTCACACTTAGGTCGGCGGCCGAACGTTCTCCAGCGAGGTGGCGTACAGCCACGTGTGCTGGCGGAGGGGAGTTCATCTTGAGGCGCGGAAGCAGCACTTTGCAGGCGCGGCTGAGCGCAGCACGGCGGTGGAGAAGAAGACGACGTCAGACGGGATCATAGGTGCGCCACGGCGGATCTGATGCCCGCGGCTTCTCGTAACGCGGTGGAGGATGCTCCGCGGAGACCCATTGGAGAGTATTTGAAGAAGATCGGACGGTGGCTGTCGTCGGTTGATGCGGTGGCTAAGATCCGAGGTGGCCTCGTCGGCGAGCTTGCAGGGAGGCGGTCGGGACCATGCAGCAGCGCCATTGGTATACAGGTGGAGGAGCGTGGCCGGCAGCAGCGATGGTCTGGCGGCGATGTGACTCCGACGGCATACGAGAAGGGGGAAGTCGGCTGGGAGGCTTGGGTTCTATGGCGCTCGGCTACCGTGCCGGGGCCCGGGACGATGGTGACCCAAGGTGGTGATGGTGGCTGCTCTGTGGTTTGGATATGGAGGGAAGGGGACGACGAGCATGATTTGGTGGTCGAACAGAGGGGCTCGGCCAGGGAGGTGTAGATGTGTCCGGCTGTTTGGACATGAAATTGGTGTAACAAATCGGATGAAGCGAATGATGTAGTCAAGGACACGTATGCATGGGTGTGCACACGACTGTCGTGGACACACGAACACAACCGTGCACATATAAGCTGATTGTTGTTGTTGTTATCTGTGGGGGGGGATTCCTCTGATGATGGTGAACGTGGGTGGTGATGCTGGCAATGGTGGCAGTAGTGAATTGGTTTGTCGAGGAAGGTGGTAGATGAGAGTCGTCGGTGTTGCGTAGAGGCTTGTATGCCTGTTGGCGATTAATATTCATAGAGAGAAAAGGATGGATAGGAAGATGGTTAGGATAGGCCAAGCGAAGCATATACGTATTGCCATATACGTATTGGCGGAAGATATAGACATGAGCGGAAGAGATAAAGAGCGAGGGGAGGATTATGACTCCTAAGAAAATAGTTGGTTATCTAGATAGATTTATAGCTTGGTAATTATCTATTTAAATAGGTATTCGGTTTAAACGAATATAGAAGAGATTAACTGGTAGTTGAAATTATCACTCAAAGAAGACTTGAATTTAATCTTTCCATAAACTTAAATCTCAAATAAATATTTTTAAACATTAACTAATCAAATATGAATACAGTACTTGATAACAATAATTAATGCTTAATATTAAAATAATTTCGATCGTACACAAGATAATTTTGGAAAGTATATTTAATTGCGTCAAAGTAATTTAAATCATATTTAAACTTAACTAAATCGAATAGTTGTTTATAATGATAATTTGAAGTAGAAAAATAGCGTAAATAATATTTGACACTATCACGATAATGCAAAGTATTCAAATCATAATCGAAAATAAGCTAGCAAATCTTTTGTTTTTAACATATTTATAGGTCTAAGAATTCATTTTCAAAATCAAATCATTTTGAAAGTCCAAAAGTGCAATCAAACACTTTTTATTTTATAATTAAGAAAAAATTACTAAAAATAATTTAGTGCTTCTAAATCATGATTTTCAAACATGTTTTTGGAAAACCGACAACAACAAATTATCTTTTAGAAAGTCTCGACAAAATCACCTTTAAACAAAATAATTAAAATATATAAATAATTTGATAATCCGGGAAGGGAGTTACAAATCTACCCTCCTTGGAAATAAATTTGTCCTCGAATTTAAGGGCTTCTAGGGCAGACGAACTTGTATGATCGGCAAAAATGGTGGTAATAATTTTAGGATAAGAGAATATTAATCAAACAAATGAAAAGAGGAAAAATACTATAGTAAAACACTGATCGACTAGAGTGGAAATGAACGGGCAAATAGGTATAGCGTGGTGTTGGGTTCTAGGTTAGGTCCGGGCTAGTTTAACGCAATCAGGTTCCCTAAAAAGTCAATAATTTGATTAATAATTAATTAAATCTTCTATAGGGTTTAAGTCGCAACTTTGAATGGTTTTCCTAGTTAGAACATATATATGGCTCGGCCTTCTCTATCATGGCTCAAATACTTGTCAATACACGTTACTGCACTATTCGTGCCATGATTTCTAGTCATCTTGTACTCTAAAACTTAACCATGGCTAAGGTCTTCTATAATAATAATTAATAATATAAAAATTATAAAAATAATCTAAAAATCATTATTTAATTCAAATAAATAAAAATATTTTAAAATTTTGGGAAGAGGGGTTACAAATCTAACCTCCTTAGAAATAAATTTGTTCTTAAAATTTTGGAGGGTACGATTAGTTATGATTTAAGAATATAATCAAGAAATGATATGATCAACGATCAAAATGAGTTAGATCGTGAATAGAATCGAACTTTAAGGAAAGGTACCTCGTGGCACGATTAAGTATAGTCAAAGGGGTCTAGTCATGATGGCCAATATTATAATTGGAATATGATTAGCTAAACAAGGAAAGTCGTTTAGGCACGATTATCTGCTATTGGAATTATAGGCATGATCGTCTATCAAAATTTAGACATAGTCTTAACATGGTTAGAATCACTTAGATACAACTAAGATGCAATCACGATCGAGATTAATCATACAAGTCAACCAAGCATGAAAAATTTGGCACGAGTATGAATATGATCGAAATAAACGTGATCAAAGTGGAATAAAATTTAGTAATGATTGACGGGAAATATAGGCGCGATTATGATTTAGTCATGAACAAAATTGTTTAAGATTGATCAAAATTAAAATCATTTTGGTACGAAAAACTAATTAAGCAAAATTATTTAGGCACGATCATAGAATCGAATTCTAGGATAAGATACGAATTGGCATGATCGAAATAGAATCGAATAGTCTAGTCGTGATCAAAAGGTCTTTAAGGATGATCCAAATTGGAATCGTTCTAACACGATCGATTGTGTAAGCATGATCACAGAATCATAATCTAGGAGTGATTATGAATCTATTGGAAGAAAATTAAATTAGGTTTAAAAGATGACGATTTGAAAATAGGAAGATAAGGAAGAAAGGAAGAGCAACCAGTTTATTGAGAAGATGGTAACTAGGAATAAGGCACAAATCAATTTGGAAACTTAATAGTCCTATGCCAATAAAGGACGTAGCCTCTACGGTATTCGAAAATCGTAAGCACATCCGGAGTCACTTTATCGAGAATTTATGCCTTGCCAGTGTACAACTAGCTGTAATAAACTCTTGGTTCCACGACTCAAGCAAGGATACGGTAACGAATACCCTGTCAACTCTATCCAATCTGGACATAAAAACTTAAGGATAAAAATAGGACAACTAAGACATAGTTTTAATAATGTTCGATCACCTACGCTTATCTGTAATTACTTCAACTTAGGGGTCATGCCTCGTCAGTGCGCGGCTGGCTGCAGTTAACCCGCAGTCTCCATAATTCAAATAAATGGCAACAATGCGCTGCTGTCTTGCCATTATGAGTCATTAAAAACTATTCCAACTATATTCATAGAATTCAAAGGAGCTTCTAGAATTTCAACAAGTTGAGAAAATATAAGTATCTGAAAAGTATCATTTTTTTTGAAAAATCAAACGATTTGATTAGGAAGAAAATGATCGAAGATAATATATGTTTTGATTTCTAGTTCTCTAATATTCAAGATTGAGGAAAAACGTATATATATCTTGAGTTCCAACGAACTAACTCGGAATAAATATATGGATAGTTGGACTAGGTTCAAACTCAATAGAGGAAAATAAAATATTAATTTATAGGGAAACAATTACTTATAGCCTATGGAAAATAAACACAGTCTTTACGATATGATGATAAAATTTAGATAGGACAGAAAAGATAATTAGACAATTTATCAAGGTTCAATATTGAATTCTAGGAAGCCTAATTTACCAAGTGAATAGTCTACCCATCTTGGGTCCTATCGTCTTATCAAAACACAATGGTATATTCTTCTTGGGAAATTCCTCTAAGTTAACTATATGGTGTAGAATTCAACAAATCTCTACCTAATTACATGGCTTGTATAGCAATCTTAACTACCCAATAGTCAATTTCAATAAGGGACTCCTACTCCTAGTCATCCTCCTAAAATCAACTTAATCCTAGTTGTGAATGAGCATTTCCTAGTCACAAGCTCGCAGCAGTACGACTAACTTAAGTACTACCACGAGTTCGCAATCTTTTGCAAAATCTGACCTGCATGGACCACCACAAAAACTTGTCACGACCCGCACCCGCCTTTCGGATACGAAATGTGTCTAAGCCAGCCTACGCCGCAGAGTCGACGGTAGAACATTGTCAAGCCCGCAACAAATAAATGCTCAAAATAAACTTTATTGCTTATTCACATTTCTAAATTGATTACAACATTTACAACATTTATATTTAAAGAAAGTAAAAGGTTCTTACAATTAATGTAAATGATACCACATCTATCTAATTTTTAGGTTTCTGCCTGCAAGTACACCCGTATCTCCCAAAGCTAAGTGAAGCCACAGCTAACCTAAAAAATGTTGGTTTCCAGTCAGGAATGGAACAAGCACACAAACCGACGGCAATGCGACAACATAATAGAATTCACAAGACAAGAAAATAACATATGTGAGATAAAAACTAGAAAGTAGCTGATGTCATAGAAATCGGTGACGAAAACAAGGAAACAAAGAAAAGACAACTATCTATGTGTTTTGAAATATCAGTTTCGACATGTGAACGGCTAGGGGGTAAATCAGGCACCTTGCAAGTTTCGTGTGCAGCTGCTATTCTCCACGAAAGACACGGGGGATGGGTAAAGGGTAGTTCACACGTCTATTAAGATATTTTCCCTCCCGACTAGTACTCATGGACTCGAACAATTCACGAAACACGAAGACTTGATAATCACGAAATATAGTAAGTAGAGATCCATGATACTAATTTTCGTATAACGAGTGTATCAACAAGCAGCAAGACATATGTTTAAACATGAAATGTATAAACTACTATGAATCGAAAAGCAATTAAAATGTGCACTTGCTTGAGGTCCTTTGCTGGTGAAACCGATAATTCCATTGAGTTCAGACTAGTCCGATTAGCCTAGGTCGATATGAGGGAGTTCGGTTTGCAAGAAAACAGTAAATGTTCGATTAGTCATGATGGACAATCTAATCTAACAGAATTTGACTTAGGAATAAGAATTTCTTATTTTAGAAAATATTTATAACTTTTTAGAAAAACTTATTGAAAATATTGTATATATGAAATCCCAAACGTTAAACCATAATATTTATCATATAAAAAATACAGATATTCTTATAGGTATATGAAATAGTTTATATTAGTTTATTATAAAAACCTATAATTAATAAATTAACCTAATACATATTCATGTGTATATATATATATATATATATATATATATATATATATATATATATATATATATATATATATATATATATATATATATATATTTATATATATATATATATATATATATTTTATATATATATATATATATATTCTATATATATATATATATATATATATATATATATATATATATATATATATATATATATATATATAGAAAACCTTTATATATATATACATATATATTTATATATATGTATATATATATATATATATATATATATATAAAGGTTTTCTATATATATATATATATATATATATATATATATATATATATATATATATATATATATAATTTTTCCAAAAACCCCTTCTTTTATTAATCAAGGCTCAAAATGCCGAAGCCTGAAGAAGTTACAAGGCAGAAAGCCTGAAACCAACAAAAAGACAGGGGGGGGCGGACGCGCCAGCCGATACTAACTGAAGTGAGGTTGCCAGAATGATGGTGGGCAGTGGGAGCACAGTGAACTCCTTTTGCGACATTGCCGTTTAATTTCCCGAATAAGCTGCTCGGCGGAATATTGGTGACCCTCGTATCTCGCTTTGTTGCGATTCTTCCAAATTACCCAGGTGGCAGCCGCTGCTACGATCTGGTGGCCGTGGGACGCGACTCCCCAGAGGGCCAGGAGATCGTTAAAGCGCCCATCTCCTGTTGTGATGTTGTAAATGCGGTTGAGGATACTCCAGGTTTGGTCAGGGAGGCTTCCCTCCCGGAAGATGTGGTCAATAGTCTCCGTCTGCCGATCTTATATATATATATATATATATATATATATATATAATATATATATATATATATATATATATATATATATATATATATAGAAAACCTTTATATACTTAAAGTCCATATTAGAATATATTTATAAGACCCTTTAAGATACTAGCTTATTTGGAAATAATCATAAAATTGTTTTGAAAATATTCTTTAAACGATTTAAAGTTCTTTTCGAAATATTTATTATATACATATGAAAATCCGTGGAAACACCTATAAGGCCTATAGCAATTTTATTATATATAAAGCCCATAAAAATGACCCAAAATTATATATAATATAAGCCCAAATTATTTACTAATATATATATATATATATATATATATATATATATATATATATATATATATATATATATATTTTCAAAATATATATTAGTAAATATATATTTACTAATATATATTTACTAATATATATATATATATATATATATATATATATATATATATATATTCTAATATAGGCCTTTTGGATTAAAACTCCATAACTGAAATACCATAAAAAGTAATATATTCTAAAATTATCATATAGATTGGAACCAACCCAAAATATTTATATCAATAAAACTCATGATATTAATGATAGTAATAGTAATAATAATAATAATAATAATAATAATAATAATAATAAAATCTATACCAATATTCTTTAGGTTTTAAGAAAGGAAGACTCAGTGACTTTATACTAACAAATGTATTATAATAATAATGATACTAATGGTAAGAATATTACTTCTACTAGTACCTACAGCTGTCTTTCTTCTAAAAACTAATAGAAAAGTGTAGTACTGTCCACTCCTCTATTCACAAGAGGGGAATAAAATACTAAAAGTAACCAAGTAACAAGACTTTAAAGTAACCCAAGCTTTAATCAAACACACACACACACAGAGAGAGGGTCTACACTCTGAGCAATTGATAGGAAAGAGAAGGGGAAGAGAGAAGAAAGGGGGCGCTCACACTTAGGTCGACGGCCGAACGTTCTCCAACGAGGTGGTGCACATCCACGCGTGCTGGCGGAGGGGAGTTCACCTCGAGGCACGGAAGCAGCACTCCGTCGGCGCGGCTGAGCGAAGCGCGACGGTGGAGAAGAAGACGACGCCGGACGGGGTCATAGGTGTGCCACTTCAGATCTGATGCCCACGGCTTCTCGTAACGCGGTGGAGGATGCTCCGCGGAGACCCGTTGGAGAGTATTTGAAGAAGATCGGGCGGTGGCTGTCGTCAGTTGATGCGGTGGCTGAGATCCGAGGTGGCCTCGTCGGCGAGCTCGCAGGGAGGCGCTCTGGACCACGCAGCGGCGTCGCTGGTATAAAGGTGGCCAGGTGGAGGAGCGTGGCCGGCAGCAGCGGTGGTCCGGCGATATGACATCGACGACATACGAGAAGGGGGAAATCGGCCGGGCGGCTTGGGTTATATGGCGCTCGACTACCGTGCCGGGGCCCGGGACAATGGTGACCTATTGTGGTGATAGTGGCTGCTCTGTGGTTTGGATATGGAGGGAAGGGGACGTCGGGCATGATTTGGTGGTCGAATAGAGGGGCTCGACCAGGGAGGTGTAGATGTGTCTAGCTATTTGGACATGAAATTGGTGTAATGAATAGGATGAAGGGAATGATGTAGGCAAGGACACGAACGCACGGGTCTGCACATGACTGTCATGGACACACGGACACAGACGTACACATATAAGCTAATTGTTGTTGTTTTCATCTGTAAGGGGGTTCCTCTGATGATGGTGAACGTGGGTGGTGATGCTGGCAATGGTAGCGGTAGTGAATTAGTTTGTCGAGGAAGGTGGTAGATGAGAGTCGTCGGTGTTGCGTAGAGGCTTGTATGCCTGTTGGCGATTAATATTCGTAGAGAGAAAGGATGGATAGGAAGATGGTCAGGAGAGGCCAAGCGAAGCATATACGTATTGCCATATACGTATTGACGGAAGATATAGACAAGAGCGGAAGAGATAAATAGCGCGGGGAGGATTATGACTCCTAAGAAAATAGATGGTTATCTAGATAGATTTGTAGCTTGGTAATTATCTATTTAAATTGGTATACGGTTTAAACGAATATAGAAGAGATTAACTGGTAGTTGAAATTATCACTCAAAGAAGACTTGAATTTAATCTTTCCATAAACTTAAATCTCAAATAAATATTTTTAAACATTAACTAATTAAATATAAATACAGAACTTGATAACAATAATTAATGCTTAATATTAAAATAATTTCGATTGTACACAAGATAATTTTGGAAAGTATATTTAATAGTGTCAAAGTAATTTAAATCATATTTAAACTTAACTAAATCGAATAGTTGTTTACAATGATAATTTGAAGTAGGAAAATAGCGTAAATAATATTTGACACTATCATGATAATCCAAAGTATTCAAATCATAATCGAAAATAAGCTAGCAAATCTTTTGTTTATAACATATTTATAGGTCTAAGAATTCATTTTCAAAATCAAAACATTTTGAAAGTCCAAAAATGCAATCAAACACTTTTTATTTTAAAATTAAGAAAAAATTACTAAAAATAATTTAGTGCTTCTAAATCATGATTTTCAAACATGTTTTTGGAAAATCGACAACAACAAATTATCTTTTAGAAAGTCTCGACAAAATCACCTTTAAACAAAATAATTAAAATATATAAATAATTTGATAATCCGGGAAGGGAGTTACAGAACCGGACTGCCTGTAGCTGGGAAATTTCTTCATGGACTACTTGATCAATCTAGTCATTATCCTAGTCAGATTCAGTATGAATCTCTGACCGTGGTAACCAGAAATCCATGTCCTAGATATGATGCAAGACGAGACAAGTAACTTATACAAGCACAAACACCCACGGTGTCAAGACAAGAGTTACTTTGAAAGTCAAGATAGCCGTCGCAACAACATATTAAGATTATCATGTTAGGTTATTTATCAAGATTACTTGTCGAGAGTGCGCCTCAGCGGGCCACTATCAAGAATTATCATGTCAAGTTGCTTGTCAAGAGTGATCCACGACGGATCACTATCAAGAGTTACCATGTAAAGTCATATTGTCATGTCGTGTTCATGTAAGTGCATAAAGGCGGGCCACTATCAGGAGTTATTAGAGAGTATACGTGCCATACCAAGATCGTGTTTAAAACTCAGAGTATATGTGCAATCATGGAAAATAACATTATAGGACTAGTCAAGTAAGGAGTACAAGCAAGTCATAACTCACACTTAGGACCACGGGGACAAGCATGGATAAATGTAACAAGAATTATATTGGCAATAAATGGCGCAAGGGGTCAAAAGGGGTGCTAGGGACAACATGCGCCAGGACAGCATGCGCCAGGGACAGCATGCGCCGGGACAACATGTGCAAGGGACAACATGCGCTAGGACAGCATACGCCATGGGCCAAAAGGAACCATCCATAGCATGCGCCAGGACAGCATGTGCAAGGGACAACATGCGCCAGGACAGCATGTGCCATGGACCAAAAGGCACCATCCACTGCATGCGCCATGACAGCTTGTGCATGTAAAACCCCTAAATTTCTACTGATTTTTATATATATATAAATTTGGTACCGATTAATTTTCTTGTATTTGTACGTCTCAATAACGTATTGTACGTCGCGCACAAGATTTTGTTTTTCTTGCTCGTCGAGTGCGAATATGTGCGAGCGTACATATTTTAGAAAAACATTTTCTTTCTATTTTATTATATACTTTCAAAATACTATATATAATTATTATTCTTGCTATAAAAAGCCTTTTGTTTTTAGCAGTTATTAATCATAAATAATATTTTATTGTATACTAGGAAAAGCATAAGCATGTATACATTATTTGTGCTTACATATAAATTTCATAAATATTTTATTAAGTTTATTTTTAATTAATAATGCATTTTAAAAATTATTATTTTATTTTTTTTGGAAAATATATTTTGAAATTATTGTGGCGATTTAAATCTTGATTTGAATTTATGAATTTATTTAAATAGTTAAATATTTGAAATTTGATTTATCCCATTTGATTTTAAACTAAAAATTTAATTAGACTTAAATTGGATTTGTATTTGGATTTGTATTTGGTTGATTTTAAATTAAGTTGCGAATTATCTTTTTTGGGTTTAAACTACTCCTAATCCTTATCCAACCGGGAATTTTCATATCCTATAAATAGGCAGGTACTCATCCATATATTTCTATTCTCCAAATTTTGCAACCAAACGTGCGTGCATCGTGTCCGTGTTTTCCGTCCAATTCTTATTCCATCCTTTACAAATACATTATCTCCTTCCCCGTGTCGGACACACCCCGACATCATCAAATCCCAAACCCGACTCTAAGCCTGCCCCGGTTCACCCCGATCGCCCCGGCCGTCCATCATCACCCCTTCTAATATTCTTTTACATTTACAATCTCTTTTCCCGCGGTGTCGACAACCCCGACACAGCATAATTCCCCAATCCAGATACGTCCCCAAACCTCTAACCTAATACCCTAATCCCCAATCCGCCATGGCTATGTCGTGCTTCCCTCGACCACCTCCCGGCCAAACCCCCCGGTCACCCCAAACCAAAGTCTCAGCCATCCCTCGACCCAGCCCCATCACACATTATCACCGACCTCCACAGTCGTGCCAGGCCGCACCTTCGAGTTCCTTACCGTCACCACCCTAGCCGGTGTCTATCGCCGCCCACCATGACCAGTGTCATCTCCATGACAACAAACACCACCTTCATCGCCGACCTTTCCCCTCCGCCTGTGGTCGCTCCGACTTCCTTTTCCTCCAGAGCCACCCGACCCCTGTCTGACCTCCATATCCACAGCACTAACACCAATACCACACCTGCGCCATTCAAAACCCCTACCACAGACAACAAAACAACCCACCATCGCCATCCCGACATCCCTCCGGCCACCTTGGTCGAGCGCTACCGCCAACAAGCCCAAAACCCCCAAAAATTAAAACCAGAACCTAGACCAAATTTACCTGTCGAGCGCAGCCCATCGCCGTCCCACGCCGGCCGACCTCCTCCGCGCCAAATCGCCGTCCGTCGCTAACCAAGCTGCCGGTAGCACCTAACCCTGCGCTTCCTCAGCCGCCGTCATCCTCCCGTACTTCCCCCTATTCTCCTCCTTTCTCCTCGCACCGCCGGCCGTGATCCCCCTCCATCCACGCGCCACCCCACGTCGACCCCACGTCGGATCTCCGCGAGTCGAGCCTCCGTACGACCGCATGGTTCCCCACCTCGGCACCACCGCCGCGCAAGGAAACTCGAAACCCCTCTCCGCCTGAGCGCCGCCTCCGGCTCCTTTCCCCTTCGCCGGACCACCCATCTCCTACGCCGCTCCTCTTTTCCTCTCCCGCTCACGAATTCTTTCCCCAGCCCTCTTTTCTCTCTCTCTCTCCTTTCTTCTACCTTAAAGTGAGAACAACAGCAGTCAGTTGACTACTGCAATAGGTTTTTATTTATTTGTTTTTTAATTTATTTGTTGCTGTTTGTTTGTTTTGTTTTTGTGTGTGTTTCTGTTTAGTTTGTTTATTATTGTTTTCCCTTCTTTTAGTATTTATTATTATTATTATTAGTATTATTATTATTATTATTATTATTATTATTATTATTATATTTACTGTTATTAGTATTATCATTTTATTATTACTGTTATTATTATATTGATATATTATATCCTTATTATTATTTTAAAACTTTGTTATGATTATGATTTTATTTATTAAAATTTTATTGTATTCTTCTGTTTTATTAAATAAATAGAAATTATTTTGACAACTTAGAGTTTTTCTTTAAAAACAACTTCCGATTTTTTTGTATTTAATTGAAAGCATATTTTGACTAATAATTTATATTTCAAGTATTATAAAGTATTTCTAAAAACATATATTATTTGACTAAATATTATTTTTACTGGTAGTTAAGGAATATTTTCCTAAAAGTATTACTAAATAAGTTTTATAAGGCTTTCTAAAATAATTATGAATATTTCTAATAAATCTTCTAAAAGGGTATATATATGAATTATTACGGGACTGTTTTGCTCTAAATCGATTTCCTCTTAGGATTATCTTAATCGTGACCACTCCCTATCTTTCTATTGCTTTGCCAATTCTTTCCTTCCACCTATTGACCCTAACTAATTTGACCCTCATGGACCCGATAGAACTGTCCGTGCCACCATCAGAGGTCACCTTGTATAGTTGTTGCACCGAAGTTGCAGTTCATACCAGCTTGATCATCGCAGCACACCAGGCGTACTACCAGGCAAGATACCTTGCCATTTGCTGTTTATTTATTTTAGCTCATATTTCATGCATTATTTATTTTCTTTATGCAAAATAAACTGTGATACATGACATAACCTGTTAGAACTTACTGTTCATTTATATTTTCTGCTATGTATTATTTTTCTTACATAATAAACCTAGATTTAAGAGACCACCTTTGTGTGTTACATTCATGGCCTTGACACGTCGTACCACGAAGTTGTGTGTCGTATGTAGAACACGGACGCGCGTGATTGGCTGGCCACCAGTACGTACAAGCCGTACGGTAGGATTAACCGCTAATAGAATTGTATGCTAGTTTGACTTAGCGGTTATAGAGGTTACTGTTGTGGATACAACATAGTAGGCATTGGGCGGAAAGGACAATTCCTTAGCGTATGGGCTTCGATGCACTTTCCCTTGTGACCCGGAAGCTCCGCTGGAGATACGGGGTTGATGACCCATGATTACTGACAGCCACTGGCGTTCTGCGGAACGTCATGCTCTTATTGATGGGGCCTCTGGTGCCACAAAGGGGGACTATGCTGATCCTATTTAGCCAGGGCCCATGCGTAGGAAGGATTGTTCTTAACTATATTTCACTTAGAACGGTAGGCTACCTTAACCGTTATGTACGAGTACTTTTGGTTTGGGTACTTGTATCTGACTGTGGCTTGGAACAATAACTTGTCGCGGATTAGTTTGTCACATCTTGTCCTTGTTTGGTTGTAGGTGTGACTTACTACTCCGATGAGAAGGTATTGAACCTTGTTGTGGTCCGGATACCATATTGGATTCATAGCATGGAAAGATACGTCACCGTGAATTAGTTTACCATCTCCTGTCCTTGTTTGGTTGTGGGGATGGTAAGCTAGTTCAATAGGTGTGTACTGGACCATGTTATAATTCAATTGACTTATTTATTTGAGCAATATTTATTCAGTTTATATGGCATGATATTATGTGTCTTGTTACGTCCCTCTGAGGACCTGGTTATCTTGCCAGGTGTGTGCTATTGTCTTTCGTAGGTGTTCTAGCTCTAGCCGTGATTATTGCTATTTCTTCGAGGATGATTGCACTTGGATCGTCTTCGCTTCGCTTGCCAAAAATTATTCTTTTGTATATCATGTATTTCTTTTATTTTTGTTGGTAGTGGATTTGTCTCCGCCCAACATATTGTATCAAGACAATCCATTATCATTATATGATATCTTTTATTCATTTATTTTGTGTGGATGAGATTAGTCATGGTTCTACTGTATTTTACAGCTTACATATATTTATTATACGGCTGGCATGTCTACGTTCCTAGTCCTACATATTTTGGGACTGGGGCATTACAGTGCAAGGGACAACATACGCCAGGACGGCATACGCCATGGGCCAAAAGGCACCATCCACAGCATGCGCCATGACAGCATGTGCCAGCATGCATCAGCATGCACTGCTCATCTTCTCCAACCAGCCTCCAAATGTTCATAAGAACCTATGGACTAGAAAGGCCATAAATCTCTCAAAATAAGTCGAAATCGAAACTTTCAAGGGTCTAAATTGGGTAGAATCAAATTTCCTACAATATAGGACCATTAGATCTCGAAAATAATAATGTTCAAGAGATCAAAACAAAGAAAAATCGAGAAAAGTTACAAACTTAGATCTACACAAATCTATCCTTGGAAACTAAAAACTCTAAGTTCTAAAAAGGCTTAGAATCAAGTGAAGAAGAGAATGGAACAATAAATCTTGAGATCCACCATGAAGCAAGTTGCACTTGCATAGGGTTTCTTTGGTGGGTGGAGAGGAGTAATGGAAAAGATGAAGGAAATAAATGAAAGTAATAAAGAGAGAGAGAGGAGAGTTGACTTATATATCAACCCCTCTCATCTCAAACCACACAAAACAAAACCAAGCCAAGCCAAGCCGAACCAAGACGAACCAAAATAAACCAAGGCAAGATTAAACCAAGACTAGACTAAACAAGACAAGTCTAACTACGGTACACCTGATAAGTGTCAGAAATCCGTATTCGTATACTAAAAATATGTATAACGGGAAACGAGTGTGACATTATACCCTATGTAGCAAGTACCACAAAGGAAGCCACACAATTAGCTATAACCAGCATATAAGCGTAATAAAGATGACATAAAAAGACAAAGTAAGCAACATGCGATAGAAAGTAAACAAGAATCAATGTAATCATGTATAAGTACAGTAACAGAAATCAGGAAGAGCATATGAGTACATGACAAAAAAAATAAGGCATGAACAAGTACATGTACAAGAACAAAGACAAGATCAATATACATGAACAAGTACATAAGAAGAAAAAATGGACATAATCCATCAAACACAACCAATCACGAGGTACGACTTGTCATTGTTAACTAACTAGGGTTTTCAGAATCCTAATTACTAACTTATACAAATTGAGATTTTCCAATCGATCACATACACTTCAGTCTATACATATTATTTTGGACGTAATCAAGTCAAGTCATATACAATATACAACACCCTCAGGTGTGCCTATGTATACATTATGCGACGGTGAGACATGTAATTACTATATGATGATGAGATCATAATAATCAGGGCCGGGTGCATTACTCGATACTGATCTAGAAGTCCACCTCTCATGACAGAGAGCTCCAAATCTATATATAAATAAAATATGACACCGGGTTATAGGACTATTTGCAACCTGGAAACCTCCCCTCCAATAAATCTAGGTGATAAGTCTAGTTATTAAATATTGAACATTTTTAGGTCGTGGTATCCGAGAATTCACCCTATATATGGTACTTTTCTCGAGATATGCTAGATTGGACAAGATTAACATTTATAAGTAAGGATATATACAAGCTAGCAAACCATGTAGCTATGTTTTAGAGTGCGTTATGACGAGGCATAACGGGAATCGATACAAGATCAATATAATACATGTCATATCACGTTATGCAATGTACAATACTACACAAAATATGATGCATATCGCCAATCATAATATCGGTGTCTCCTTATAAGCGAACAGTCAAGAACAGTATGTTGCCATAATCAGCCAACTCTATAAAGTAGCGACATATCATAAATGATACATATGTGTTTGGACAGTACAAGACAATATAGGAAGTGATATGGTTCTCCATGTGATAGGCAAATCAATGTGTAATAGGGATACCCTCGTGCACCGGGCATGGGTACTGCCTCAATCAAGTCCTTGGCAATAAATAATGACAAAAATTCATACTTAAACCGTAATCATTCAAGTGAAGCAAGATCGAGTCAAAGAAAGCCAAAGAATATTAAGAAATAGAAACTCTAGGTGTATTGGCGGTATACCATAGTACACCGATGGGGACTTCATAAACACATAACAAGTAATGATCTTCTTGGAAAAGACCCTGTGATATATTGGCGATATGCTGTGTATACCGATGGTACTCCGTTTTTGCTGAACCTTCACAGTTTTGGCCTGGAATCAATTTTCGGGGCCAAAATCAAGTTCTGAATTCCACCAAAATTAAATCTTGCAAGAAACAATCCTAGGGGTAAGTCTCATATAACAATATAGATCTCTTTCAATACCAAGGTTTTCCTACGGTGTTCATAACCAATACCAGGAAATCATTTTCGAGCTCAAACTAAGACCAAAACCAAGCAAGTAGACAAGTCCATATTAGATACCACATTTTATAAATATGTTTGGGTAAAACTAAGCATGTAAGCCATAGGAAAAGAAATAACAAGAAAATCAATATTGTTCGAGTGTTTGACAAGATGTACTTGCCAAGGTTAAGCTCTCAACCTATACTTCTACCAAAAGGGATTCAAAACTCACACTCATAGGCCTCAAGAGCAAGCTTCAAGTCCAAGCTCAAGCTTAAGATAAATAGAGAGGAAATGAAGAAAGAAGAAGAAGCGAGATAGATAGTAAAAGGGAGATGAGAGAGAAAATAAATGAGTATAAATAGAAGGAAAGAATTAATTACTGCTGGTGGATCTGCCACATCAGCGATCCATGACTCAAATTGATTAATCTTATCCATCCATAAAGAAAACTAAGAAACCAATGGACGATAAGGTGTGTCAGAACCAAGAAACAAATGGACTATTGGGTGCATCGATTTTTATTCACAGGAGCAAGCTATCCCTAGGCGATATACCAGTGGTATACTGCAGTACCCCGACCGTATTTTAATCTAATAATTAAATTCCCACTTCGAGAAGAATTCAGGGTTCTTTATTCTACGCATGGGTCCTATCACAAGTCTATGTCAATGCCAATAGGTAATCTACTAGTCTTTGGTAGTCCGAAGATACACATGGTTGTCAAAAACTCAGAAAATCAATATATTGCATAAGTCATTAAGTGTCTTCTCGAAAATAGAAAACTAGGAAATCCAGTAATACAATCATGACATGATATCAGAAAGAATCCAATAAATAAAAAAAATACAATATATGATACCTACTAGCGCATCCGTATACTAATACCAATAGTGAGACGTGTTTTACAGCTGCACCATCAACTTACTCAAACAAAGATCTCTGAAGAATATAGAGAGCTTGGCCAATGAAACCCATAAAACAGGAGACAATATCAATCTTAGAGAAATCAATTATAACTTTTTCATAAACATGCGATAGTTGTTGTAATGCCCTGCTACGCACGGTGCATTATGCTGAGTTGTTGACTCGAAGAGTTGTGTTGAACCGATTATGTATCAATGTGAATCGATACGAGAGTACATTGTCCCGAGAAATGCATCGCGTTGGATTGATACAAAGAGTTTTGTTGACCCGAGAAACGCATCGAGTAAGATCGATGCAAGTGTTAAGTTGGCCCGAGAGAAAGCATTGAGTCGGCACGAAGATTCTAAGCAATCGAATCGACGCAAGGTCACGAAACCAACTAAAATTAATACTTGTCCGAATTCGAGGACAAGTATTGATTTTAGTTGGTTTCATGTGCAGGCTATACGTTTATGCTAAAATATAAGAGGTCGACATTTTGTCTTGTTTGAAATGGTGTCCGTAAAACTAAATCGTCGCCTTGCTACGGACTGAAGTATAGGCACGGTATGCCAAATCGCTTGGATAATTCAACGTAGTGCAAAGTGTTCGAATGTCCAAGTCAGAAGAGTTGGCCGCATAAAAAGTTATGAAATCGAGCTGCATCGACTCGACGAAACGATAAGGCGTATCGGCTTAAGATGGAGGAACTTTGACTCTTCTTTCCTCGTCCGTCATGCTTAATTAAAATGTACCATTGTATGCTAAAGTTAACCTATCGAGTCCACGGGTGTGGCTCGATCGAGAGATGAACCACTACTAAAATCTGTCAAATCAGCGACGCCATAGGACGTCGGTAAATATGGAAAATACGTCGCTAAATCTAATTAGCGACGTATTTAGCGACGATTGGACGTAGTCGCGATTTACCTAGTCGCTAAACATCATAACGTCGCAATACGTCGCTATTGCGATGACCATTAGCGACGCATCCGTGTCGCTAATTCAGCGACTACAAGCGACGTAAAACGACAGCGTTTGCCGACGTCAGCTAGCGACGTGTAGCGACGTTACATACATCTATGCTGACCTGGCATATCAGCAAATTAGCGACGTTCTGCGACGTCGATACGTCGCTATATTACTGACACATAGCGATGTATTAGCGACGTCATAGTTAGCGACGATCAACGACGGGGTGAATCATAGTTAGCGACGTTCCGATACTTAGCGACTTTCATTTTTGTCGCTGGACGTCGCTAAACGTCGCTGAAAGTCGCTAAATTTGGCGAAAATTTTAAAAAAATATAGCATTTGCAGCAGCACCTACAGCAGCATTTGCACCAAACAATATGAAATACAATCAACACCTAAAGCAGCATTTCTCTGGGTCCGTCGACCCCTTCGGTGGAACACTACTCAACACCGACTGATCAGGAGGAGCGTCACGAACACAAAGTATCAAACAATATGAAATACAATCACGAACACATTTGAAACACAATCTCATCAATCAACACAGATATATGAAAAATTTCAACAACAGTGTCAAACATAATGAAACACAATAACAATGAATGTATAAACACATAAAAGACCCAACAATGGACCATCACACAACAATATATATATATATATATCGACTACGGCTGATCAGGAGGAGCATCACCGCTCCTAGAAAGAAGGTAAGCATACTGCTCCGGTGTAAGAACCACCGACGACGATAAAGTAGGAGGCAATACAACCGCTGTAGAAGGAGGCAGTGTAACCGTTAGAGATAGAGGCAGTGTAACTGCTAGAGATGGGTGCGTCCGTGTCTCCTCTAGGGCTAGCAGTCTGGCGCTGCATTGCTCCATGCAAGCCGTTATCCTAGTAACGGTGCCGTGAATGGACTCCTGTGTCCCCTGTACGTCCCTCACGGTGCGCTCAAGCTCGTCAAAGCGTGCGGTGACCGACGCAGCGTCCCCTTGCGCCTGAGACCCTGGCTGCTCAGAAATTCTTCTCAGCATATCATCGTACAGCTCAACAATATAGCGGGCAATGGTATCCGCGATTCGGGATGACTCAGCCTGTGATGGCTGTAAATGTGCACTGGCAGAGGGAGCCCAGGATGCCTGTGTCACAACAAATGTGCCGTAGGATCCCGTACCGTAGTACGTACCTCTATGAAGACCACCAACGGCGGTCTTCCAGAGCTCGTCCTCCGACTGAGGCAGAGAGGGCTGCGATGTACCAACCCCTCCCTCTGTCGGTGCACTAGCACTCGCACGCTCACGTAGCCTAACAAACTCGTCCTAGAAATTATTGTGCATCTCTATAAATCAGTACTTACCTAAATTAGCCTAATAAACGTCTAAAGTATTTAATTATTATTAACTATATGATTATCTGTATATTCTTTAAGTTGTAAAATTAACGAAATCTAAATTAGTACTTACATAGCTCTGAGTAGCCCGGTCGTCGATGAGCTTCCCGTCCTTCCGATGGGTGGCCAGGAAGACGATCACCATGTTTGCATCCTCACCCCTCAGTACCTGTGTATTTGTTATCTTTTATTCTTTAGTAAAATAGAAAATTATATACTCCTACTATCAATAAAATCTTATATATTGTAATAAATTACATACCAGACGACGGAAATGCTCCGTCATAGGAATCGATCCACCACACCACTTTTCGGCCCTCGTCCTAGCCGCCTTCGCCTTCTCCGACCGCTCTCTGTACCGGCGCTTCTCAAATCGAGCCCTCATTGTGGTCCACTGGTCAGGCGTGATCCAACCATCAATCGACTTTTCGGAGCACTGACGAGCTTTCTGATCGTCAATTGCATCACGGATCAACTTGGCGGCGACGGCATAAAACTTTCTCTCAATCTGCTTGGCCCGGTGTGGTGGATAAAAATAAGTCCTCTACAAGAATTACAAATTAAAATAATAAGTTCTAAAAAATGCTTAAAATTATATTAATCATACTAAATTAACTATCTTTAATTACCTTGAAGTGGGCAAACCAGAATGCCTTCCTCTCTTTCAAGGCATCCGAGTAGTTGATCCACGGACCCCCATAGTTGGACCTCAGAAAGGAGCCCAACGCTCTCTGTACCGACGAGGGACGATATCTGTATACAACGATAATTATATTAATGAATATATATATATATATATATATATATATATATATATATTTTTGAATATATATATATATACATATATATATATATATATATATATATATATATATATATATTTATTTAACTTATATATATATATATATATATATATATATATATATATATATATTCATTTAACTTACTTCGTAGGGCCGTCGACCCAAATCTCCATCCTCGTCTCGTTCTGAGGTGTGCATGGAGGGTCGCTCTGGTATGGATCCGCTCGGGCGGGAGTAGGGACTACCTCCTCCACCTGCTCCCCACCCGCCATGCTGCTGTTAGCGGTAGGAAGGCTAGGGGAAGGAGTATCAGCAAGCCTGGAACTGCTCGTCCCAGGTGTACTGCCACCCGGACCTGCGACCGTATGGTACAATGGAGTGCTCGGGTCAGACGATGGTCCGGAGCCATCCTCTGGTAACGGAGCTCTCTGTCCACCTAAGGATACGGCTCGTCCTGACCTATCTCTGCGTCATCCTGATATGCCTTCGCGTCGTCATGCCATGCTAATAATAATATATGATTAAAAATATAAATAAATACAATGACAGTTTAGAAATATCTGCATACATTGGAGTTCATAATTTAAGTTTACAAAAATCTGAATACTAATAGAAATGATCATAGTTCATAATTTAAGATTACAGAAATATGAATACATTAAAATTCATAGTTTCTCAATCATCCTCTGAAAATTCATCTTCTTCGTTTGTCTCCTCCTCCTCATCCTCTTCCTCTTCCTCCTCATCGTCACTAGCATCTCATTCGTCTTCCCCTTCGGATACTTGTACCTCTTCTACACAAGTAGATATGAAATAGAGAACTTCTGCTGAGTCGACATCAACTGTATTTGGTACAAGAGGCAGCTCGTCCTCCTGATAAGCCACTTCGTCGACGTCGTAGTTATTTCTGGCTTTAGTCTTGCATACTGCCCACCAGTCCTACCTTGTTGTTCCCCATCTAGGATATATTGTAAAACATACGAGTTGAGCTTGACTTGCTAGGATAAATGGTTCGTATCCTTGGTATCGACGACGGTAGTTAATATCCACAAGACCATGCATGTCAATTTTCCATCTTGATCTTGTATCTGATCGAACCAATCAACTTTGAACAACACGATCATGGCAGGCTCTATGCCATAGTTGTACGTCAATTCCACGATCTTTCGTAAGATGCCATAGAAATTATTGCCTGGAGTGACATCTTTGTAGTTTGTAGATTTGATACATAAGCAACTGTTTTCTGTGGAATCAAGATCCAGGAAGCTATCTCTGATGGGAGCATTTGTTGACTTGAACTTAAACCCATTCACGCAATAACTTGGCCATATTTTGACGGCATAAATTGGTCCTTTGGCAAGAGTTCTAATAGATTCATTCTCAAAGATGACGTCCGGACGATCGACCTAAACACGAGAAGATACAAAATTAAGTTCAATGTTAAGTTATTTCTTGTGCAAATACAAATGGAGGAAGATTCTAACTAGCTTCTTACGTACATATGCATTCAACCAAGACGGGAAATGAAGTCTCATTTCTTCTTCTACATTTTTATCTGCAATGTATGGTCTACTTGACCTCACCTCATCATTAAATTTGCTGAAAACCAATAAATATCGGGATATACTCATTAAATTATAATAACATAATCAACAAATAGATGACTTGAACGTTGAAGATTTTTACCTACCACTCTAGCTTTTCTACGTCATCCTCCTCGCAGTTGAGTAATATATATAACTGGGGGTCGGAGGACAGTCAACTTTATCTACGGATACATAGTTTCTGCCTCACCAGTCGAATGGCTGCAGGGACTATGTCCTGATCACGATGTCGTATCGTAGATTAATGCAAATTCCTTATAGCAAATGTCGTATATAGATTTCTGCCTCGCTAGTCGAATGGCTGCAGGGACAGTGTCTGGCTGGTACATGTAATTCAAAATCAGATTAATAGGACAGTTACTTCCAAACCCAGCTTATAATAATATAGAGAATTCGTGAATGTAGAGAATCCACGAATGAATAACAAATGAACAACAATCCAAATATATCGAAAGCCAATACTCAACAAACCGATATGATCATTTAAGCCAAAATCAGACCCCAATGTAATTCAAGACCCAGACACACTCCTCCTCCTCACACAGCTCAAAATCAGAACCCCAATATCGTGATCACCATGTCGTACCGTTGATTATTGCAAATTCCTTATAGAACCTGAACTAAAAATCAAGGCCAATGGCTAACCACATCAGTTTTGATTATGAGAAGCTGCTGCTGCTGTACCAAATCATGGATCCATATTTTTCCAAACTCATATTTTTCGATACCAAATTCATATTTCCTGATACCAAGCTCAAACTCCAAAATAAAAAAACTTATCAAGCTCGAGCTCAATTAATTCTAGTCAAGCCAAGCTTAAGCTTACAGTATTGTGTCCAGGGGGTTATGTGTTAACAGTATACATAGTATACTGTTAAAGAGGGGCCGAAAAGTATACATAGTACCGTTGATTAATACAAACCAAACATGCATCCCATGAATCCCAGTTCATCTAAACATTATCACAGACATGTATACATGTAAACATCAATTAATTAACATTATTAGTCAATTTATTCTTTATTTCAAAACCCTAAAAATGCCCAAAAAACTCCCAGTATTAGTAAATAGGGATCGAACCCTAAATTGAAATTTGAATCCCAACAAAACATTAAATTGATAGTTGATATGAGTCGTATACATATATAGGTGTCATAATGTGAGTCCCGTATCCACACAGTGGGACACGACGTGTCCAAACCAACAAAATAGGTGTCACACTGCTGCTCATGCGACGAGTCCACGCTCTCATGGATACGAACTAGAAGCAAGAGAGAGAGATAGAAGACGAGGAAAAACTGGGAAGCGTCGGAGCCGGGGCGGCGGGGACAAGGGAGTATGTGTGTATGTGTGTGAGAGAGAGAGAGAGAGAAAGAGAGATGGGGGAGCTACCTGAGGAGAAGGGTGGAGGAGGAGGAGGAGAAGGAGGAGAAGGAGGAGGCCGGAGGAGGGAGATCGCTGGAGGGGCGCCGCGGAGGAGGAGGCCGGAGGAGGGAAATCGCCGGAGGAGCGCCGCGGAGGAGGAGTGCACGAAAAATTGGGGGGGGGAGGGAATTTGTGAATGATCGAAAATGAAACCCTCGTAGCATATATAAAACATTTAGCGACGTCCGAAAAGGACGTCGCTAAACGTCGCTGAAATTTAATATATGGCGATGCCGCTTAAATTGCGTCGCTACGTGTCGCTACATCAGCGACGTGTACCGACGAACTTGCGACGCAGGTTCCCATTTAATAAACTGTAGTCGCTAGACGTCGCTATTAGTCGCTGTTGGCGACTAATAGCGACGTATTAGTAAAATGTCACTAAACCCCCAAAAATTAGCGACGTTCTTTCTTGGAGTCGCTAAATTCATCGCTGATTTGACTTATTTTGGTAGTGAACGTAGTACGTGTCAAATACTAGATAGAATAATTGAAATGAAATGTACATCGAATGTACGAGTCACTATGGAACATTGAATATCACAAAGGAGAGCGCCTCGATTTGTAAGCCATAAGAACATGGGATAAGTGTATCGACAAGTGCTTCAACGCACGAGTCATTCCCTGCCCTCGCGCACGAGTTAGTATGCTAGAATATTAAAAGACTATATCGGTGTGAGTGTCTCAGTGCACGAGCTATAGAACATTGAATACCCTATCGAGGTGTGCCTCAGTTGCGAGAGTCAGAGGGAAGGAACATACATTGAACATTAAGGCATAGAACATGGAATTATGGTATCGAGGCGTGCATCGTATGCACGACTCAAAGAATAGAGAACAATCATGTCAAAGTGTGCATACGTGCACGAGAATCATAAAAGATGGCTTTGTTGCGAAGAGAACCGTTATGGCATGAATGTGACGAAACTGTCAGACATGACATGATGCCTAAAAAATGTTCGGAACCTTCGGGTCGTTCGTTTGATGAACATTGAGTTGGGACATGATGCCATTGAACTTTGAAACGAAGTACGGAATGTGAGAACATAGAAAATTAAGGTGAGAAATATGAGATGATGCGTAGTCTAAGTCACGAACTCAAGATATGTTTGGTTGTTTGAATAAGACGCGCGTTGCATGGTCGAATGGACTTGAAAAATGAATTGGAGATAATCTTTCGTGCATGGGTGTTCCCTCGAACGTGTTTGCGCCGGGATGCCGGGACCGTTTGGCCTAGGAGGGATGTTAATCTTTGATGGACACACATCTGTAAGACGACTAGCGACTGGTTATCGATGTGAAAAATTGCAAATGATGGTATGCAACGGTAAGTCTTTGGTTGTTGGGATAGCAACCCACCCCGTTAAGCGTCGGGCTACCCAAATTGAGAAAAAGGGAGAAGAAAAGAGAAATAAAAAAGGAAAAAAAAGTGAAACAACTTTAGTCCATTCTGGCGCGGATACACTAACGACCTTCATATAGTTAAGGAACGATGGGTTGAGAGTGCAGGCTCACATATATCCTGTACATATGATCCTGCAAAGAGAGCACTTATAACATGACAGGAAAAGATGGTAGGTGTATTCACCTTGCGTCGGTACAAGGGCGAATGCGTCGATGTTGGTAAGAAGTCACGAAATAACACGAGATTGCTATTGGTTGCCTGCTTGCTTATACGAATCAAATAACATGCTTTCTTTGATAACATGTTTTACTGCTTTCGAATATGCCATGAAATCGATCCTAAGGAGAACATAGAAAGATAACTAAATTGTATGATGTATGAAGCAATACATTGCTAAATGTTTGTTTAGTTAAGTGGGTCTTTGATCCATACACCGAGGATGAAAGTACTAATCCTCCACTAGTTTGCTAGCAGGTTCAGAGAATGGTCTGCTCGCGGCAGAGCTTCGTTTGATCGCGTTAAGGCATGGAATACCATAGCGTCTGAAGCGTACGATCGCATTGACGCTCGAACTTGCAACATGATTGATGTGGTCAAGATATAGAAGATATGCTGTATGGAATAGTGAAATCCTTTGTGGGCAGGAGAGAACCTGAGTGTTATAAGCTAATGTAGCAAATTCAATTGGGCTATTGAAAGTCTTTGTAACCTCATTTTATTTATCAATAAAAAGAATTATTTCGTATACTCTATTTGCTTCCGTTGCTAATATCAAATCAAAGATAACCATTTAAGAACTTGTCGTCTTGCTTTGTATGAGTGCAACTCCAGACTCGTACGGCATCATGCCCCAGCAAGGATGATAATTCGAATAAATCGATGCGAGGACGAGCAATTATTCAGGTCGGGGCGTGACAAATTGGTATCAGAGCTCTAGGCTCAACTTCCTTAGGATGCTTACTTCGTTTCAATTCCAAAGAGTTGTCCACCACCAATCAAATCACTCTTGACTCTACTTGATGTCGCACTGGATGTTCCATACAATAAGTCTAATACAAATCGTATAATTTTGCCGTATGTGTTTTGAAAATAACATGACGTTTGCTGAGAAAGTCATAAAACATTTATTGCATTAAGTGCAATGAGCAGTAAAATGTTCGTTGCTACAAGTGCAAAGAGTCGCGAGATGTGAATTGAGATGTTAGTTGCTGCAAGTGCAACAAGTTGAGAAATATGAATCAAAATGTTTGTTGTTTCAATACAACAGTCGATATGAGAAATTTTGGTTGCATCGATATAGTGAAAGTTATGAAATGTGCGATATCAAATGCAATGAGTTATGAATGATGCGTTACAATAAACGTAAAAGTTGATATCGAATGCGTTAAACGAATTCGAGCATTTTTTTGAATATAAAAATAAAATGTTGCACGAGATGCAACAGAGGAAACTGAATTAAAATTTTGCACAAGATGCAACGAAGGAAACTGAATTAAAACGTTGCAAGAGATGCAACGATTGAAACTGAATAATACATTGCACGAGATACAACAGAAGGAACTGAAATCATGAATCGATAGAATGAATAGTTCGGTTGCACACCGAGCTTGTGTTGGCAAATGAATAAGTTGGCCGAGTTGTGTCGGATTTTGATTTATCAAAAGTTACGATTGTGATCGGTATGATCACTGTAAAAATCATACGTTGGAATAAACTGTTGGTTCATACCGAATATGATGCGAAAGAAATAGCTTAATTTTTGAGTGTCATATGCCATACCACATATGCGATGAATGACTCAATTCTGAGTGGTATATGCTATACCACTTGTGCGATGAATTGCATCGACGTATTATGAGAATTGTGGAAGGTTTGTCTGCAACGGACATGAGAGTACCAAGAATCGATTAAAAATTTATATGACGGTATATTGATGCAAGTGTTCTTTGATAATCGGTTGGAATGATAGAACGGGGACTCATATCAATGAATGATACGTCGGACAAAAATTTGTAAGTCGGTCATGCGACCGAGAGTAACGAAACGATTATGCCTCGAAGCGATAATCGGATCAACGGGATAGGAAACTTGAACTTATAAATGAGTCACACGACTTACGATCTCGATAGAAATGTTGAACGAGGAAACTCATAATCGAATCGCATGACTTGCGGTCTCGATAGAAATGTTGGCAATACAAATTATAATCGATCGCCTGATGTGCAACTTTGATGAAGAGTTGGTTGATGCGGGTAAATAGTGCCTAAGAGATAGTTGATTACGTTGCAGTGAAACTCATTTGAGTATAACCAAAACACACAAAACTTAAGAGGGCATGATCATATAACTCGAGGGTTCGATGTTAGATAATCGGTAACTCGGTTATGCGATCAAATTAAAATGGGATGCGGTGAATCGAAAATGAGTTGATACCTATGGAAAAGTTTGTAGTGAACTTGGATGTATGTAATACGAACTAAAGTCGACGTTGATGCAGATTCAAAGTTGACCCTAGAGTTATCAAAATTGATATGACCTATCGAAATCGATACGCAAAAAAATGCTAGCACGATGTGAGAACACAAAATAGAGCGGGCCTACGATATCAAGATTTTGGAATAGTAATACAGAAGTGTCAAACTGGTTGATGTAAACTTTATGATTGAGCAGGATAAGACCATAAAGTTATCGACGATTGTTTCGATGCGTATAGCATCTCGGGTGTCAACAGGGTCACGACCCGCACCCAATATTTGGGCATGAATCGTGTGCACACCCAGCCTACACCACAGAGTCGACGGTAGAATGCTATGACAAATATGATAAATAACCACGCAGTAAAATATATGCTCCAATTGGTATCCAAGCTTATTCCTAATCAATCCTTATATTGGTAACCTCTGTTCCAGCTAGTATCCTCTATATCATACTTTATATCATACTCTATATGGCTTGAGTTGTACTGCTACAGGCCACTCTTAAAGTTTGCTTTTCTTTAACCAAAGGACTCCTTAAAACTGGCCCTGGCCGATACCTACTAGTATCCCAAACATACAAGAGGTACTAGCAGTAGGTATGAGATGGCTTAGCTTCTATACTAGGCACACATACTCGCAGGTGCCCTCCCTTACACTAGGCATATAATATTCATTTGTTCCAACATAGTACCATCCCTACGCATCTCGTCACCTGTTAGCCCATCTAGGGGACACTTAAGGTAGAGGCTACTAATTTAAGGTTTGGGAGGTGCAACCCTCATATTGCTGTTGCTGCCTTATCTTGAGGCCGGTCCAGAAAACCCCTCTCCCCTTTTTATTTTGACAGTTTATAGTATTATAGGTGTAACCTTAAAGAACAACTATCTAATGGATGACAAAGTGAAACTTCATGCTAATATTAATAGGTACAAGAAAGGTTCCTATATCCATATCCTGTTTTTATTAATTTGACAAGCAAAGATCCTTCTATCAACATCTGTTGGGTACTATGGAAAATCCCCATGTTTCCATCTACCTAGGAATTTCATCATGCATCTACTACTCTACCCTCTCTAATGTTTTTAATGAAAGGAGACAACAATGGATAAATTGAAGGGTGTGAACTTAATGAAAGGAGACATCTGTTGGGTACCTAGGAAAATCCCCATGTTGCTGTTGCTGCCTTATCTTCTGGCGTCTGCTCAATGGCCCCCTTTTTCAGCAGAGAAAAATAAATAGCTTGGGTTTATAGAGGAGAGAAACGCTGTCATCCATCATCTATATATGTAGTGTTGGATTGAATCGAAGGAAAGTATAGATAGGGGGAATCGAGTTTCAAATCCAGATTTTGACTTATCCCATGAAGTTTGGAGAGCAACCCAATCTCAACTAAGGTATAGAGTACATGCCCTTTGGGTCCGAGTATTAGGCTGTTTAGAGGATTTAAATTTGACATATTAGCAATAAGGCCCCTGGAGATTTAGTTCTTTGTAAAGAACACTATTTACTTCATTTGTTTGGAAGAAAGTTTTCACACAATTACATCCCTAGTTAGTACTTTAGGGAATTAAAGAATTTGCTAACAAAGATTGTTTCAAGGGATTTATATGTCTACCCCCTTGAAAAATTTCGTCCTCGAAATTTGAGGTAGTCACTAGGAAGAATTTACCTCATGGCTCGAAGAGGTAGGGGTAACGCTCGCGCATCTCGTCTTCCCTCTCCCATTTGGATTCGCCCGGGGAGTGATGTTTCCAAGCAACACGAACCAAAGGAATATTCTGATTACGAAGCACCTTCTCTCTGCGATCCAAAATCTCCACAGGCTGCTCCTGGTGGTTGAGGCTCGATCCCACCTCGATCTCCCATTGATCTAACATATGGCTGGGGTCTGCTACATATCGTCTCAGTTGTGATACGTGGAACACATTATGCACTCCTTCCAGTGTAGACGGCAAGGACAATTGGTACGCTACTACACTGATCTTCTCTAGGATACCAAACGGCCCAATGAAACGTGGGCTGAGTTTACCGCCTTTACCGAAACGGATCATGCCATGCGTCGGAGAAATCTTCGAAAACACCAAGTCGCCAACCTAAAATGCACAAAACATTACTACGAATCCTATAACTATACACGTAGTTTATAATAAGGAGATTATATACCTCAAACTCTAACAGTCTACGGTGACAGTCGGCCCAGTGCTTCTGCCTGTCCTGAGCCACGTAAAGCCGCCCTCTAATAAGCTTGACCTTCTCTGCAGTATCTACTACCATCTCCGGTCCCAGCAGTGCTCGCTCGCCCACGTCGTCCCAAGATAGCGGGGTACGACATCTCCGTCCATACAACGCTTTGAACGGGGACATCTCGATGCGATCTTGGTAGCTGTTATTGTAGGAGAACTCTACGAGGTGAAGGTGGTCCTTCCACGAGCCGCCAAAATCTAGCACACAAGTCCGTAACATATCCTCGAGTGTCTGAATGGTCCGCTCAGTCTGTCCGTCCGTCTGCGGATGGTAGGCCGTGTTGTACTTGAGCGTTGTGCCCAAGCTAGTCTGTAGACTCCTCCAGAAATGGGGCATAAATCTGCTGTCTCTGTCAAAAATGATACTCACTGGAACTCCGTGCAACATGGCTATCTGCTTCACATATAACTTCGCCAACTTCTCCGTGGATAACACCACTTTGAATAGTATAAAGTAGGCCGATTTGGTCAATCTGTCAATAATGACCCAAATCGCATCTTTTCTTCCCGATGACCGTGGAAGACTGAAAACAAAATCCATGCTGATATGTTTCCACTTCCAATCGGGAATTGGTAGTGGTTGCAACAACCCTCCTGGTCTCTGCCTCTCAGCTTTGACCTGCTGACATACGAGGCATCTAGATACGAAATGGGCCACCTCTCATTTCATACCATACCACCATACGTGGTTTCTCAGATCCTTGTGCATCTTGTTGGCTCCTGGATGTAAGGAATACTGGGAACAGTGTGCTTCTTGCATAATCTCCTCTTTAAGCTCTCTATTAGGTACAAAAAGTCTCGTCACATGCTTCAACGAACCATGCTCTGCAATAGTGAAGTCGTCGATCAAACTGGCCCGTGCCTGCGCCATAATGTTCCTCAGCTGCTCGTCCTGGTGCTGTGCCTCTCGAATCCTGTCCATTAGTCCTGACTGAATCTGTATGCCCATCGTCTGTATCTCGGCCCCTAGAATGACGATCTCGATGCCCATACTCTCCAAATCCGCTAATAAGTGACGATCTCGAGTAAAAGACATTGCTACGGGATACCTGCTCAAAGCATCCGCAATAATGTTGGCTTTTCTCGGGTGGTACTATAGAGAAATATCATAATCACTCATCAGCTCCAGCCATCTGCGCTGCCTCATGTTCAACTCCTTTTGTGTAAAGATGTACTTCAAGCTTTTGTGGTCAGTGAAGATTTTTACTCGCTCTCCGTACAAGCAATGTCTCCACAACTTCAAGGCGAAGATCATGGCCGCCAACTCCAGGTCATGTGTGGGGTAGTTCTTCTCATGCGGCCTCAACTGTCGGGATGCATAGGCTATCACCTTTTTGTTCTGTTCTAAAACATAATCTAATCCTTTGCCCGAGGCATCACTGTAAATGGTGAAACGACCCGATCCCGATGGTAATATCAAAATAGGAGCTGTCATCATCCTCTTCTTCAACTCATCGAACGTACGCAGCCTGGCAGTCCTCTGTCCACACAATCTCTACATCCTTTCGTGTGAGCCTAGTCATCGGCTCCGCAATTCGAGCGAAGTCTTGCACAAACTTTCGGTAATATCCTGCCAATCCCAAGCAGCTTCGTATCTCTGCCACAGTACTCGGAGTAGTCCAAGCTTCCACAGCTGGAATCTTCTTTGGGTCGACGGATATACCGTCTCCTGTCACCACATATCCAAGCACTTACAAAATACAGGCAAATAGCGATTGAAAATTAGCGACGGTGTAATCAGTCGCCAATTAGCGACCGACAAGTGACTTACGGACGACGGATATTTTCACTTAAATTTTTTATAAGTTTAGTGACAGAGCAGCGACCATGTAGCGACGGAATATGTCAACCGACTGATTAGATCTGATATATACGTCACTAAGCTACTGTAAATGTCGACATTTCTATGTAGCGACGGCGTAGCGACGGAAACATTTTGTCGCTAATTTGCTGTAAAAATTTGAAAGTTACTTAAATTTCAAAAATTTCCCAATCTCTCTCTCACTCTCAAAATCCTTCTCTCTCCTCCCCACTCCCCCCCGACCGGCGATCATCCTTCCCCGGCTGCGGCCCCCTCCGGCGGCCCCCTCCGGTGCCCTCCCCCACTCCGGCCCCCTCCCTCTTCTCCTCCTCCGATCGAACCCCTAACCACCCCCTCTTCTCCTCCTCCTCCGTCGAGCCACCACCTCCGGCGACCACCCCCTCCGGCGTCTCCCCTTCCGGCGCCCCCCCTCCGACGTCCCCCCTTCTCCGAGATCCTCTCCGTGACCATGACCTCTTCAAGGTCCGAAAACCTAAACCCTAACTTGCATTTAGTTTTATTTATGCTTTGTTTGTGTTTTCTCAACATGTTATAGGATTTCAATTTCAATTTCGTGTTTGAAATTTATCGGTATAGTAGATAAATAAAAATTTATCGGTATAATAGAAATTTGATGGGACACGGACACGAAATAAATAGGTGTAGTAGATTTAGTTAACACATTATTTTATGAAATCCTTCATTGAAAAAGTATACATAGGTATTTTACTATATACCATTAAGATTCCCAAGGGAGGATATGAATTATTTCGACTATCAAAAAGTAGATTTAGATAACACATTATTAAAAAAGTAGATTTAGTATAACACATTATTTCGACTATCAAAAAGTATACATAGGTATCTTATTGAAAAAGTAGATTTAGATAACACATTATTTCGACTATCAAAAAGGGGGATATGAATTAAATAAAAACATAAAAGATTCAAAAATGAATGATAAGATCATCCACGAATCGAACATTCAAATTCGATTTACGAATTTAGAAAATTATTCATTCATAGAAACAAAAATGATGGATCTTGCAAATAATACAATCACAATTAGGACCCAGAGAAAAGTCAGAATATGGTTTTTATGGGTGGTTTAACAAGATATGTTCCAATTACAAGAATTTCTTTTTTATTAGGTACATTTTCCCTTTGTGGTATTACACCTCTTGCTTGTTTTTGGTCCAAAGATGAAATTCTTAAGGATAGTTGGTTATATTCACCAATTTTTGCACTAATAGCTTCCTTTACTAAGGTAATTGATTAATCAATGCGATATATACTTGAGTATCAATTTGATACTTGAGTATCAACGTGATACCTAATTATACTAGGTTTGTTTTATGAGTGAATGTACGTGAGGGGTATGTCATACAAAGTTATACTAGGTTTGTTTTATGATACCAAGTGATATATAGCATCTTAATTATTTGTGCAGAATCATTCACGTGGATTAGAACAATGAGTCGATACTTACTTGACCGTTCGTGGATGTACAATCGACAACATGAGAGTATGATTGGCTTGACGGACGATTTCAAGGCGGGCGTCGAGCAATTTCTCATATATGCAAGTAGCCATGCGATTTCATGGACGGAAGGCGCAAAAAGTGCCCTTGTGTCAAATATAAGAATATACCATTTAGAGAGGTGTCACTCGTGAGAGAGCACCTTTACAAGAAGGGTTTCATGCCGAACTACAATGTGTGGATTAATCAAGGAGAATCTCCGGTTTCGCAATCTCAGTCCTTATTCAATACCGAGGTGAGAGACTCTACTCTCGGAGATTATTTTGAATATCGGTAACCAACAAACTTGGCACGTGAGATGGTATTAGATTTTGCTGTGGCACGTGAGGATCCGAATCCTGATGCAAAGGAGTTCTACGATATGTTCAAGCATGTTGATACTCCGTTATATCCGGGTTGTGATTCTCATTTGGTATTGTCAGTGGTGGTGCGGCTGTTGAACCTTAAATTTGATTTTAACTTACCGCAAGAATGCTATGACCAAATAATTCAGCTTATAAGAGAGTTTTTGCCAAAAGGATCAAATGATTTGCCTGAAAGCTTCTGCAAGTCGAAGATGATGATGCGGAAACTCGAATTGGACTACCGGAAGATAGACTGCTGTCAAAATGGTTGCATGCTATACTACAAGGAGAACAGTGATAAAGACAAATGCATTTTCTGTGACGAGAACCGGTACAAGCCATTCCGAGGCAAAGAAAAATCAATTGCCCAGACACGGATGTGCCCATACAAGTACATGTAGTTCTTGCCAATCACAAAGAGGTTGCAGAGGATGTATATGTCTGCAAATACTGCACAACACATGACATGGCATAACAAAGAACGGAAGATGGATGAAGGAGAATTATCTCATCCTGCCGATGGAGAAGCATGGAAGCATTTTGATCGGTGTCATCCTGATTTTATTGTGGAGCCTAGGAATGTTCGATTGGCTTTATGTTCTGATGGATTCACTCCATTCGAATAGTTGGGGACGTAATACTCTTATTGGCCGGTGATTTTGACCCCGTACAATCTACCACCATGGATGTGCCTGAAACTCCTTACATGTTCCTCATAATTATCATACCCGGTCCAAGAAATCCAAAGAAGAACATCGATATCTACTTGCATCCGTTGGTGGACGAGTTGAAACAATTATGGCAGTTTGGCGTCCAGACGTTTGATATATCGATGGAGTAGAACTTTCATATGAGGGCGATTCTCATGTGGGCCATCAACGATTTTTTAGCTTACGGAATGTTATCGGGGTAGAGTACTCATGGTATTATGTCATGTCCGATATGCATGGGGAAGAGTAAGGCATTCCGCCTTCAGAATGAAGGAAAGGCGTATTTTTTTATTGCCACCGCCAGTTTCTTCCTTCGTCACATTTGTGGAGAAGGAACGTAGATGACTTCAGGGATGGTGAACGGAAAGTATCTATTCCCCCATTGAGATTAACGTGAGATATAGTTTGGGATGAGGTTCGAGATTTACCGACTGTCATGGAAAATCCGGGATCGGGCCATCACATTGAAGGCTTCGGACAACATCACAATTGGACGAAACGGAGTATCTTTTGGGATTTGCCTTATTGGCCGGACAATCTCATAAGAAACAATCTTGATGTCATGCATATTAAAAAAAATATTTGACAACATATTTAATACTGTGATGGATATTAAGGGAAAAACGAAAGACAATATTAAAGCAAGGAACGACATAGAAATTATTTGCAAGTGTCCAGAGTTGCATCTGTCGCAAAGGTCCAATGGAAACTGGGTGAAGCCTCCAGCACCATTTACAATGAGTAGTGATGATAAACTGATAATATGTAAAAGGATTTCAAAGTTGAGATTTTCTGACGGTTACGTATCGAATCCGACGAGATGTGTCGATCTCAACGAACGCAGGTTGATAGGGATAAAGAGTGATGATTGTCACGTTTTTATGGAGCGATTACTTCATATCGCTTTTAGAGAGATGCTACCTTCTTATGTGTGGACTCTGCTGGCTGAGTTATCTATCTTCTTTAGAGATTTATGTTCAAGTAAGTTGACGGTATAACATATGCTAGAACTTGAGAAGAAAGTTGTAGTGACGTTGTGCAAGTTAGAAAGGGTATTCCCTCCCGACTTCTTTGATAGTATGGAACATTTGCCGATTCATCTTGCATACGAAGCACGTGTCGGTGCTCCCGTCCATTATCGATGGATGTGCCCATTTGAGAGGTATCAAATAATCTTCTAATTTATAATTTTTTTTATTTAAATAATTCTAATATTCAATATATTTCTTATAGATATCTAGGTCACATGAAGAAGAAAGTGGGCAATAAGGCTCATGTAGAAGCTTCAATATGCGAAGCGTACATCATTGAGGAGGTTTCTAACTTCTGCTCGATCTACTTCGATACTCACGTCCGAACAAATCAGAATAGAGCGACGAGGAATGATGAAGGTGATATCAATGCACCGAACGAAGGGATCCGTATAATCTTTAATGTAGGTGGCAAGCCGACAAGTGCGACTAAATTACAGTGGTTGGATGACGATGAGTTTGAAGCCACACATCGGTATATATGCCTCAATAGCGGTATCCAAGAGATGGAAAATATTGAAAATTAAGCGACACCATTTAGTCATTCTAAATTCGATATTTAGAAGTGTGCTAACATTTCTTTCTATTATTACAGTACTTTTAGAGCTGAGATTAGAATAGAAAGACCTGATATTGATGATGATGATCTTGCTAGAGAGGTCGATATAAAGTTTCTGTCGTGGTTCCGAAATTATGTAAGGATTATAATCATTAGCCATTCTAAATTCGATATGTTACTACCCACACTTTGTCTAATGACTTTTTTGATACTACCCACACTAGGTCTTCCGTCCTGGTACACAGTTGTAGGACAAAGGGTTAAAAGCAATTGCTATTGGACCGAGCAAGAAGGCGAAGTGTTGGAGCGGATATACAATCAATGACTTTAACTTTAGAACTACTGATAAGCCTATCAATCATTCATTTGTCGATGAGGAGGCTAATTATACCAAAAATTTAGGAGTTTGTGTGAGAGCCTCAGTCTACAATGTCGATCCCGAATTCGACTACTACGGTGTTCTAAGAGATATCGTAGAGATTGAATATTCAGTTGATAAGAAGATTATGCTTTTTAAATGTCATTGGTTCGACACAACACCCAAGCAAGGATGGAAGATTGATAAACAATTTGGCTTCGTTGATATAAAAGTTTGGCTGGTGTTGAGGAAGATGATTTAGAAGATATGGAGGTTGCGATAGATGAAGTTATGGAGGTTTACATTGATGAAGAATTGGAATATGTTGAGGAAGAAGTATTGGAAGCTGAAGATGAAGATCATAGTGATAGTGAAAATAAAGAAGCAGAAGAAGACACTTCGGAATCAAGCGATGATTCAGAAGACTCTTGGGAAGATGAATCAGACTAGTACGTACGTTTTAATTTAATATACAAGTTCCATTAGTATAATGACATGACAGTAGTTTTTATTTTTAACACATCATCACTTATTTTTTCCTTCAAATTTTTCTATGGCGTCGAGAGGTCGACGTTCACGTTTGCAGCTTGGATCTTCATTAGGTCCGCCGAGAGGTCTTCATCATGCCCGCCGAGAGGTTTCCATCACGCCCAACGACCTAGATTTACTGTACCAGTACTTTCTTGTATTAAAACATTTTGGATATGTGTATTAATATTTCTTATATTAAAACATTATTCGTACGTATGTGTGTATGAAGCTAATTTTGGATATATGTGTATGTGTTGTATTAAAACATTTGGGATACGTGTGCACGAAACTGAGAATTTGTAGGAAACACAAATACTAATATGTGTGCCTACTGTAAAACTGTCGACAAGGATAAGGACTACTGGAAACACGAATACTGAAATTGTATTTGGAAACTGTTTATATGACTATATATTATGTGTGTAACTATCGACAGGGATGTGGAGTGCAGAAAACACAAATACTGACATGCAATATTGTATTTAGCGACGGAATGGTGACGGAACGACGACAGAATAACTGGAACATAGCAGGCTAGCAACGGAACAACGACGATCTTTCCGTCGCTACCAGCCTAGAAAAATTTACTTTGCAGGCTACCAAAGGAATAGCGACTGTCGTGTCCGTCGCTACGTTTCTGGAAAATATTATATTTCAGTATAGCGACGGAATAGCGACGTAAGTTTTACTTACTATTCCGTCGCTATGTGCCTGTCCGACACCAAAAGCGTATCGAAAATATCTTAGCGACGTAATTTTCCGTCGCTAGCCCGTCGCTACTCTCATGCTGAATAACACCGCTGCGACGTCGGTAGTTCGTCGGTAACTATAGCGACAGAGCTTCCGTCGCTATTACGTCGTATTTTCTAATAAATAGCTTGTCGCTAAATGCGTCAGTAATCAGTCGCTATTTCCGACAAACTAGCGCCTGATTTAAATTAGCGACACGTGATTTCCCGACAAACCATTTTTGTCGCTGATATGTCGCTATTTTACTTTAACGACGGAAAAAATGTCTTTTAGCGACGGATCCCGCCGTCGCTAAAAGCCTTTTTTTTAGTGAAGGAACTCCACCTTATCCAGGAAAAACTCACATTTCGAGAGTTTTCCAAGGAGCTGCTCCTTCTTGAGGGTCTCTAGCACGATCCTCAGATGATTCTCGTGTTCCTTCGGTGTTTTTGAATAAATGAGTATGTCATCGATAAGCACCACTACAAACTTGTCAAGGTATGGATGGAATACCTTGTTCATTAAGTTTATGAAGACTGTCGGGGCATTAGTCAACCCGAACGGCATCACCATAAACTCGTATTGTCCGTACTTGGTTCGGAAAGTTGTCTTCAGTATGTCCTCTTTCTTCACCTTCAATTGATGGTAGCCCGACCTCAAATCAATCGTCGAAAATACTCGCGCGCCGCTCAATTGATCGAAGAGGTCGTCAATTCACAGCAATGGGTACTTGTTCTTGATGGTGTGATTATTCAGGACTAGGTAGTCGATGCACAATCGCACCATGCCATCCTTCTTTGGCACAAATAGAATAGGAGATCACCATGGTGACGAACTCTCTCTGGTGAATCCCTTCTCCAGCAATTCGTCGATCTACTTTTTCAATTCCTCAGCTTCCTTGCTATTGATACGGTACACCAGTTTTGTCGTTGGTTCTGTGCTTGGAACCAAATCAATAGCAAACACGATGTCCCTATCTGGCGATAATCTCGGTAAATCCTCAGGAAAGACGTCCAGGAATTCCGCGATGATGGCGTGCGTCACTTCTTTCTCCTCAATCATAACTCCGCAAATAGTCCCGCGCTGCTGTTCCACTGCTCCTCTAGCAAATTTGAATACAGACACCTCTGGAGGACTGAATATAACACATCCTCGGTGGCAGTTTATACTGGCATAATTCTTACTCAACCAGTCCATTCCGAAAATAATGTCGAAACTCGGTAGTGGCATTACGAGTAAGTTGGCGTGCAATTCTCTACCTCTTAAGGTGATGCGACGCCTCATACATATATCCTTGACTAGGATAGCACCACCGCCCGTCATAATTTTGTAAATACCACCTAAGGGTTCAGGTACTATGTTATGCTTGAATACAAAAGCTACAGAAATAAAACTGTGGGATGCACCATAATCAAACACAGCTATAGCTAAAAAGGAATCTAGTAGTATAGAACCTGCTATCACATCTGGGGCAGGCTCCGGCTCCTCGACAGCCATGGCGAAAGCTCTGCCCTACTGGGGTGCTTCTCTCTGCTGGTGCTGAACGAACCGCTGCTGAGTGGGTAGTGGTGGGCCTCGTGGCTGTGGAATTACTGGTCCTCTCTATGCTCGTGCCGTCTCGCGTACTGGCCGATTAGGGACCAGTACGCAGTCTTTTTGCTGGTGCGATGGCGATCCACAGTATAAACAAGCTCCAAGTCTCTTCCTGCAGTCATCCCAAATGTGTCCACTCCTTCCACAGTGAGTGCATTGCGGGGCCTGCAGCGTCTAGGCTCGGGCTGGAACTAAGTTCTGCTGATAAGCGGGGGTTTTACCAGCAGGCTGGAACTGCTGATGATGTTGGTGGTGAAAGACCTTCGGCTGGAATTGGGGACCCTTCGTCGGGAATGATTGGTTGTTGCTTCCTCCGAAAGTATCTCGACTCCTCTTCGGTCTAAATTCAGCTCTTCTTCTACTGCTTGGGCGATCTCCAGAATCTTCTCCTAAGTAGTGGCTCTGTTGGTGGCGATGGCTAAGCGAATCTCATGAGATAGTCATTTCCTGAATCTTTTCGTCTTGCTTTCTGGGGTGTACACTCTCTGCGAAACGGGTGAGGCGAAAAACTCCAAGGTGTACTCATCGACGGTAAAATTTCCTTGCTCCAAGTGCTCGAACGGACTCACCAATGCTTTCCGAGCTACATCGGGATATAATTTCTTATTGAATAGCCGCTTAAATTCTTTTCAAGTCACATCTGGAACAGAAAATTGGGGCTCGCCCCGGTACTACGTTCGCACGATGTCGAAAAGCTGCCCACTAGCTGACTCAATCTTCAGATCTTCTGGGACTCGAGCCATCTTCAGGTATCGCTCCACATTCTCCATCCACTCATCAGCGTAGAGAATTCCCTCTGTCCCATGGAATTCCCTGGACCTGTGGTCCATGAAGTTCTTGGAGGTTCCGGAGCGCTGCTGAGGAGCATCTATAATCTGAAGAGCCTTTCTCAAAGTGTCGCAGAACATGTTGGCTTGCTGCTGGAAGATTCCCAGGAGTGTAACTTTGTCCAATGTCGGTTGCGGGGTAGAATAGGTGCCAGGTACATCACTGGTGCTGGATGTATGGTAGGTGCTGGATACATAACTGGCGCCTGATGCATCATAGGTGCTGGATACATGCTGGTGCCGAATTCATCGTAGGTGGCAGATATACTGTTGGTGCCTGGTGCCTGGTGCCTGGTGCATGGTTGGTGGAACAGGTGCTGGGGGAGGAATGAGTGCCGGTACTGGAGTCTGCGGAGGAAACTACGGAGGTGGTGGGATATCATCCCTGCAGAACCTCGAGTACTACGGCTGAGTTGGGTCACCTTGGTGAGTAAGCTGGCCTCCCTGCGTTAGTGAAGTCCCATAGGTAAAAAGTCCACCAACAGTCGGTGGGGTGATCAGCGAAGCGTTGTTCCTGTCTTACGAATCCATTGGCTGAAAGTAAGGAAAAATTATTAGACGGTAGAAAGATTCAAACATGATGCATAAAAAGTAATTAAAGTCTAGTATAGAAGTCAATAACATAGTTTAAACATATGCGGACGGTCCATAGATTCCTATTCCTAGTTGCAGGCCGGCAGTAGTACGGCTAACTTAAGTACTACCACGATTTTGCGGTCCTTGCGAAAATGCAGACCTGCATGGGCCACCACAAAAATGTTTCACGACCTGCACCCAATATTTGGGAATAAATCGTGCACACGCCCAGACTACGCCGTAGAGTCGGCGGTAGAACGTTGTGACAAATATGATGAACAACCACGCAGTAAAATATGTGATCCAATTGGTATCCAAGCTTATTCCTAATCAATCCCTATATTGGTAACCTCTGTTCCAGCTAGTATCCTCTATATCATACTTTATATCATACTCTATATGGCTAGAGTTATACTGGTACAGGCCACTCTTAATGTTTACTTTTCTTTAACCAAAGGACTTCCTAAAACTGGCCTTGGCCGATACCTACTAGTATCCCAAACATACAAGAGGTACTAGCAGTAGGTATGAGATGGCTTAGCTTCTATACTAAGCACACATACTCACAGGTGCCCCCCCTTACACTAGGCATATAATATTCATTTGTTAAAACATAGTACCATCCCTGCACATCTCGTCACCTGTTAGCCCATCTAAGGGACTCTTAAGGTAGCAGCTACTAATTTACGGTTTGGGAGGTGCAACCCTCATGTTGTTGTTGCTGCTTTATCCTGAGGCTGGTCTAGGAATACCCCCTCCCCTTTTTATTTTGCTAGTTTAGAGTATTTTAGGTGTAACCTTCAAGAACAACTATCTAATGGATGACAAAGTGAAACTTCATGCTAATATTAATAGGTACAAGAAAGGTTCCTATATCCATGTCCTATTTTTATTAATTTGACAAGCAAATATCCTTCTATCAACATCTGTTGGGTACTATGGAAAATCCCTATGTTTCCATCTACTTAGGAATTTTATCATGCATATACTATGTAGTGCCCCTTCCCGCAAAGTTAATCAGAGGAATCGAAACGCCGACGGCGTTCGGTCTTAGCCTTGCAACGACTGCTCGAAGACTAGCTCGGTCGAGACGACTCCTTGCTCAGGTGGGATAGTTTCGATGAACTTGCCTCATCTTAGCCTTCATATAATAACTCGTATGTTTTCAACTTGCACAAGTTAGGCTTGATAATAAAAGAGATGCATCCTCATAGCTAAGGGAATAATCCCGACGGGTCGAAATGTGTTAGAACATGGAAAAAAAAGTCCCACGATATGCTTAGAAGTCGGCTCAGCGTGCTTTCAAAAAATGACACTCGGTCCTTCATCCCGTGTCTTGGGAGAAGGAAGTTGGCCTAAGTTGCCACGACACTCGAATTAGCCTAAGTCATAGGCGTCGCCCGCATGAATGCTTGATAAAGCATGCACGGTCCCGTCGTCCAAGGCTTGGCATAGCCTTCGCATGTCCCGTAGGTTAAGTCGTATTGCACGGCTTGTGGCTTAAGTCTAGGCACCCGCGAACTTGATTGTTCAAGTCGAACGCGTGCACGGCACGTTCCCTCGATGCGAAGCTCGGCGTAGCCTTTGCTCGTTAAGTCATTGCGCAAATAAGTTAGGCAAATTTATGCCGGTCGATCTAAGACATTTTGTAGCTCCCCTTCTCGAAAATTTTGAAATATTTTATTATTATTTAAATGGTGATTATTTTAGATTTTATAAATAATTAATTAGTTAATTATTACGGTAGTCAATTTTAGTTATGGTTAGGAATTGGAGTACAAGACGACTAGAAATCATGGCACGGATAGTGCAGTGGCGTGCTTTGACTAGTGTATTTGCCCTGGTAGGGAAGGCCGAGCCATAGAGATGTCCTAACTAGGAAAACCAGGCCAAGTTGCGACTTAACCCTTACCGAAGATTATTTATTTATTAATTATGTTATTGAGTTTTAGGGAACCCGGTTGCACCAAACCAGTCCATATTGGACCCAGACCAAGCCCAAGCCTATGTAGACATACTTTTAGGTACGTAAAAATATTTCCTAGCTTTTTGGGTGGATTAATAATATTTTCTAAATATTTGGTTATTCATACAAAATAGGCATTACTAATATTTAAATAGAGTTTTAGAATATTGGTACAATTTTCTAGGGCTAGATATGTTCACCAAGACTCTTTTGGTTATTTTAGTGGGTTGTTGGTACTATTATCATTATATAGTTATTATTGTAATTTTTCGTATATGCGTATAAATTGTATAAATTGTAAATATATTATATAAATGTGTGTATTTGTATATATATAAATATATTATATAAATGTGTGTATTTGTATATATATATAAATATATTATATAAGTGTGTGTATTTGTATGTATATATAAATATATTATATAAATGTGTGTATTTGTATGTATATATAAATATATTATATAAATGTGTGTATTTGTTTGTATATATATATATAATATAAATGTGTGTGTGTATGTAAATATAAATATATATTATATATGTGAGTGTGTGAATGTATATATAAATATATATAAATATATATGTGTAGGTGTATATATATATATATATATATATATATATATATATATATATATATATATATATATATATATATATATTTATATGTGTATATATAAATAAATAAATAAATAATATATATATATATATATATATATATATATATATATTATATATATATATATATATATATATATATATATATATATATATATATATATATATATATATATACATTAGTGATAGCATATAAGTAATAAAGAAAAACAAATAATACCAAAACCGCCACAAACCCAGGCCGCAAACCCAGGCCGAGCAGCATCCCAGCCTAGGCCATCCCAGTCCAGCCCAGGGTCCCACACCCCAGGCCCAAGCCTAGGACCGGGACTGCTCGAGCAGAAACCCAATTTTTCTCCTTGCGCGATAAATATTGTTCGACAGAGAGAGATCGGGAGCTTCAAATATTGAAACCCTAGCAGCGCTCCCACGCCCCAGGATCGCCCTGACCCTGCGCGCCACCACACAGCCGTCGTGGCACGGCCGACCACCGCCGCCCGTGGCCGAGGCCGCGCGGCGACACAGCGCGTGGACATAGGAACGGCAGTGGCGACCTCAACTTCGTGGTCGAAACTCATGCTCGTTGCTCGATCATTTTTCGAGATATTTCTTCAGGTATGATCCCGATATATACGCCTTCGATCCCCATCAATTAGTTTGATTTTAGGTAAACTATACCGCCCAGAAAATCGAACCAAAGTTCGGTAAAAATCTGTCCTGAAACATGACCAATAACAGTCCAATCATCCCCGTTTGAAGATCGATTTCGATCGATCTAGTGCCAGAGTAGAAATTCTACTTGAACACAGTTATAGACAACGTGTAGGGCTCAAAACCCAATTCACAGAAGTCAATTTCATCGGCTACGTGCCAAGAAATCAGATCCTGATGTTCATAAAAAACCTATTTTAAAACCAATAAAATTCTTCGATACGATGTGCGTCCCGCCAATCCGGGCGACGAGGTCACGAAAGAAAAGCATTGAAATGTGCGTATCGGCTTCGTGGACGTGTGGGCTTTGACGAAATTCAAATTGGTCGCATGTGCGCGACGAATGTGATGCGTATCTGTCGAAATTAACCGTATTATTTTTCTGGTCCTGTATACCAAGTTTGGTCCAATTCTGCGACAGATGAATCGGACCGCCATTTTGCGGGCCCCACGGTCCGACTCAACGGACGATTTTGTGCACGGCCCGCCGGAATCCAACTCTGGACATACGGTTGGGTTCGTATTAGAAAACCGGACCTATTGACATGTAGTTTGACGACTTTAGAGACCGTTGAATCTGGCACGCTTTTCGGTGCAAAGCGGGTCCAACGGCGGATATCGTTTTTGCCCAAAATTATCGTTTTGCCCCTGTGTCCAGAATTGGACTTAAGGACAGAAAATCCTAGCTAATTTGACTATTATGAGAACGTTGGTAATATTTATTTTAGCATCCGGAGACTTTTTGCATGTGTTGACTTTATTGATTCATCTGAGTGGTTGTACTATCGGTTTCTCCTGCTAAGGACCTCAGGCAAGTACACTTTCTGATTGCTTTCGATTCATAGTAGTCTTTTTATTTCATGTTTATACATATGTCTTGCTGCTTGTTGGCACGCTCGTCACACGGAGTAGTCGGAAGGAGAAATATCTTAGTAGACATGTGGACTATCCAGAACTATCCCAATATGTCTAATCTTGACTGATAGCAGCTGCACACGGCACGTGCAGGGTGCCGTATTTACCCCTAGCCATTCACATGTCAAAAAGGATATTTCAAACCACATAGGTAGTTGTCTTTTATTTGTTTTCCTTGTCTTCTTCACAACTTGTCATGTCATCAGTCACTTTCTAGTTTTCATCTCTCATATGTTATTTTCATGTCTTGTTAATTCTATTATATTTTTGCATTACCGCCGGTTTGTGTACTTGTCCCATTCCTGACTGGAAACCAACATTTTTCAGGTTAGCTGTGGCTTCATGTAGCTTTGGGAGATACGGGTGTACATGCAGACAGCAACCTAAAAATAGATAGCAGTTGTATCATTTTCATTAATTGTGAGAACTTTGTATTTTCTTTAAATATAAATGTTATAACTGTTGTAATAAACTTAGAAATGTGAATGAGCAGCAAATTTTATATTTTGTGATTTTGAGCATCTTGGCTGTGACAGCGTTCTACCGTCGACTCTGCGGCGTAGGCTGGCTTGGACACGTCTCGTATCCGAAAAGTGGGTATGGGTCGTGACAAGTTTTTGTGGTGGTCCATGCAGGTCCGATTTTGCAAATTGTGCAAACTCGTGGTAGTACCATATTAGTCGTACTACTACGAGCATGCGACTAGGAAATTTTCATTCACAACTAGGAGTAAATCAATTTTAAGAGAATAACTAGGACTAGGAGTCTCTTGTTCAAATTGACCGTTGGGTAGTTAAGGTTGTCAGATAGCCATGCAATTTAGATAACAAATTATTGAATTTAGATAGCTTGCCAGATCTCTATAGATACACTATTACTTTTGATATGACGATATGATCCAACATGGGTATTCTACTCACTTGGTTAGTTAGGCTTTCCTAGAATTAAGGCTATAGTCTTGATAACCTGTCCAATTTTCTTTTGCTTCATTAGATGTAAACATCATATCATGAGTTAGAATTGCCTATTTTAAATTCTATTTTGCTATAAGGAACTGGTTTATAATTTCTAATTCTACTATTCATATACGAATCTCGAGTTAGAATTGATTCAAAGTTTTCTCTCAGCCATTTGAAATATATATGAAATAAAGATTATGATGTTCTTACTTCTCTTGTCTTCAGTTATTTCCTCCCCGATCCATCTTTTACCTTAAGGATTGAGACTTATAGGTAGATGTTTATGATTTCTATCATAGTCAGTTAGTTTGAACCTTTAGCAGCTCCTTGAAGTTCTTAGGAATATAGTTGGAGTAATTTTAACGACTATAATGGCCAGCCAGCAGCGCACTGGCGAGGCACGACCCATAGAGTTGAAATCAATTCAAAGAATTGTAGTTTATGGAACATTGCTAAAACTATGTCTTCGTTGACCTCTTTAGGCCCTTGTATCAATGTAAGGTAGAGTATCTGATAGCCTATCACATTTGAATCACGGAACCAAGGGTTTACCACAGCCAGAGTATACGGGCGAGGTATAATTCTCGGTGAAATGACTCCAGATGTGATTACAAGTTTAGGATACTATAGAGGATAGAAAGATGTCCTGTACGTCCCCTAAGATCCGAAGCCAAAATTAGTGAAATCTCTGTAAGTTGGGTGGCATGTCCCTCAACCAAGAATTTCGTGGTCCTTGTGATCTATTAACGAGGAATTGACTGGCACTAATAGGTTGACCTAGAATATAGAATTTAGAGTTCCATAACCCTTTAGTCGACCAAGGCCTTATGGATGGAAGATAGTAGGATGACTGTATAGGCAAGAACACCAGGTAAGGTTTTGATCCTCTCAAAACTCGAACTATTTATTCCTCATTCCAAAAATCTCGCATATTTATATTTTTGACTATCTTGACCAATGCTGCTATTACAGCCTAGTTTTGCAAGCTTACTTTTCTATCGAGCTTGATTCATGACATATGTTTATTAGGGACGCCTACTACCATACTGTCTAATCAGAATCAACGTATTACAGTCTGATCAACCATGATGCAATTGGTTCGCTCTTTATTTAATTATCCTACGTGGATTGAGATATCGAGGTATCTAGGATCTCCTCCGCAACTGTATTGACAATTCTTTTTGAATTATACATCCGCCCTTGAATCACGCAATTGTATTCGATGACATCTTTTTTGAACTCTTTATTGTGTTTGTCTCTCACTGATCTGGAAAGATGAAAGCTCGTAATTTGTAGATAGATACCGAGTATTCCCATGGCTATGATAGTTGTATACGCAAGTGCAGCTACCATCGGCCAGCCCTGTGACTGGAACCTTGCCTTGAGTTACTCGTCCTCCCTTCGACCCTAAACCTACTATCATGATCTTATAGTCATTGGAGTCCGAGAATGATTAGGATCCTTTCCTTGATCAAATCAGCAATCTAGGAGACTATCTATTCTCGAGAAACCAATTGTTGTGAGTTCCTAATATTTGCTTGAAGCTTGCTTTGTCTAGCAATCCTTAAGCCTTAACCCAACCATTCCTCGACCAAAGTCCACAGTTTAGACATAAGATGAATAGACAAAGGTAAGGACAATCATTTACCATGACTATGGAAGACACCCATCCTGAGATTAGTTTCCAGCAAACATTACCCTAGTTATGTAAATTTTAGTATTAAGACCTAATTAGTATTGGAACACCTCAGTCACTAGCTTAGCCAATACCATAGCTTAAAAACCCTGTCATATTATGATCTACCAGTTATCAACAGCAATACATGACCACTACAGCCCATACCACTAGAACCCTTATGAAAACAGTCTGGCATACTTGACACAAATAGAAGTTCACGACTCAGTTGTTAGAAATCTTTTCATATGATGTGCCTTAGAGTTGGTTACCCCGTCGATAACTCTAGTATACTATAGACGAGTAGATCATCCTATTTTGTCGACCATGTGTCATTGTACAGACTCATTTTTCATTTATTGAGGAACGACCCTTGACTTGACTTGACTTATATCTACCGTAACCCGTTACGCTGTGCCTTATTCCTCATTAGCAAAAGTTGAGGTACAATATCCGGACTTTGGAATTCTTCTAACCTCATAATTCCTAAAATCATGTCCCAGCTTCTAAGGTGGGTAGACTGTAAGCCTTCTAAAGTTTTGGGATATACGAGGATTACCGAATGATTAGAATAATTTCCATTAGGATGATAATTAGTGCCCCATGGACTCCCACTTTCCGTTTAGGTCATTTTGCGTCCCCGGTCGTGTCATTAATATTTGGAGCACGAGACCAGTTGTTACCTTCCAACAAATTTCATATGCAAGATCTAGACGAGTCCACCTTCAACTAGGTATATCATGTCCCACTCAAATACGTCCCCTTGTACTCTATTTTTATGGTACAACTTTCAGGTAAAAAGGACTAGCTATAACCCTTACCATAGTATCGGTAAACTTTCCGACTACAATTAGAGACTCAATTTCGACTCGAATCTTTCGACCAATATATGGTTGTGATCAACTCGAAGCCCACTACGCACATGTCACCAGTGTGCCACTCAATTGTGCCTTCTCGTGCTACTTAAACACAAAAGTCATGGAAGACGCATTTTTGGGCTTTAGGGACCTAGCTAACCAACCTGACGGGCAACTAGCTCAACCCCTTGGGTAGAAACCTATCCTAGGATACCCTAATCTAGTAGGAATAGTTTTATTATTGGAATCTTGTCTAGTCCATATAGATTGAAATCGAAGGTTCATCCAACCAACGAGTGATGTCCAGATAGGGAACCCATTAAGACCCAGTAAAATCCATCTAGGCATGCCACCATATTTGGACTACAAAACCAAACTATTTGAATAGGTTCCTATACCTATTATGTAGTCTCCACCTCTTAGAATGTGAAGTCATTCGTATCCATTATTCCATCTACCAGAAAGTCGCAAGACGATCTTGTGTTGCTTGCATCTATATCCCTGCTCGTGTGTCTAAATAACCACGGAAAAGATCACAATCTTGATTACTCAAATTCCATTCCATTATGAAATCTTGTTCAGATAAAATTTTGAGAACAGAATTTATGTATTGCATGGATTGTAAGCCTCTCTAGGAAATGAAGGGTTCTTCGATTTAGCAAGTGACTGGACTAGAGTAGCCCAATCTAACAAATAGGTCGATGGTTCATAAACATTCTTTCTATCTGTATCATTGGATACGCTCTACCGCTCTGAAACTTCATAATTGCTCTCGATTACTCTTCCTTATCTTCCTGTCCTTCCTATTTCAGAGTGATGAATGGTCATGCTTATTAAAATTTATTAATAATTCTTAGCTACTTGTATAAATTTGTTGCTTGTTAAATTTTGGGTTGTTTGATAAATATGGGAGGATTATATATGCCACGTATAGTAGATATCGGTTGGTAGGATTGTTAGCAACTAGTTAGAAGATTATAAGATTTTAGTTTTGACGGGTAGTATGACCAAATGTAGGTAGAAGTCCTCAAGTATTCGGAGTTATAAAATGGCCAGAAAAGTTTATAAAATATTTTAAGCAATTAAATTGAGAAGATTAAGGTAATGGTAGACTTTAAATTTTAAGAATAGTTACGAAGTAGAATTTCAAGGACAAAATTATTTTTAAGGTGGGTAGATTTATAGCTCCCCTTCCCAAAATTTTTGAAATATTTTATTATTATTTAAATGGTGATTATTTTAGATTTTATAAATAATTAATTAGTTAATTATTACGGTAGACGATTTTAGTCATGGTTAGGAATTGGAGTACAAGGCGACTAGAAATCATAGCATGGATAGTGCAGTGGCGTGCTTTGACTAGTGTATTTGCCCTGGTAGGGAAGGCCGAGCCATAGTGATGTCCTAACTAGGAAAACCAGGCCAAGTTGCGACTTAACCCTTACCGAAGATTAATTATTTGTTAATTATATTATTGAGTTTTAGGGAACCCAGTTGTACCAAACTAGTTGTCACGACCCGCACCCGCTTTTCGGATACGAGACGTGTCCAAGCCCAACCTATGCCGCAGTGTCGGCGATAGTACGCTGTCTAGCCCACAATAAACAAAGTGCTCATAAATACTAACTGCTCATTCACAACAACTAAATCAACTTTACAAAATTTAGAAGTTTTACACTTGAAGAAGAATATAAGCTTTTACAATTATAGAAAACTATCACACATCTAACTAGTCTTCTATGGTTTGGCCTTTGAGTCTCTATCTCCCTCTCGTATGGTCCATAGCGCAAAAGTAGACACGTCATCCTCACCTATAACAACGATCCAGTCAGGAAAGGAGCAGAGTACAACCATAATACAATTAATGTTGTTAGTCCAAAATAAGTTAGAACAAGCGAGAAACAATGATGACAAAGAGTATATAAAGAACTAGTACTAGCCACGTATGAACGATCAAAATATGAACTAGCAAAATGTAAACTAGCAAGATGGGATCTAATAAGATATAAACTGGCAAGATGTAAACTAGCAAGATATGAACTAACAAGATAATGGACTAGATGAAGGAAAAATAGGAACCACTATGTGTGTGTGTGTGTGTGAAATACCATTTAATACATGAATGGCTGGGCTAATACGGCACATCATACGATGGCTATCATTCAGTAATTGGTACGGCTAACTCATACGTAGGTGTGTATGACTTAGCTATCATTCGGTAACGGTAATTAGGTTTGTTCACGTATTTACCTAGTATTTCCCCTCTCGACTCTCTAACAATCAATAACGGTCAATGATACACTAAGAAGGATACGATAACTACAATGTCACAATCGTGTCTCAATGGAATATCAAGCAATGACTCAACGGGATATCAAACAAGAAAACTATGGAGTAAACATTATAATGAACTAAAACATAAATACAATACTGTACTTGCCTAAATCCTTGCACAAACCGTAGCCACAAGTAGAGAATGAGGGGATGCTAATCTAGAAGTTGTCAACCTATAACACATATCGCACCACGAACCGTGCACGAAAACCACAAATCAATTCTAATGTTCTAGTTCTAAATAGTGGCTAGTTGGGTTACTAATCTAATAATAATTAATTCTGAAATAATTTACTTAAAAACATAATTTAACCAAATAATAATCTAAATATAATCTAAACATGTAAGTTTGGCCATCAAAAGTCGTGTTTCTCAATTTTGGAAACCATGGCACGCAAATCGAGACGTACCATTGACTTTTTAGTTAAACGCTGTAAACTCTAGATTTTGAAAGTGTAACTTGGTAGATTTCAGCTCTACGAGTGCACTGGAATCAACCGTGCTGCAAAATCATGCTTTGGTCAAAAGATATCGCCCTTATGGCTATTCGTGACCAAAACGGGGATCAACCGATCAGTTCTGAGTTCAACAGAAAACTAAAATAGTAAATGAATGAAATAATTTTTGGGAAAAATTTATGTCGTAGAGCTCTGTGTTAGCTTTCCGAAACTTCAAACGGTTCATGATTTTGATTTCTGGTTCTCTCGGAATCTCGAAAACACCGAAACGTGTCAAGTTTCGGACAACCGACACTCTACGAATTTTCCAGAAATTTAGTTTCAGAATCTACGAAAATAAATTACATATTTAGTGAGATTACCTCAATACGAATCCAACAAAAAAAACGGCATGCCAAAAGGAGGTCGGGGTTGGCGGGAATCACCTCGGGAAGTCGGGGGATCACCGGGATCAAAACTCCAAAAGTCGGCCAACAAAATAACTAGGGTTTCTCGAAAACCGCAAATATATAATATATATATATATATATAGAGGCAGCGGCTAGCTGAGTCGGTGGGCGGCTAGGATACGTGTCAGCATCTGCTCGCACCTGCTCAAATAAACGAACGGCCAGATGGCCGAGTTGCTTGGGCCAAGCCATCAAGAGTCAGCTAAGGAGCCGGCTCCAAAAATAGAATACACAGTCAGCACATGGCTGACTGACAGGCGGGCCCCGCTCGGTCGGCCCAAGCGGCTGACGCGTGGGCCCCCTAAGCGCTGACTGTGTATTTAATTACTAAAAACTGTTTTATAAATCAAATTAAACCCAAATAACTTCAAATAAATTCCTAAAAATTCTAAAAAAATATAGAAAATATAATTAACCTCCTAGAGTCAAAATAAAAATACATAGTCTCATATTAGTCCCAAATGACCTCATAATAAATATTGGAAGCCTTTAAAAATATATAAACCCTAATAAATAAATACTTAAATATTGCCAAAAATAATGAAAAAATTCTAGAAAATATAAAATAGCATAATGAACCCTAGAAAAATATTTGGGGTCAATATATGCTCGTAGGCTTGCACAGTAAATTCTAGAAGTCTTAGAAAATAGGTTTTTCTAATATTTAATAATCTAAAAATTCCAGAAAAATTGTAAAAAAATACAGAAAATATATTTAACCTAATAGAGCCTAAAGAAAAATAATGGGTCTCAAAATAGGCACAAATGACCTCAAAATAAATTATGAAAGTCATTCATAAATATAAATCTTTATAGAATAAATATTTAAAATTATATAAAAATGTCTAAAAATCATAATAAAATATAATATAGCTATAGAATGCATATAGACCCTATCTAGAGATCATGTGACCAAAAGATGGTCATAAATCACCAACAAGCTTTGGCATGGCTCATAATGACCATAAAATTAATCATAAACAAATAAAATAAAAAAAATAAAAATTTGGGAAGTGGGCTTACAAATCTACCCACCTTAAAAAAATTTCGTCCTCGAAATTTCAAAAGATACAAATAGGCACAACCAAGAATATCGTCAAAATATGACATGACCAACGATATGAATAAGCACGACAAAGAATATAATCAAGAAAATAACATGATGAATGATAGAATGAAAATCTAAATACGTTTTAGAAATATAGTGGAAGGAAATCAAAATAGGTTTAAAAGATGACGATTCGAAAATAGAAAAATATGAGAGAAATAAAGAACTAGTAGTTGTAGAGAAGGTGGTAACAAGAAATAAGACATCAAATAAATTTGAAAGAATTTTTTTTAATAGTCATATGCCAATAAAGGATATAGTCGCTATGATATTCGAAAATCATAAATATATCCAAAGTCATTTAACCGAGAATCCATGCCTCGCCAATGTACATCTGGCTGCCGTGAACCCTTGGTTTCATGACTCAAGTATAATATGTTATAGAACACTTTATCAACTCTACCCAATATTGGCATAATAAATCAAAAGATCAATAATACTACTAGGATATAGTTTTAGTAATATTTGACAACCTACGCATACTTAAAATTATTTTAACTTAGGGGTCATGCCACGCCAGTGCGCTACTGACTACAGTGAACCCGCAGTCTCCATAATTCAAATAAATGAAGACAGTGCACATCTGCCTTACCATTGTATGTCACCAAAAATTATTTCAACTATATCCATAAGAATTTCAAAGGAACTTCAATAAATTCAAATAAGTCGATCATGATAAGAAAATATAAGTATCGGTCATTGAGTAAAAGTATCAGTTTTGAAAACAAAACGATCACAAAATAGTTTTAAAAATAAAATAAGGTTTAGAGGAGGCATAAGATAAAATGGCACAAATGATCTAAATTAGGAATTGAATTCTATGAAGTCCTAATTTACCAAACGTATATTCTACCCACCTTGGATACTACCAATATGTCAAAACAAAATAACATATTCTCTTAGAAAAAGCTTCGATTTATCCATACCGAGACTTCAATAAATTATTAGCTAAATCATATAGCCTATTTAACAATCTTAACTATCCAAGGGTCAAATTGAATAAGGGACTCCTAGTCCTATTCATTCTCATAAAATCAAATCAAACCTAATTATGAATGAGTATCCTAGTCGCAGGCTTGCAGTAGTACGACTATCTTAAGTACTACCACAAGTTTGCAATCTTTTGCGAAAACTGACCTGCATGGGCCACCATAAAAACTTGTCACGACCCGCACCCGCTTTTCGGATACGAGACGTGTCCAAGCCCAGCCTACGCCGCAGTGTCGGCGGTAGTACGCTGTCTAGCCCACAATAAACAAAGTGCTCATAAATACTAACTGCTCATTCACAACAACTAAATCAACTTTACAAAATTTAGAAGTTTTACACTTGAAGAAGAATATAAGCTTTTACAATTATAGAAAACTATCACACATCTAACTAGTCTTCTATGGTTTGGCCTTTGAGTCTCTATCTCCCTCTCGTATGGTCCATAGCGCAAAAGTAGACACGTCATCCTCACCTATAACAATGATCCAGTCAGGAAAGAAGCAGAGTACAACCATAATACAATTAATGTTGTTAGTCCAAAATAAGTTAGAACAAGCGAGAAACAATGATGACAAAGAGTATATAAAGAACTAGTACTAGCCACGTATGAACGATAAAAATATGAACTAGCAAAATGTAAACTAGCAAGATGGGATCTAATAAGATATAAACTGGCAAGATGTAAACTAGCAAGATATGAACTAACAAGATAATGGACTAGATGAAGGAAAAATAGGAACCACTATGTGTGTGTGTGTGAAATACCATTTAATACATGAATGGCTGGGCTAATACGGCACATCATACGATGGCTATCATTCAGTAATTGGTACGGCTAACTCATACGTAGGTGTGTATGACTTAGCTATCATTCGGTAACGGTAATTGGGTTTGTTCACGTATTTACCTAGTATTTCCCCTCTCGACTCTCTAACAATCAATAACGGTCAATAATACACTAAGAAGGATACGATAACTACAATGTCACAATCGTGTCTCAATGGAATATCAAGCAATGACTCAACGGGATATCAAACAAGAAAACTATGGAGTAAACATTATAATGAACTAAAACATAAATACAATACTGTACTTGCCTAAATCCTTGCACAAACCGTAGCCACAAGTAGAGAATGAGGGGATGCTGATCTAGAAGTTGTCAACCTATAACACATATCGCACCACGAACCGTACACGAAAACCACAAATCAATTCTAATGTTCTAGTTCTAAATAGTGGCTAGTTGGGTTACTAATCTAATAATAATTAATTCTGAAATAATTTACTTAAAAACATAATTTAACCAAATAATAATCTAAATATAATCTAAACATGTAAGTTTGGCCATCAAAAGTCGTGTTTCTCAATTTTGGAAACCATGGCACGCAAATCGAGACGTACCATTGACTTTTTAGTTAAACGCTGTAAACTCTAGATTTTGAAAGTGTAACTTGGTAGATTTCAGCTCTACGAGTGCACTGGAATCAACCGTGCTGCAAAATCATGCTTTGGTCAAAAGATATCGCCCTTATGGCTATTCGTGACCAAAACGGGGATCAACCGATCAGTTCTGAGTTCAACAGAAAACTAAAATAGTAAATGAATGAAATAATTTTTGGGAAAAATTTATGTCGTAGAGCTCTGTGTTAGCTTTCCGAAACTTCAAACGGTTCATGATTTTGATTTCTGGTTCTCCCGGAATCTCGAAAACACCGAAACGTGTCAAGTTTCGGACAACCGACACTCTACGAATTTTCCAGAAATTTAGTTTCAGAATCTACGAAAATAAATTACATATTTAGTGAGATTACCTCAATACGAATCCAACAAAAAAAAACGGCACGCCAAAAGTAGGTCGGGGTTGGCGGGAATTACCTCGGGAAGTCGGGGGATCACCGGGATCAAAACTCCAAAAGTCGGCCAACAAAATAACTAGGGTTTCTCGAAAACCGCAAATATATAATATATATATATATATAGAGGCAGCGGCTAGCTGAGTCGGTGGGCGGCTAGGATACGTGTCAGCATCTGCTCGCACCTGCTCAAATAAATGAACGGCCAGATGGCCGAGTTGCTTGGGCCAAGCCATCAAGAGTCAGCTAAGGAGCCGGCTCCAAAAATAGAATACACAGTCAGCACATGGCTGACTGACAGGCGGGCCCCGCTCGGTCGGCCCAAGCGGCTGACGCGTGGGCCCCCTAAGCGCTGACTGTGTATTTAATTACTAAAAACTGTTTTATAAATCAAATTAAACCCAAATAACTTCAAATAAATTCCTAAAAATTCTAAAAAAATATAGAAAATATAATTAACCTCCTAGAGTCAAAATAAAAATACATAGTCTCATATTAGTCCCAAATGACCTCATAATAAATATTGGAAGCCTTTAAAAATATATAAACCCTAATAAATAAATACTTAAATATTGCCAAAAATAATGAAAAAATTCTAGAAAATATAAAATAGCATAATGAACCCTAGAAAAATATTTGGGGTCAATATATGCTCGTAGGCTTGCACAGTAAATTCTAGAAGTCTTAGAAAATAGGTTTTTCTAATATTTAATAATCTAAAAATTCCAGAAAAATTGTAAAAAAATACAGAAAATATATTTAACCTAATAGAGCCTAAAGAAAAATAATGGGTCTCAAAATAGGCACAAATGACCTCAAAATAAATTATGAAAGTCATTCATAAATATAAATCTTTATAGAATAAATATTTAAAATTATATAAAAATGTCTAAAAATCATAATAAAATATAATATAGCTATAGAATGCATATAGACCCTATCTAGAGATCATGTGACCAAAAGATGGTCATAAATCACCAACAAGCTTTGGCATGGCTCATAATGACCATAAAATTAATCATAAACAAATAAAATAAAAAAAATAAAAATTTGGGAAGTGGGCTTACAAATCTACCCACCTTAAAACAATTTCGTCCTCGAAATTTCAAAAGATACAAATAGGCACAACCAAGAATATCGTCAAAATATGACATGACCAACGATATGAATAAGCACGACAAAGAATATAATCAAGAAAATAACATGATGAATGATAGAATGAAAATCTAAATACATTTTAGAAATATAGTGGAAGGAAATCAAAATAGGTTTAAAAGATGACGATTCGAAAATAGAAAAATATGAGAGAAATAAAGAACTAGTAGTTGTAGAGAAGGTGGTAACAAGAAATAAGACATCAAATAAATTTGAAAGAATTTTTTTTAATAGTCATATGCCAATAAAGGATATAGTCGCTATGATATTCGAAAATCATAAATATATCAAAAGTCATTTAACCGAGAATCCATGCCTCGCCAATGTACATCTGGCTGCCGTGAACCCTTGGTTTCATGACTCAAGTATAATATGTTATAGAACACTTTATCAACTCTACCCAATATTGGCATAATAAATCAAAAGATCAATAATGCTACTAGGATATAGTTTTAGTAATATTTGACAACCTACGCATACTTAAAATTATTTTAACTTAGGGGTCATGCCACGCCAGTGCGCTACTGACTACAGTGAACCCGCAGTCTCCATAATTCAAATAAATGAAGACAGTGCACATCTGCCTTACCATTGTATGTCACCGAAAATTATTTCAACTATATCCATAAGAATTTTAAAGGAACTTCAATAAATTCAAATAAGTCGATCATGATAAGAAAATATAAGTATCGGTCATTGAGTAAAAGTATCAGTTTTGAAAACAAAACGATCACAAAATAGTTTTAAAAATAAAATAAGGTTTAGAGGAGGCATAAGATAAAATGGCACAAATGATCTAAATTAGGAATTGAATTCTATGAAGTCCTAATTTACCAAACGTATATTCTACCCACCTTGGATACTACCAATATGTCAAAACAAAATAACATATTCTCTTAGAAAAAGCTTCGATTTATCCATACCGAGACTTCAATAAATTATTAGCTAAATCATATAGCCTATTTAACAATCTTAACTATCCAAGGGTCAAATTGAATAAGGGACTCCTAGTCCTATTCATTCTCATAAAATCAAATCAAACCTAATTATGAATGAGTATCCTAGTCGCAGGCTTGCAGTAGTACGACTATCTTAAGTACTACCACAAGTTTGCAATCTTTTGCGAAAACTGACCTGCATGGGCCACCATAAAAACTTGTCACGACCCGCACCCGCTTTTCGGATACGAGACGTGTCCAAGCCCAGCCTACGCCGCAGTGTCGGCGGTAGTACGCTGTCTAGCCCACAATAAACAAAGTGCTCATAAATACTAACTGCTCATTCACAACAACTAAATCAACTTTACAAAATTTAGAAGTTTTACACTTGAAGAAGAATATAAGCTTTTACAATATAGAAAACTACCACACATCTAATTAGTCTTCTATGTTTTGGCCTTTGAGTCTCTATCTTTCCCTCGTATGGTCCATAGCGCAAAAGTAGACACGTCATCCTCACCTATAACAACGATCCAGTCAGGAAAGAAGCAGAGTACAACCATATTGCAATTAATGTTGTTAGTCCAAAATAAATTAGAACAAGCGAGAAACAATGATGCCAAATAGTATATAAAGAACTAGTACTAGCCACGTATGAACGATCAAGATATGAACTAGCAAAATGTAAACTAGCAAGATGGGATCTAACAAGATATAAACTGGCAAGATGTAAACTAGCAAGATATGAACTAACAAGATAATGGACTAGATGAAGGAAAAATAGGAACCACTGTGTGTGTGTGAAATACCTTTTAATACGTGAACGGTTGGGCTAATACGGCACATCATATGATGGCTATCATTCAGTAATTGGTACGGCTAACTCATACGTGGGTGTGTATGACTTAGCTATCATTCGGTAACAGTAATTGGGTTTGTTCACGTATTTACCGAGTATTTCCTCTCCTGACTCTCTAACAATCAATAAGGGTCAATGATACACTAAGAAGAATACGATAACTACAATGTCACAATCGTGTCTCAATGGAATATCCAGCAATGACTCAACGGGATATCAAACAAGAAAACTATAGAGTAAACATTATAATGAACTAAAACATAAATGCAATATTGTACTTGCCTGAATCTTTGCACAAACCGTAGCCATAAGTAGAGGATGAGGGGATGCTGATCTAGAAGCTGTCAACCTATAACACATATTGTACCACGAACCGTGCACGAAAACCACAAATCAATTCTAATATTCTATTTCCAAATGGTGGCTAGTTGGATTACTAATCTAATAATAATTAATTCTAGAATAATTCACTTAAAAACCTAACTTAACCTAATAATAATCTGAATATAATCTAAACATGCAAGTTTGGCCATCAAAAGTCGTGTTTCTCAATTTTGGAAACCATGGCACGCAAATCGAGATGTGCCGTTGAATTTTTAGTCAAATGCTGTAAACTCTAGATTTTGAAAGTGTACCTTGGTAGATTTTAGCGCTACGAGTGCGCTGGAATCAATCGTCCCACAAAATCATGCTTTGTTCAAAAGATATCGCCGTTATGGCTATTCGTGACTAAAACGGGGATCAACCGATCTGTTCTGAGTTCAACAGAAAACTAAAATACTAAATGAATGAAATAATTTTTGGGAACAATATATGTCGTAGAGCTCTGTGTTAGCTTTCCGAAACTTCAAACGGTTCATGATTTTGATTTCTCGTTCTCCCGAAATCTTGAAAACAACGAAACGTGTCAAGTTTCGGACAACCGACACTCTACGAATTTTTCAGAAATTTAGGTTCAGAATATTCGAAATAAGTTACATATTTTGAGAGATTACCTCAATACAAATCCAAAAAAAAACGGCGTGCCAAAAGGTGGTCGGGGTTGGCGGGAATCACCTCGGGAAGTCGGGGGATCACCAGGATCAAAACTCCAAAAGTCGGCCAACAAAATAACTAGGGCTTCTCGAAAACCGCAAATATATAATATATATATAGAGGCAGCGGCTAGCTGAGTCGGTGGGCGGCTAGGACACGTGTCAGCATCTGCTCGCACCCGCTCAAATAAACGAACGGCCAGATGGCCGAGTTGCTTGGGCCAAGCCATCAAGAGTCGGCTAAGGAGCCGGATCCAAAATAGAATACACAGTCAGCACATGGCTGACTGACAGTTGGCCCTGCTCGGTCGGCCCAAGAGGCTGACGCGTGGGCCCCCTAAGCGCTGACTGTGTATTTAATTACTGAAAACTGTTTTATAAATCAAGTTAAACCCAAATAACTTCAAATAAATTCCTAAAAATTCCAAAAAATTCTAAAAATTATAGAAAATATAATTAACCACCTAGAGTCAAAATAAAAATACATAGTCTCATATTAGTCCCAAATGACCTCATAATAAATATTGGAAGCCTTTAAAAATATATAAACCCTAATAAATAAATACTTAAATATTGCCAAAAATTATGGAAAAATTCTAGAAAATATAAAATAACATAATGAACCCTAGAAAAATATTTGGGGTCAGTATATGCTCATAGGCTTGCACAGTAAATTCTAGAAGTCTTAGAAAATAGGTTTTCACAATATTTAATAATCTAAAAATTCCAGAAAAATTGTAGAAAAATACAGAAAATATATTTAACCTAATAGAGCCTAAAAAATAATGGGTCTCAAAATAGTCACAAATGGCCTCAAAATAAATTATGAAAGTCATTCATAAATATAAATCTTCATAGAATAAATATTTAAAATTATATAAAAATGTCTAAAAATTATAATAAAATATAAGATAGCTATAGAATGCATATAGACCCTATCTAGAGATCATGTGACCACAAGATGGTCATAAATCACCAACAAGCTTTGGCATGGCTCATAATAACCATAAAATTAATCATAAACAAATAAAATAAAAAAAAATTAAAAATTTGGGAAGTGGGCTTACACTAGTCCAGATTGGACCCAAACCAAGCCCAAACCTATGTAGACATACTTTTAGGTACGTACAAATATTTCCTAACTTTTTGGGTGGACTTAATGATATTTTATAAATATTTGGTTATTCATACAAAATAGGCATTACTAATATTTAGATAGAGTTTTAGAATATTGGTACAACTTTTTAGGGCTAGATATGTTCACCAAGACTCTTTTGGTTATTTTAGTGGGTTGTTGGTACTATTATCATTATATAGTTATTATTGTAATTTTTCGTATATGTGAATAAATTGTATAAATTGTAAATATATTATATAAATGTGTGTATTTGTATATATATAAATATATTATATAAATGTGTGTATTTGTATATATATAAATATATTATATAAGTGTGTGTATTTGTATGTATATATAAATATATTATATAAATGTGTGTATTTGTATGTATATATAAATATATTATATAAATATGTGTATTTGTATGTATATATAAATATATTATATAAAAAAAATATTATATAAATGTGTGTATTTGTGTGTGTGTGTATATATATATATATATATATATATATATATATATATATATATATATATATATATAGTGTGTGTATGTAAATATAAATATATATTATATATGTGAGTGTGTGAATGTATATATAAATATATATAAAAAAATATATATATAAATATATATAAATATATGTGTGTAGGTGTATATATATATATATATATATATATATATATATATATATATATATATATATATATATATATATATATATATATATATATATATATATTTATATATATATATATATGTATATATATATATATATGTATATATATATATATATGTGTGTGTGTGTATATATAAATATATATACATTGGTGATTGAATATAAGTAATAAAGAAAAATAATTAATACCAAAACCCCCACAAATCCAGGCCGAGCAGCAGCCCATCCTAGGCCATTCCAGTCTGGTCCAGGGTCCTATACACCAGGCCCAAGCCTTGGACCGGGACAACTCGAGCAGAAACCCGATTTTTCTCCTTACGTGATAAATATTGTTCGACAGAGGGAGATCGGGATCTTCAAACATTGAAACCCAAGCCGCGCTCCCACGCCCCAGGATCGCTCTGACCCTGCGCGCCACCATGCCACCGCCGTGGCACGGCCGACCACCGCCGCACGCGGACGCGGCCGCACGGTGGCATAGTGCGTGGACTGAGGAACGGCAAGTGGCGACCTCAACTTCGTGGTCGAAACTCATCCTCGTTGCTCGATTATTTTTCGAGATATTTCTTCAGGTATGATCCCAATATATACGCCTTCGATACCCATCAATTAGTTTGAATTTAGGTAAATTATATCACCCAGAAAATCGAACAAAAGTTCGGTAAAAATCTGTCCCAAAATAGGACCAATAACAGTCCAATCATCCCCGTTTGAAGATCGATTCCGATCGATCTAGTACCAGAGTAGAAATTCTATTTGAACACAATTATAGACAACATGTAGGGCTGCAAAACCCAATTCATAGAAGTCGATTTCATCGGCTACGCGCCGAGAAATCGAATCCCGAAGTTCATAAAAAACCTGTTTTAAAAATAATATAATTCTTCGATACGACCTGCGTTCCGCTAATCCGGGCGACGTGGTCGCGAGCCGAAAGCATTGAAAGGTGTGTATCGGCTTCGTGGACATGTGGGCTTTGACGGAATTCAAATTGGTCGCGTGTGCGTGACAAATTTGATACGTATCCGTCAAAATTCACCGTATCGGCCCATTTGTAAATTTCTCAATTACTTTGTACACGTTCGTCAGATCGAGACAAAACTTATGCCAACAGGACCGTATTATTTTTCTGGTCCTGTATGGCAAGTTTGGTCCAATTCTGAGATAGATGAATCGGACCGCCGTTTTGTGGGCCCCACGGTCCGACTCAACGGGCAATTTTGTGCACGACCCGCCGGAATCCAACTCTGGACATATGATTGGGTTCGTATCAAAAAATTGGACCTATTGACAAGTAGTTTGATAATTTTAGAGACCGTTGACTCTGGTACACTTTTTGGTACAAAGCGGATCCAACGGCGGACATCGTTTTTGCCCGAAATTACCGTTTTGCCCCTGTGTCCAGAATTGGACTTCAGGACAGACAATCCTAGCTAATTTGACAATTCTGAGAATGTTGGTAATTTTTATTTCAGCATCCGAAGACTTTTTGCATGTGTTGACTTTATTGATTCATCTGAGTGGTTGTACTATCGGTTTCTCCAGCAAAGGACCTCTGGCAAGTACACTTTCTGATTGCTTTCGATTCATAGTAGTCTTTTTATTTTATGTTTATACATATGTCTTGCTGCTTGTTGACACGCTCGTCACACGGAGTAGTCGGAAGGCGAAATATCTTAGTAGACATGTGGACTACCCAAAACTATCCCAATATGTCTAATCATGACTGATAGCAGCTGCACACGACACGTACAGGGTGCCATACTTACCCCTAGCCATTCACATATCAAAAAGGATATTTCAAACCACATAGGTAGTTGTCTTTTATTTGTTTTCCTTGTCTTTTTCACAACTTGTCATGTCATCAGTCACTTTCTAGTTTTTATCTCTCATATGTTATTTTCATGTCTTATTAATTCTATTGTGTTTTTACATTGTCGTTGGTTTGTGTACTTGTTCCATTTCTGACTGAAAACCAATATTTTTCAGGTTAGCTGTGGCTTCACTTAGCTTTGGGAGATACGGGTGTACGTGCAGACAGAAACCTAAAATAGATAGCAGTTGTATCATTTTCATTAATTGTGAGAACTTTGTATTTTCTTTAAATATAAATGTTGTAACTGTTGTAATATACTTAGAAATGTGAATGAGCAACAAATGTTATATTTTGTGATTTTGAGCATCTTGGTCGTGACAGCGTTCTACCGTCGACTCTGTGGCGTAGGCTGGCTTGGACACGTCTCGTATCCGAAAAATGGGTGTGAATCGTGACACATTTTTAGCACTTGCCCCCTCTATTTGCGGTTGTCATATCGCGTTGTCACTTCCCGTTTCCAGAATACGTATTTTAAATGCATGTACTGCTTAAATGTATTTATTTAATATTTATCATGTATTATTCTGTATTTAAATTATTTTAATTTCACGTTAATTATTTTTTTGCATTTTACTTTCTGCATCTTTATTCTCTGCTTTTACTTTGCTTTTGGGTTCGGCCAAGATTGGTTTGTTTTCGATTTTACGTGGTTCAACATGAACCCAACTCCCCACCTACAACTACTCCATTTAAAGCCCCATTCCCTTTCTCTCTCTTCATTACTTCACCATTACTCTTCTTCTTCCTCATAAACTCTTTCCCACCTACCCAGCCGTATAGGCAAGTGCCAACTTGCTTCTTGATGGATCTCTATTTTTATTGTTCCATTTTTTTCCTCTCAAGATTCTTAGATACTTTAGTACTTAGCATTTTCAATTTTCATGGCTCATTTCATGTAGATCTAAGTTTAATTTATTTTCAGATTTTTTAGGTTTTGACCTAGTAACTTTGTTATTTTTAAGTTTTGATGATTCCATGTTGTAGAGAATTTCGTTCTACCCTATTTTGACCTATGGAAGTCCATATTTGGACTTGGAATGAAAGATTTAGAGAGCTTAGAGGAAATGGCTTCCATGGTTCTGATTCTCGAAAAATGGAGAAGAAGAACAGTACTTGACCGCATGAACTTTCATGCGGCAAGTTTCCATTCCTGGCCGCATGAGTAATCCTGACCGTATGAGCATTCCTGGCCGCATGAGCAATCCTGGCCGCATGAGCATTCCTCGCCGTATGAGCATTTCTGGCCGCATGAGCATTCCTGGCCGCATGGGCAATCCTGGCCGCATGAGCATTCTTGGCCGCATGAGCATTTCTGGCCGCATGAGCATTCCTGGCCGCATAAGCAATCCTGGCCGCATGAGCATTCCTGGCCGCATGAGCATTCCTGGCCGCATGAACTCTAGCCCATAATACCTTTTGGCTGATTCCGTCCCGAATTTGACATTAATTTACATTGATTGTTATCTTGGCATTAATTAACATTGATTGTTATCTTGATTGATAATTGATCATGCATCCCTAGATGGAACTAAGAGACTGCTAGTCTTTTTATTAAATTGAATGAATGAGACACGTTCATATGAACTATGAACTATTGCAATCGACTGGCCGATCCTGAATATTGGCATATAGATACATGCAGGCTTCAATTTATTTATCTATTTTACAAAAGCAGCATGTGTACTTTATGGTCAAGACATGATTATTCTATGGCAAATTTTGATTGTTGCATTACGCTATGTAAGACCTACAATCTAATCGTACGGGTATCGTTGTAGAGTTGTGCATATCGTACCTCATACAAAAGTACTCATTTTGAATGACCATGATCCACGACATGGGATTTTACTCAACATAGAGGCTACTAAGTTAAATAAAATAATGATTGCATGGAGAGAATGGATTTCCGAGTTCTTACATGGCAGCCCTCTTTGGGACTATTAAGTGCCCGACAGGCCGGCTGGTTTCCACAGATACTGTAAATCTGCCATACGGGCAGGGAGCGGTATCTGTTTATATTATTTATTGTATATTATATATTGATGACGGGCGTCCCGCTGGGACTCGTCTAATTCATGATTGGCGCAATTGATTGATTGGATAGACTAGCCTTGCTTGCACATAGTAAGAACTGAGGAATCCTTATTGCATATTCCAGGATAACTTGGAACTCACCGTAGCAAGCCGTAGTAGTTACATGGCCGTTTAAGTTGACTTGTTTGTGTACTGTACCTACTCTGTTAACTAACTGAGATGATCAGAATGTCAGGATATGACGGGCCAACTTCTGTCCTTGTTTGGTTGGGAAGTCTGTTCGAAGTGTCGTGATATTATGTGAATCCCAGTAGCAAGCAGAGATCTATGTATCATATTCTCTTATTACTGGTTCTAATTTCTCATATCGTGCTTCCTTGCAATACTTTCTATTAGAGGTCTAACTCTCTCTGGTTTTGCATGGCCAGATTTAGAGCCGGTTTCCGAGGACTCAGCTTACTTCTACCTCTAAGATGGTCAATACTAGAGGATTGATCGCAGGAGGACTCGAGTGGGTTCCTTACTTCCCTGCTCGTTTTGTTACTTACTTTATACTTTGTTGTTTGGCACCGACATGTTAGTCGGATCGTCTTGTACTTACTTTTACATAATTGTAACTAAGTCAGCTGTAGCTGATAAACAATTGTGTATACCTTGCTTCGTCATCTGGCTATATTTTGTAATGCCAGATATCAAAAACATTTTGACTCAGCGTTTGGGATACCTTACTGCTTTATCTTACATGTTCTCTATTTCTGTTTCGTGTTTAAAGGATTGAGACAATAGATGTGAAGTAACCATAGTGTGATTTTTATGTAGTATGCACCCCCTCGTCTTAGTAGACAACATTGATCGTATTATACGGTATTCCTCTACCCGTAATACGTAGCTGGCTGAGTCATTCCCCTCCTCTCCAGTATTCTGGTTCTGGGGCGTGATAAGGTTTTAGTGGTGGCCTATGCAGGTCTGATTTCAGACTTGTGGGGTGTTTTAATTTATAGGATGTCTCAATCACATATGTTCCCCCTTGATCTCATGATTCGTTGTTCTCAACCCTAGCTTGACATTCCGGTATCCTTCGACTTTATTGGTCCTTCATGTACGATCGTTTGATTGCTCTCATGTCCCTTTCCTTAGGGGTACTTCGTCTGCATCTGTCAGAATTGGACAGCAACAACAAGGGCAACATGGACAACATGACCAGGTTGGTCAGCTACATTGACCAGTACTACCTCAAGAGACTATCCAAGAAGAAGTGATAGTGGAACCAGCAGCTGGACCGCAGTATCCGGAGGTTCCAACGCCACTAATAGTTCCATCGACCCCTGTGGAAGTGGACACACCAGCCCTTCTGGAGATCATGAGAGCGATGATGGCTACTCAGCAACACCGGATGTTAGCCCAGCAGCGCATGCACACTCAGTTGCAAGAGCAGAACGTACTACTCAACCAAGGGTTGCAGAAGGCATTAGAAAGAGGGGCAAGGGCAGATTCAGGAGCGTCAACCAGATTTTACAAGTACAACCCCCGCCGTTTTGAGGGCACGAAAGATGCCATCTCAGCAGATACATGGCTTAAGGATATTGAGGCCATTTTGACAGCAGCTAGGGTGCCGGCAGAAGAACGTGTGGATCAGGTGAAGTTATTACTTCAGGATCTCGCACGTGATTGGTGGGAATCAGAGGAAATGGGCATCAGACGTCCTGTTGCTTGGGACAATTTTACAGCAAGATTCAAGACGAAGTGCTATGGAGTTATGGCATAGTTTGAGCTACAACAGAAGTTTATCAACCTCAAGCAAGCCGGTAAGACGGTAGATGCTTATGCAGCGGAGTTCTGCAGATTGAGTAGGTTCACCCCCGAGATGGTAGCAACAGAGAGCCAGAGGGCTATGAGGTTCCAGCAAGGGTTTCATCTTGAGCTCTTGTAATTGATAGAGGGGTACAATTACTAGACTTTCAATGAGGTATTGACGGCAATCCGAAGGCATGAGATCACCATTCAGAGGATCACGGCAATGACTAGAGGTCAGAAGAGATCCCACAGTCAGATTGAAGGAGGGGGGTAGCAGCGCCCCGAGTAACAGCACCATCCCTTGGCATTCGCATCCACGATGTGGCAATACGAGGGCCAGCACCACCACCAAGCCAGCAGCAACAGCAACAGAGAAAGAACCAGCAACCCCCAGCGGGCTGTACTTATTGTGGGAAGGTAGGACACACTAGAGATGTGTGTCGAACATTGAAGGGACAGTGTTTGATATGTGGAAATCCAGATCATCGGGTTACCACCTGTCCCATGGATTCGAGGTCAAGAGGACCAGTGCAATAATTTTCTGCTCTGCCAGCACCAGGGACAGGCCTGTATCGAGGGCCAACGGTGGCAGTGAGACCGTTTGCACAGCACCCGTTCATGTCGCAAGCTCAGATGTTTCGGCAGCAGGGACCGCCGATGCAGCAACACCAACATAGACCACCCCAGCATCATCAAGGCAGGAGCCAGCAGCAGCACCAGGCTAGGCCGCAACATGGGAAACAACAAGGAGGTCGAGGGCAGGCATTCACTCTGTCCTTGGAAGAGGCATTAGCATCGGGAGATGTTGTGGCAGGTAACATTCTCGTCGCCTCATATCCCGCAGTAGTATTATTTGATTTGGGAGCATCACACTCATTTATATCTGCACAATTTACAATACGGCTAGGAATGGAATTCGAGGCATTGCCAGGGAGGTTAAATATACTCACTGGTAATGGGCTAGTAGGAGTTAGTAGAGTTATTCTAGCATGTAGCATTGAAGTTTGCGGGCATTCCTTACCCGCCCGGTTGATAGAATTTCCTGTTGGAAATTTCGACGTTATCTTAGGCGTGGACTGGCTGAAAAACAGTTATGCTATAATAGATTGTCGTAGAGGGAGTGTATCTTTTGATATTCCAGGCATGAAGCGGTTCACCTTAGTCAGATCAGTAGCAACTCAACAAGAGCAGGGAGTAGTGATGGCAATGGAAGAAGTTCAAGTTCCGAAGGTAGTTGAAGAGATTCTGGACGTATTTTCCGAAGAACTTCCAGGTCTACCACCAGTTAGGGATATTGAGTTCAGCATAGAATTGGTACCTAAAACTAAACCAATATCAGATCGAGTTTACAGAATGGCGGATTCAGAACAGGCCAAGGTATATCAGCACATAGAGGAACTGAAGGAGAAGAAGTTCATCCAAGCTAGCATATCACCATGGGCAGCACCAGTAGTACTTGTGGGGAAGAAGCACTACAAGAAAATAGGTCTTTCCCGACGTTTATTCCTCCGACATTTTTGTAAACATCGGCTAAGTTAGCATATAACGACGTATTTAAAAAAATGTTGTTCATGACCGGCATTTGTCTTTAAACGTCGCACAATATACCAATGTTTGTAAACAAACGTTGATAATTACCTACGTTTGCCCTTAAACGTCGAGCAATATACCAACATTTTTAAACAAAGGTTGACAATTACCTGCGTTTATCTTTAAACGTCGAGAAATATACCAACATTTTTAAAATAAAATTGATAATTACCTATGTTTTTCTTTAAACGTCGAGCAATATACCAACGTTTTTAAACAAAGGTTGACAAAGACCTACATTTGTCTTTAAACGTTGAGAAATATACTAACATTTTTAAAACAAACGTTGATAATTACCTGCATTTTTCTTTAAACGTCGAGCAATATACCAACGTTTTGTGAAGAATGTCACATATTTGGAAACCCTTTTCGATGTTTCTTTGACATTTTTTTAGGCATTTACACTTATTTGACGTGTGAAGGAATTTTTTTTTTTCTAATCCTATATAAATTAGGCAGATTTTGTTTATGGAAATTAAGGTGAACGATTAACTAAATTAAAAAGTCTACTTTATACATGGAAATATATATTGGTGTATATATATATATCACTACACCAAAACACTCAATTTGTAAGGCATTTTTTATATAATTAATAACGTTTATTATTGTGACAATCATGTAACGGTAATAATCGTTATAATAATTAAAAATTTGTTACTAAAATTCTAATTTTATCCTGTTATAATTTTTATAGTTTTTATCACAGTAAAATATGTTACAAAGAAAAGTGTTGCAAGGAAAAAAAATCCAATTCCCACACTATTTTTTCACGGTTCCCGTACTATTTTTCACTGGTTGAGAAAGGGAGCAAAAGTGTGAGAAAAAACATTTCTCACCATTCTCACATATCACTCCTCCTCCCTGAGCAAAAATCCCACCGCCATCACCACCGTCTCCATCGCTATTTTTATTGGTTGAGGAGGGGAGCCATCATCAACGGCATCAGCTCTACCGCCGACGTGCCCAATCCCCAAATCCAGAAGCTTCTTTACCAGCAAGAGGAGAGTCATCCTAATCCTCTCTTTAAGATCAAGAGGCTCTCCGAGAGTGCCGCCACTCTGTCGAGTGGTTCTTTTCTCTCTGCCGGCTACGACTTCTACCATTACTACTAGTACCATCTTCTCCTGTTGAAAAAAATACACATGGTAGACAATGTCCGACCAAAGTCCCGGCTCAAGCAAAACCCCTCGACCCTACCGATCTCAGCATCGCCATTCCCAATAGGACCAACACTTGCGTATCACCATGTCCATGACATGTTTGACGAAATACTTATTTAATTTGATGAAATACCACGGGCCTTTATTTGATGTGGTTCCTCCAACGCTTTTGGTGCTGGGAGTACCTGCAGCACTTGTCGATTGCTACAAGGCCAAGCGGGTATGCTTTATTCTTAACCCTAACCTATCATTCAATGCAGACATTCAATTTATTCATTTTTTAAAAAAATAATCTCAATTGACATCTATGTATCACGAATACTGATATGGTATCGACTCTTGTATGGACACGAATCGAGTTTGGGCACTACATGATTTTGGGCTTATATCTGTATAAATTGATGGGGATGGAGAGTATTATTATTAGATGTTAGCCTTTGAAGGTGTCTTACTACTAGGATAGTTTGTAGAGTGTTTATGATCCATTCTTTCAGAGTAGGGGATGGAGTAGCTTTGATCTGTTGTCAGAGTGTCTATGATCCATTATATATTGAAGATCAAGTTTGTTTTTAAATATTGCTAGAACATGCCGAAAAAAATCTTTAATTAAGAAAAAAATATTCATGTAGTACCTTTTATCATCATCTATGGACAATAGCATCCAGCTTTCACAAGTGGGATGTGAAAGCTGTATCAGAGTCTTTTTTTTGTAACAATTCATTCATTTCTTAACTTTCTTATTTCTCTCTTTCCTTTTCATTGGTGTTTGGTAACTCTAAAAGTGTTTGCAATTCTTAAGGTTTTTTTTTCTTCTTTTCTGATGCATTATTCAGTCATTTGTGTCCAATTTAACCCTGTAGACGAGAATCAATTCATCAATGGTCTATAGATGGGAAAATTCATATTTGGGAAATCCTAGGATGTCGTTTTCTAGATTGGACTGATAGTAAACATATTTTCATTTTGTATTCATGTTTGTGCACCATGGATTTTGGTGCTATGTTGAGTGCCTATTCCTCTGCTTCAAGGAAGAGGGCCTACTATGGCCCTCAATGGGGGCATTGAGGTTGAGGTGGAGATGTCTCAGTGACACCATTGATAGAAATTCAAGATGGAACCATGTCACTATGGACCTATAAACGTCTCAATTTGCATCATTTTTTAGCTCTCTTCCACGTTAGGTTCTTGTCGTTGCAGATTGACTTGTAGTTGGGTGTGCCGATTGAGATATGCCAACACACACAAAAGAAAGGAAGAAAAACAAATTTTTGGTCGATCAATCTTGAAGCAACGCTCTAGACGTTTGAACTTGTAGGAATAAAGACAAATCAAACGTTGGTAGGGGTTACAAATTTCTTCTACTGCTCTTTTTCTCTTAGTAATGGAAGTGATGATGATTTAACAAGACTCAGATTCCATATTACTGAGTTGTTAAATATCATTTGGTTAGGGTGCCTATTTCTCATTTCTATATTCGACTGCGTCATACTTATCGTTCATCTATGTTACCATTCTAATCTAATGCAACTATGGTTGTCTGTAGCTATATCGTCAATTTTGCATTATTATGCCAGGTTTGCAAAGTTGGACAGTGACAAAGAGGATATGCCTTACTGTCTACGATAGGCTTCCGTTACAGTGTTGTTCTATGGGTTCTTTAGCATTGTTCTTCTATTCCCTAACCATACCATGCCTGAAAAAGCGGTGTAACAGTGTGATCCTTCTTGATAATTTAATAAGGAATTAATTTAGGACATTCACAATACTCAATCTCTTGGTATGCATTATTGAATTATTTCTTTAAATTTTCTTCTATAATGTGTATGCTCTACTTTACATTTTCCTTATCGTTACATTTTTGTTGGCATGGACCTGTTCATATGACTAAATAATATATAATTAACTATCTCCATTCTGTCTATATCTAATACTTATCCACTATTTTTATTTTTAACAAGGAAGTACTAGTACCTTTGGAGAATCCAAGAACTTCTCACGATAAGACAGGTAAGTTAATTATGGTGGATCTATAAGATATGACATCACAGCAAGAATAGAGCCCAGTACATACTGTCCTTTAATAGATAAATGATACATATATGATTTTCATCTTCAATAGTCTTGTGACATACGATTTTTTTCCAGGTGTATATTTGCAGAGATGCTTATCTTGTCATGGTTAATTATATTGACCAAATATGAACTGAAATCTTTGACATCATCGAATTCATCTGGCAGTTATGAGGGGGCTGTTATTGAGACCAAAATCTTCTACATCCTCGGGTACTTGTCTGAGCGACGCTGTCGATAGGGTACCTAAAGCCCCAATTATCTGCAAACAGTCTGAAGACGCTTTGGTCGAAGCATTGAAAATAAGAGGAAATAACCCAGAGAGAACAATGGGTATTCATCTCTCTTTATTACTTAAATGCGAAGAAATGTAGTATGGTCCCTATGACTAATTTGGTGTCGTGTGTCGAGTTCTTCTCCAGATTTTATTCAATGACAACATTCACAACATCCAGTCTAGCAAGGAAATTGGTCTACACAATGTGCTGGTAATTCTCACTGAAACATTACATATATCTATATACATATCTATATTTATTAGTGTCACATACATGTTGGTTAAATGCCAACATAAACTTCAAAGTTAACAGTCAAGTACTAATAGTAAAATTATCACTAGTGCTATCAGTCGATTTTCATAATTTGGAGCGGTCGCCAAATGCCAATAGAAACACACTCCTCTCCATCCAATAAAAAGAAATATTTACAATATATATATATATATATATATATATATATATATATATATATATATATATATGTGTGTGTGTGTGTGTGTGTGTGTGTGTGTGTGTGTGTGTGTGTGTGTGTGTTTCAATGCAAGATTCTGTAAATCCTTGTCCAACTAACAATAGCTTAAAGTTTGTAGTCTTCGAATTTAACTGGCCGACAAGCACTCGGTTGACCCATGTGCCTATATGTTGCTATCTTGTTGGTAGGTAAGAGCAACATGAACCTACTTTTTCATTTCATGGACGTGTGAACATCTACATCATTAATCACACTTAAAAGGCAAGCAAGACCACTCTATTGTGTCAACCAACTGAAAATAGTTTCCATCTATTAGGTTTTGTGTTCCAATAATGATATCGCAATTTTTGCATTAATTTTCTTCGGTACTCACAGTAGAGTGAAAGGCACAGATCATGCACTAGAAAGCATACATAACATTAATGAAGCATTTCCTGTGCTCTGGGAAGAGGCTGATACAGCGATACCTGGACAAGGTTGCGATAGAAGTCTTTAGTGTTTTTACTATATTAGAGATTTAAGAAGCAACAACCACCATGAGAATAAATTTGCACCACCTCATGCACACATATTTTCATTTAGGTGCACCATTTGGGATATTGATTTATTGAGGCATTCACCATTTGGCATATTTGATTTGTTCAGACAGTGATACTTGAACAAGGCACTTCTAGCTTCTTATCTTGCTGTTTTTATCATCACAAATTGGTAATTACATGTTAATTGCATTATGTTATTTTTTTGAACAAGATAATCCTTTTGGACTGCTAATCGTTACAGACTTCTATGGATGGTTGTATATTATGATGATGGTAGTCTGGTAATTAATACTCTTGGATTTTTCAGTGTCATGCAATTATAATTAATTAAATTTCAAGAAATATGCATGTTAGACACGAGGAATTCATAGATGTTGTAGGTTTGTAGTACATTGGTTTTTCATATTTTTAATTGCATGTAATTGTTTCTTATCTATACAATACGCTAACTTTCATTCTTGGTGTTGTGTTGTGCAGAATGCAGAGTGTAGGTGTGCATTGTGTTTTCCAGTGTCATGGAGCTGTGTTCAGTATAGAAATTAATTATATCTATGTATCAGTTGCAGGTTTAGCATTAATTATTTCCACTTAGGTACATACTCTATACTCTGTTCTTCTTATAATTAATTATATTTGCTAGGCATTTTTCTTCACTACTGCTACTTTGAAAAAAAAATGTTAATTAATTATATGGACCAACTGCAGTGCCCTGCCAACTGTGTGGACTGTTCTGAGAACCAAACAAAACATCTAAGTCCATTGGGGGGACCAACTATGTGGATTGTTCTTGATTCTTAAAAAAATCACACATTACCTTGCTATTTTACAAATACGGATAAGAAATTTTAAAATACAAGAACATCATGCATCAATTCATAAATGCATACTAAACTGTCAACACAATGGATATGAAAAATATTTCTTTAAGCTATTTATGTCTATGAAATAAACTATGGGATATTATAAAATCTATTTAAATCTTAATAGAGATATTTCTTTAAGCTAGCTAGCTTAGCTCAACTAATCATGATTAGAAAATTCATTCTCGCTCACAACATCTAGTTGTTAAATGCATTGAATACACTCACAAAACTGAAGCTTATGAAGACAATTTCAAAGGGAAAATTAAGCTTATATATAAGAAAATGAATTGTAGGTCTTATAAAATTTCTTTGAATTAGTTTATTTTTTGGTGTCAGTCTTCATTTCAACTCGACTTTAATGTAGGATAAGCCATTTCTGATTGTGGTATAGGGAATTGATGTATACTGATATGCAAGGCTACCTACGAGAGTGTTTAGGGCCTATATCAGCCAATATTACCGAAAGTGATCTCAAACACGTCAAAATATATTGCACAAACACGACAATAGATATCAGTCAAATTATGTTTCAGTGTCGGCACAATATCCTTTTAAACAATATCACAATGTCGTTTTAATGTTATAGAAATTGATAATATCCTTTTAATAGTATCACATTATATCTGCTTGCCTTTAAGCCTTTTGTTGTGTACAATGAATAAACTTGTAAACTTTCTCGCTTTTTTGTATATCCTTATTGCACGTTTTTTTTTTCTTTTGGTTGTTTGTTAGTATTATAAAGTTTTTATTGTTCAAAACTAGAATACTGGAGCAGGGAAAACGATATCAACATACTCTTTTATTTGTTGTTTGTAAGCTTCTATAGTCCGGGAGTGAACACACCCATTTTTTTTGTTAGATATTTCTTAGTGATTGTACCTCTGTTGTTGGCTTGTGGCTCATTAATTTCCTGCAGTAACAGGATAGGTAATGAGCATGAAAAGTTTGGCTTTGAAGTTGGAACCTTGCATTGCAGAAAGATTTGAGTGGGACAAAATAATGGAAGAAAAATATGCATTAGTCTTAAGCAGGTGAAGTTATTTTCCTTGCTAGTGGAGAATATACAAATTAGTGAAATACAAATGCTCATTTTTTCACTTTTAATTTATATGCTATATTCCTCTATTGTTATTTTTGAAAAGAGTTAAAACATGCTTTCTCAGTAACTTTTTATGTGATTCCATCCACATTCAGTTAATCCTTCACCTTGTCATAGAGGGTAGCAGCTGCAGCAATACAATCATGTAGGGACTAGACAGTAGCGGATACTACAGTAAATAGCAGCATTGGCTGCATAGGGTTGTGCAGCAGCCTGCACAGGAGTTGGAGGTTGAATACAGCAGTATATGCAGCTACCTGTATAGCTAAGGAAACAACAGTAGATGCAGGAACAGAATGTAGCAGCAACAGATAGCTGTAGTAGATGAACTGCTACTTCTTGTACAGGCAGGGGCTATATATATGAGTGTAATGGTAGAAGGAAATATAGTAGAATATAGACGATATGGTCATGGTAAGGTATGGTATGAAGTAGGCTATCGTAAGGCCTAGTAGAGTGTGATATGGTATAGTGTAATAAGAGAGATGAGTAAGTGTGCTAAGGTAAATCATGATATGTGAGGGTATGTCATGGTATAGGGTGGCAAGGTATTAAGGGCATGGAAATGGGTAACCCAATGAAGCTATATATACACACACAGTCATGATCACCATTTTGCTTGGGAAGTTAAATCGACTTATTTTTTCCTTATAACTCGTGTATTGATTTTAAATTGGGTCTTTGTTCCTATTTCACTAAACTCTTTGAATTTTTTGTTTGTAGTTGTTAGACATTCCTTTTAATTTGTGCATTGATTTTAAATTAGGTTTTTGCTTGCAAGACAATTTGAATTCCATTCCTTTTTCATGTTGTTTGGCATGTCGTGTTTCTAAGAAAAGTTCGTTGGAAACGATTTGTACTTGATCTGAACACTTACCAGCGGGTTTTGAATGCCCATACTCTGAATGCAGATTAAAAAAATTGGTTGGAAATTATGTCCTTGAGTAACATCATCCAATGTCTAACTTTTATTTATTTTATTTGTATAACTCACTTGTATATTGTCTCTTACCGTATATGTTATCTTTTACTGGAAAGAGTACAGTCAATAGGATAGATATAAAATTTATTTGTTTATTTTTTAACATTACAATATTAATATATTTGTGTTCAGTAAAGAACTTCTATGGTTCACGTATACTCTGGAAATCATTTATTTATAGTCAATAGGATGCAAGAACTACTGAAACCATTTACTCCTAATACTTGAAAGGCATAGTATAGTATTGTAAATGAAATGGCATATATTGTTGTTTCAACTCTTCTAAGTGTAGTATTAAGCTAATCTCTCTTTTTATCTGAGTATTTTTCTTTCTTATATGGTAGTGCTTACTCCCCGTCATTAACACATTACATGCTCAAACATCTCCAAAGGTAATGTTTCTTGTAACCCCTCATTAAGGTCTAATATATTAAAGTTATTAAGCGTTGCTAGCCCATATATATGGATGTAATAAAAGGCTGAAACATAAATTTCAATTTATTTTCATTGAAGCAATTAATTGCTTGCTCAAGTCTATGTTCCTACTCTCATATTTTGTTCTGCACCTAGCGATTGTTTAAATCATGCCCGATTCCTTCTTCCAGGTATTAGTTAATTCATGATTTCCTCTATTCTGCATCCAAACCACATCTATTACATTTTTTTTGGCACCTAGTGTTTATTTGATATGCTTATATCATTACTGCGTCATTTGTGTTATGTCAACAATGTTAGTGCCTCTGATATAGGCTTCACACACATTGATAAACTTTGATATGGGCTTCATAATCAGTTTCCTTGACTACTGCAACTGCTTGCAAACTAGGCACCTAGGCACATTGATAAACTCTGATATAGGCTTCACCTACACTGTAGTGCACCTAGGCAGTACAGCTGCTGCTGCAACTGCTTGCAATGCACTACTAGAAATTTTGTTTATCAACAAAAATTAGTCCAAGCCTGGGCCTAATTCAAATGATAGCTACTAAAAATTGTTGTTCTCCAAATATGTCACTGCAAATTCAGAGAAGAAGAAGAAGAAAGATGGATTAATCACAATGTCAAAAGAAATAAGATCATGCAGTTTACACACCACCTAACTTCCTTTCCCATACAAATCTTAAAGAGTGAGAATTTAATTTTTGAGAGCTTAAGAAGATGCTGCTAGAGTTTAAGTTTTGAGGGCTTACACAGATGCTGCTAGGGGTCAGCCATATCAAGCGTCCCATGTAGCCACACCTAATCTTGCATCTTCTGGTTTTGGTTTAGAGGATGTAAAGTGACCCTTAATCTGCTGCACCACTTGTGAACACAGTAAGCATCTTTGTATATGATAGCCTATTGAAGGAAAATTACAAGAGAAATCATGTTTTCAGTGAGAAGCTGCAATAAAGTTCTGCATACACATTGTATTGTCGTGCAATAGCCGTATCTTCCTCCCGCAACTATTTTTTATGTTCAATTTTTTCCATGAGCCTTCTTTCCAACTCCTTGACATCAATGTTGAGTTCATATTCCTTGTACTGTCATGATTTTTTTCTGCTGGCAAATATAGCTCGTGATTTGATTCTTCCAAAGGTTTAGTTTGTCTGACTAGTGTTTCAATACAATATCATTTCTTGCTCAAGTGCATTACTTAATTAAACTACATATTAAAGGCATGTGTTCCTAACCTTTAAAGGAATTTGACTCTTTTAAGTCAACTCTGATCAGTAAATCACATAGGCATCATTTGGACCTCTGGTTGTTCTAATAACCGGGTGACCTTCAAGCTAGATTCAATATTCATTATACATCATGAATCTATGTCGTGTGACCTTCAAGCTAGCTCCAATATTGGTTTCATCAATGAAAACCTATTTTGTTTTTTTCTTTACGAATATGGGTAATAAAAGAAATGGTGATGGAAGGAAAATTTATTTCCAAACTATTTTATACCAAAAACACTTTGTATGTTATCTTCCACACTCCAATTATCAGAATTTGAACCTCCTGTGACAATAGTGGACCATCCGATATAGTTTTTTCTTTGAACATGATGCTTGTTATATTCATTATAATCGAGAAACAGAGATGACGACATCCTTCTAATAGACCTTAAAACTTGCTACAGTATATTGGTGGACAACATGCATACATGGCCCAAGTATATCCCCTTTTTAGGCTTGTTGTATTAGTTGATCTGATCACAAAGAATGTATTTATTACAGAACACAAAACATGAAAGCCACTTTGTATTGATTTCAATATGCACAAAGGCATGGCAGCCCATGTCAGAGGAGCAATATCTATAGGTTGCTTATTTTAAATTCTTCCAATTCCAACTTCAAATAACCAGTTAGATGATTAAACACAAACTAGGCAGTTAATTTCATTAAGTATAAGGGTCGTTTCTTCATACCTTGATTCCACACCATATAGTTAACATCCCGAATAAAAGTAATGATCCTGCTACTATTCAGCAGAGTGTTATTGTTCCTTAAATGAATCTAGCTGCAAAATAAAGAAACTTAGGGAAAAATAATATATGCATGCATGGTAGTAAGAATGATGTTCTATGGAAGCCAAACCACAATGTTCTCCTACTAATTATCCATATTATCTCGATTTGTTCATAGAAGCCAAACCACAATGTTACCAATGCGAACTACATATCATGAGCTCTGCCTTCAGTAATACTCTAACGCTACCAGAGTATTATTGGGTTTTATCACTCAGAAAGTTTGTAATGTAATTTTTTCTCCCATGGAGCTGAAAATGAGGAAAAAAATATGTGACATAGATATGTAGTTGCCTTGATTGTTTGCTTACATATTCGGTGTAGTGAACTGGTCATTTTAGTACTTTGAACTTTTTTTTGACTACTTTACTCTAAAGCATCATTGAACTTTAATATTTGTATTTAATATCATTAAATTTTACTTTTTTTCTTGTGTTCATTAATCTAGGACCTCATGGCTATGAAGAGGACGAAAAGGAACTGATTAGTGGAGAAGGTCAACTTGCACAATAAGTCTTAAAAATATTCATTATTTACTTGTATGTCCTAATTTTAATTTTTCTCTTTTTTTTACAGGTTTGCATGCATGGTCAAGTTACTTATATGGGTTCATGAAGATTGTCTAATTTTTACTTTAAAGGAACTTGTATTTTGGAGAATGAATAAATATATAAAGACTTTTGACACAGACAATATTTTGATTTACAATAATTTTATATTAATATTTTGTCTGATTGTTTGGTGGTGGATGCATTTACATGTTTGTGATAGGATCTGAAATTTTTTATATGTACAAGCACATTTATATTTGATGTGATTGTGGCAGATATTTTTAACCAATTTTTGTAACAAATCCAGTGGCTAGATAAAACGTTGGTAAAATAGTTGAATTCTTGATATGTTTGTCAAATTATTTGAAAATTATCACCCATTAACACAACTCCCAACGTTTTGGGAAATTGTTGGAAAACAGGATACATCTACGACGTATTTGGTAAATTGTTGGAAAAGTACCATCCAAAATTATATTTTCAACGTTTGTGTAAACACGTAGGAAAAGACCAACATTTTTTAGAAAAGGTTGGAAACACAAAACCAACCATTTTTTGGGAAACGTTGGAAAATCACAACCCAACGTTTTCTTTGACAAAGGTTGGAAAAAATAATTCCAACGTTTTATAAAATATTGGAAATAAGTTACGTATGCCAACGTTTTTATTGTAAAAATGTTATAAATTGTTAACCATTTTTGTACTATTATTGACGTTTATAAACGTTGCTGCAAACGTCGTCTAATCCCTATACCAACATTTATTGCAAACGTTGTAAATTCCCAACTAGGGCAACGACGACGTTTGCATAAATCGTTGGACAAACGTTGGCTAAACATATACCAACGTTTTATTCGGTTTTTACGACGTTTACAAAACGTTGGGATAGGCCATCTTTCTTGTAGTGAAGGATGGGTCTTCCAGATTGTACATCGATTACAGAAAGCTTAACATGACAACAGTAAAGAACAAGTACCCACTACCCAGGATCGATGACTTGTTTGATCAGTTGAGCAGAGCTAGAGTTTTCTCCAAGATAGATCTTCGTTCAGGGTATCATCAAGTGAGGGTTCGGAAGGAGGATATTCCCAAGACAGCATTCAGGTCGAAGTTTGGGCATTACGAATTCTTGGTAATGCCGTTTGGTTTAACCAATGCTCCAGCAATATTTATGGATTTGATGAACCGTATCTTTATGCCATACTTAGATCAGTTTGTCGTTGTGTTTCTTGACGACATTCTCGTATACTCTGCTAGTGAAGAGGAGCATGAAGACCACCTCAGGAAAGTGTTACAGGTTCTGAGAGAGAACCAATTGTATGCCAAGCTCAGCAAGTGTGAGTTTTGGTCAGACCATATTTCATTTTTGGGGCACATCGTATCAGGAGCTGGAGTAGCAGCGGATCCCAAGAAGGTAGAAGCAGTAGAGAGTTGGCCAGTACCCAAGACCGTAGCAGATGTACGGAGTTTCTTGGGATTGGCGGGATATTACAGCAGATTCGTAGCATAATTTGCAAGACTTTCAGCACCCATGACCCGCTTGACACGAAAGGATGTACCATTCGTCTGGTCGGCAGAATGTCAGGCATCATTTGAGAACTTGAAGCAGAAATTGATATCAGCGCCTATTCTTACATTGCCAGTTGGACCCGGCGGTTTTACCGTTTATTATGATGCGTCAGGAAGAGGACTTGGATGTGTCCTTATGCAACATAGGAAGGTGATAGCATATGCATTTAGGCAACTTCGAGACCACGAAAAGAATTACCCAACTCATGACTTGGAGTTGGCTGCAGTAGTGTTTGCTTTGAAGCTATGGAGGCATTACTTATATGGTGATCGAGTAGACATGTACACAGACCACAAAAGTCTGAAGTACATCTTTACTCAGAAGGAGCTGAACATGAGACAGAGAAGATGGTTAGAGCTGATCAAGGATTACGACATGGAGCTTCAGTATCATCCAGGCAAGGCTAATGTGGTAGCAGACGCTCTCAGCAGGAGAGGCGGACAACACAAAAGCATATCTTAGAAGACCTTCAGGAGATGGGCATCGAAGTTATACTTCCTAGTGATGTAGGAGTTCTAACAAGTCTACAAGTTCAATCCGACTTGGTAGACAGGATCAAGGCAGCTCAGACACAGGACCCAAGGATTCAGAAGCTTAGAGCAAAATGTGAGTCAGGACTCAGAAAGGAGATGCAAATTCATTAAGATAGTACACTTAGGTTTGGGTCACGTCTATGTGTGCCTAGTGGAGATATCAGACAGGAGGTTATGGCAGAAGCTCACAGTTTCTAGTATTCTGTACACCCTGGAGGGACCAAGATGTACCAAAATATCAAGAAGCACTTATGGTGGAACGGGATAAAGAGGAAGATAGCTAAATTTGTTTTCCGTTGCTTGGTATGTCAGCAAGTGAAGGCAAAACAGTAGAGGCCAGCTGGATTATTGCAACCGCTTCCTATTGCAGCATGAAAGTCGGAACACATCATAATGGACTTTGTGACCGGTTTACCGAGATCGCCAAATGGTAAAGATGCTATTTGGGTGATAGTGGACCGACTTACAAAGCTAGCACAATTTCTTCCTTTCAGAATAGGGCAATCTACAGAAAAGTTGGCAGAGTTGTATATGCAACAGATAGTCAGGCAGCATGGAGTCCCTGTCAGTATTGTGTCTGATAGAGATACCCATTTTACATCACATTTTTGGAAGAGTCTACATCATAGTCTGGGTACCAAGTTAAGATTTAGCACGACTTACCATCCACAGACGGACGGGCAATTAGAAAGAACAATTCAGACTTTAGAGGATATGTTGCGAGCTTGCACTCTAGATTTTGGAGGATCTTGGGAGAGCCTCCTGCACTTAGTCGAATTCTCATACAACAACAGTTATCAAGCCAGTATCCAGATATCGCCATTTGAAGCACTATATGGTAAGAAATGTAGGTCGCCACTAGCATGGGATAATATCGGGGAGAGGAAGATGCTAGGCCCATAAATGATTATTCAGACAGTTGAAGTGGTTAAGGGAATTAGAGAGCGACTTCGAGTTGCGCAGGATCGGCATCATCATTGGGCGGACCAGCATCGCAGGCCACTAGAGTTTTCTGTTGGGGATCACGTGTTCTTGTGGATCTCACCAACTCGTGGGGTCATTAGATTTGGCATTCGCGGGAAGTTGAGTCTACGATACGTGGGCCCATTTACTATCCTTGATCGGATAGGCGATGTTGCTTATCGTTTATCCCTTCCACCTTCGTTATGAGAGGTACATGACGTGTTTCATGTATCTCAGTTGCGAAGGTATGTATCGGACCCAAGCCATATCCTTGATCATTCTGAGCTGGTTATTGGTACCAACCTGTCTTACGAGGAACAGCCTGTGTCTATTTTAGACCGAAGAGAGAAGATACTCAAGAACCGAACAATTAGCCTTGTCCGGGTTATTTGCCATTAAAATCTTTTGATGGAAATTTCAATACAAATAGAACAGTGTTACAATGTAGGACTTAGACGTTGTCCTAGGAGTACACTTTTGTTTATCTGGGTCCCTTGTGCCGATGGAGCGAATGGTAATACGTTGACTCCGTTGACGATCTGACGACGGTTATCGGTTCTCTGAAAGTCTGAGTTGCTCTGGGTGCTGGAGCTTGTGGAGAGAAAGAAGACGTTGAGTGTCTGTATCTGCCTCAGTGGTTATACGATGTCTCTGTCTGTCTATGTATGTTCCTCTGGAAGAAGGAGGTGATCCCTCTATTTATAGTCTGCAGGCTGGCTGCTCAAGCTCGCATATGTAGGATGCGCCTGGACGCGGGGATGCCATATGGTAATAGCTGATGGAGGCGCATGGACGATGTGCCCTGATTGAGGAGTTGAATTCTTCATGCTACTGTTGTGAGCTGGCTCGTAGCAGGGGGAAGAATCGTTCTGTTGCTGAGATCTTGGGTGAATCGAGTCAAAGGACACGTATCGTAGGCCCATGGCTCGGAGATCTCAGATTTGACGGGGAATGATCTGGTAGGATGCGCCTGGGATTGGGCGCATGAGGAGACTTCGGCTCGTAACCTTTGGGAGTCACGAACCATTCGGGGCGCATGGCTTTTGAGGCGCATGCGAGGCTTCAGTAGTGACTTTACTTCTGTCTTTAGGGATCAGAGAAAAGTCTGAGATGCATGGCTTTTGAGACGCATACAGAACTTTGGGCATATGGCTGCGGAGGCGCATGCAAGATGGTTGGACGACCACATGGTTATAACCGTCAGAAGGAAGTAATGATGATGCTGACGTTGGCGACACTTCATTTTCTGAAAAAGCTGTCGACTATTCAGTCCTCGAGGGACGTGCTGCCAACTATGTCAGGTTTCGGCATTTAATATTTTTGACAGGTGATAGACTGTTGAGTGGGCGCATTGATCGGCGTTCCACTAGGCGCATGGGGCCGTATAGGGGCACATGCTTATGAAGCAATTGGTGTTGAGGCACGTCTATGTGATGCGCGGTCTGACCGACGCATCCGCTTCGCTTGACACGTCTTTATTGGTGCGACTGTTACGTTCTTCGAGTTCTTTAAATAGCCGTTTTTGACTTGGCTGAATTCGAAGCATCAGGTTCATCCATTTAATGTAAATTTATTGTACGGGATTCGGAGAGCCAGCCACTTGGCGCATGGGTTTGATTTGCTCGCCCTATAAATAGTGGCATGGAGAGAGTTTGCTTCTCGTTCTCTTACGTCCTTCCGAAATAAACTTGTTTACTCGAGTGCATTCTGTCGATGAGATGCTCCCGAAGGTGAAGATGCGACGCATTGTCCTCATTGACGCACTTGAAGGTGACTGTTACATCCAAAAGTCGGAGTCGAGGGCTTCTGAGGCAGGTAGAAGGTGCCTGTTGCATCCAAAGATCGGGATACTCGAGCCTCGTCTCCGTTATGCAGAAAGAGCCGCAGATCAGAATTGCAGTACTGCGGCTTTGGAGGCTCTTTCTTCTGTCAGAGTGGGTATTGCCCATTCTGGTTGTGTTGAAAGTTGCTCCTTTAGCCGCAGTTTCGATTACGGTCTTCCTTGGTCTTTGGAGGCTCTTTCGAAGCCTCCCCTGGCCACAGGTTGATTTGCAGTGCTCTTCTCTTCCTCGGTTTGGGGAGCTCTTCCTCCAACTAGAGGGTTGATTGCCACCCTCGTTTTGCTCAATAAATGCTTCATTAGTCGAAGCATTAGATTGATGAGCCTGGCTGGAAGGGTGACACATAACTGAGCTGCTGAAGGGATGCACATAACTGAGGATGCACATAACTGAGCTGCTGAAAGGATGCGCCTGGCTGAGGGCGCATGGTGGGATGCGCCTGACTGAGAGCGCATGGTGGCTGCTGCGCCTGGCTGAGAGCGCATGGTGGGATGCGCCTGACTGAGAGCGCATGGTAGCTGCTGCGCCTTGCTGGAAACTTAGGGTCTTTTCTTTTTGTTGAAGTTCTTCTTCGTACAGCCTTTTCTAGACATGTAATAGACTTTTATATATAAATAAAAATCCTCTTTCAACGTCTATACTTTTGTTTTGCTGTGTCAAGTACTTTGTCTGAGCTCCCTGGCGCATGTAGTGTTTGGCTCATAGGATTTTTGATCGTGAAATTCTATGCTTCTACAAGACCCCCTTCAAAGTTTTTAAAACTTTTTTGTCAAGTTTTGGAATACTTTGAATAAGAAGCTTGGTGGTTGGGGCGCATGACTGTTCGGGCGCATGGATACTCCGTGCATCAGTAATAGGGTGCAAGCTCCTCTCATTTAATGCAAATGATAGCGCCTCGATAACCAAGAAGATTAATGATGATCTTTTTGGATTTATTTGCAGTTATCTCCTCGCAGAACCCGAGGCGGCGGCTGAGGTCACACTTCATCGGTTCACGCGTATGACTGAGCCTATAAATAGTCGTGAGGAGAAGAGAGAGAGAGTTCTAGCCAAGATTGGATTCCTCTCTTTGCTTTTGTTTTAGAGTTCTTCTTCGAAAAACCCTAACTTTCTCTATTCAAGGAACGGCTCCCAAGACTCCTCGTGGAGGTGCTGGCAAGGAAAAGGAGCCTGCAGATTTCGCCGAAGAAGACGCTCCTGTCGCCATTGTGACTCCGGCCGACGTTCGGCCTGCGGTGACGGGTGGGTGTCGTCTTTTCCACGAGTTTTGGATCATACGGCTGAGTTGGTGTGCCCTAACTCTTTATTGCCGACGCGCATGGACCTCTGTCCTGATGATGCGCCAAGGTTTTGTTCCGTCGACGTGTATGGGTTTAGGCCCTTATTATGCATCGAGGTTTAACTGCTAACGCGCATGGGTTTACACCCTGATGATGCGCCGAAGCTTCACTGCTGACGCGCATGGGTTTACACCCTGATGATGCGCCGAAGCTTCACTGCTGACGCGCATGGGTTAACGCCCTGATGATGCGCCAAGTTGCTTGACACACTTTGTCTTCTTAAAGCTTTTTTGCCTGACTTTTGTTTTTTGTTGTGTCAGTGTTGATGACTATCCCTTTGCTGAATGAAGTCCTTCTGGATGGTTCTCTTTGTCAAATGGGAGTTGATTTTGACGAGGAGGTTATCAACCCCGCGAAGGATGCTATCCTACTGAATCAACCTCCTGAGAGAATGCTGCAAATCCAGAATCAGTCGCCAATTTTCCTCCAGAGTATGATGGAGAGCGATAAACTGGAATCTGCTGAATTCGAGGATGTGACCTTCTTAAAACCTGCCTTTTTGTTCGGTGACCGACTAATCTCTACCGAGGCGAAGATACTGAAGATCAAAGAAGACTGGTTCTTCTCTGCGAAGGGCATAGTTCTGTATATACGACAACTTGAACGCCAGTTGCCGTTGACGGCCTTCTACCGTTTAACTTCTAAGAGAAGGATGCCCTGGAAACTTACTCCTTCTCAAGGAGGGGCAGTGGGGGGTACTCTTTCGATTGACGCAACTTCGAATCAAAGGGATACCTTGGCCGCTTCGCGAGCCGGACCCTCGTTCAGTTGTCGAACTTTGCGCCCTGGGAGCCTTTATAGGGAGGTCGCTAATGACACCTTTGCCTTCAGTGCTTCGACTTTCGCAAATCGGATGCTAACATCGAGGGTCATGTATCCGAAAGGTAGCTTTAGGGTTGAAGGTTGGTGTCACCACATGCCGAAGTGGCACGAGTTGACCCTTTGGGTGTTGTCGAAGTTCAAGGCTGAGCTTAAAGAGATTGGGCTAACGGTCGCTATCCGTGCCACACAGGCTGGCGTGGATCTCAAGAAGCATATGTTCCTTGCGCTCTTGGAAATGTTCAATACCCAGACTGGCACTTTCTTTACTCCAGTGGGAGAGTTGGGATTGGCTCTCCATGAAATGTACGAGGTATCTAGGCTTCCCTGTGGCTCGGAACCGTACGAGGAATATTTCTCGTTAAACGAAGAGATCCTTGTCTTAGAAAAGAAGGACCCGGGGATGATGGCTATTTTCAAAGAGGTAGCGAGCCATCATTATCTGATGCAACGGAGGGACAAAGGCAAGTCTCAACCTCATGTGACTGCTTGGAGGGATTACGTCTTCAAGCAGGATTTGGCAGATTCCTCGAAGATCCGGTTTATGACTCCGCAAGGGCTGAAACCAGCGAAAGTGACTTCTGAAACGAGCCGATTGGATGAGAGGATTCCCCGTTCGAATGAGAGTGGCGAAGATACGTATAGCTGCTTCTGGCACTGTGTGGACCGGATGTCATCTAAGGCAGTATTGGCTGCATACTTGATGATATGGCTCCGGGATTGTGTGTTCGCGGGCGGAACTGGTTCTGTGGAGAGGGTTCACCGGAACCTCTTTTTGCCAGCGATGAAATTGTCTTTCGGTCGCCCTTTGGCTCTTCTCCCCGCGATGGTATATAACCTGTTGCGGGGCTTGAGGACCTTTGCTGAGGATGTGATCCATGGAAGAGGTAGAAACGATAACTTTCCTTGGGCCGAGCTACCATTCCATTATCTGATCGGATGGTTGATTCTACATCATCCGAACGTGATGAGTCCAGGCCCGGAGGAGGATCACGTTGAAGGTGACGCCTTTATCCGCCGCTTCTACAAGAGGAAGTGGTTGCACACTGGCGTTCCTGTCTATAGGAGGGTTTTGTCCTATCTTCAGGGGTGGAAGATTGTCAAGGTCGGTCCCATCTTCAAAGATTTCGAGGCTGACCAAGATTTGGACGACTCTGGTGAAGATGCGATTACTCTACCAAAATAGGGTTTTCGTTGGTTGCAAAGTATTCGGCCTTCCCACTAGGTCTACCGCAACCAAAATAGGTGTTATCTGGAGCTATATCTGTCAAGCCGGTTTGCTCGCCAGTTCGGCTACACCCAGTTAATGTTACGAAATCCCAGTAATAGTTTGGGGTTTGCCAGGAGTTTGCTGGACGGAGCCCGGAGCTGGCAATATTACAATGTCGGGTGCACTGGTGCTCATTTTACTACGCCGGTTCGCAACCCTCGGCCACAGATCCTGTATTCGGCCGTTAAGCTGTATTGTACTATGAATACTGTGTCTCCTGATTATGATAGGGAGGCCAGTTTCATCATTGGAACTCAGCTAGAGGCTACGACGAATATGTTGGTGGCGGCTTAGTCATATCGTCCACCAGAATTGGCGGGATATCGGGCTGCCGCTATAGCATTAATGAGAGATCCCCTGCTGGAAAGAGGCAGGCTGACGTAGAAGCCGGTTCGTCTGTACCAAAGAGGCCGAGGAAAGTGACGACTCCAAAGGCTGGGTCAATGGAATCAGTCCATGCTGAGGTAAAGAGTCATCTGCAATCTGGCTTATCTTGTCGTTTTGGTGATCTGTGCTTTTCTTCTTGTAGGGATCGTCGAAGAAAAAAACTCGTGTTTTGAAACCGGGCGTCAGTAAACCGAAGGAGGTGGCAAGCTCTTCTGATGAACGCATTCCTCCGATGGTGATGTCTCCAATGGAGGAGAGTCCTGAAGATGTTCCTGCAGAGATTTTAGTATCTCCAGACTTTGTCGGAAGAGGCACTGAGGTTGCAGCAACTTTCGGGATGGTGCAAGCTGCCGTGGGGGCCTTGGACGTTGAGGGTCCTACGGGCACGGGCTTCCTGATGAGAAAGTAGAGTGGAGTTCGTCGTCTTCAGATGACGTTCCTCCAGAGTTGCATGAGTTTGTTGCGGGGGCAACAGACGTGACAGGAACAGAAGAGAGGGTTGATTCTCCTTCCTGTCATGATGAAGGGAGGTCGGCCGTAGCGTTGCCGAGCCCTACTCCGGACTCATCGGCGGAGGCTGAGGTGGCTGCCGACCGGGAGATAGCGACAGATCCTGTCCCTGTAGAGGGATTTGATGATAAAAACGAGACTCGTCTGCCGGTCTTGACCCCAGGGGCGAGTCAGAAGAAAAGTGTTGATCTCCCCATTCTGCCAGAGGAGGAATGTCCCGTACTGCCTGCTGATAGTGCATTGGGGACTGATGAGGTAGCCGCTGACGTCGATGGTTCTTCCGAGCTTGAGAAGGCTAAGGATTTGGCGGAACCCTCTGTTGCTCCTTCTACTTGGGGTACTATATCGACGCCTCTCTCGGCTCCTTCTGTTCTTTTGGCTCCTCGGGCTAGTAGTCAAGCCCCTGTTGATGAAGAGCCTGTTGATGCCGAGGTTCCAACCTCGCAGGTTGAGTCAGGCGGGACTTCTTTCGGTCCGCTGTCTAGAGTAGCTCCTCCGACTCCTGCTATGACGCCGCAGGTGTTGGCGGATGCAGATGAATATGTGAAGTTCATCATCGAGGCGGTGTATAAGATGTTGCAGAAGGGCGTATCGGCAGTGATGGTTGCCAATGGGAGCTTTGCAACGGCAAAAACTCTGGCACTGCCTCACATCAACCTAATCTGTCTCCACCAGGGCCATGATCATATGGCCGACATTCTGGAGGCCTCGGTGGCCGAGCTGGACCAGCAGCTTTCCGAGTTTCAGTGTATCCAGCGAAACGATCTCTCCGTCCTGATAGACGCAGAAAAGGAGAAGTTGATCGCTGAGACTGAGTCCTTTTATCAGGCCACCGTGAGCGTATGGGAACACGAAGTGGCTGAGACTAAAGCTACAGTGGAGCGGTTGTCTCAGTCCACGCAGGAAAAGGTGGAGTTGCGAGCTACGTTGGACACTAGTATCATAGAGGTTGATGCCCAGATTCGCCGCCTTGAAGACAAGCGGGCTCGTCTCCTATTAGATGCTGAGCGTGTCCAGGCTGAACATGTAGCATTTAAGAAGGAGGAAGCAGCTTTCACTCACCGGGCTCTTATCCTGGCTCAGCAGCGGCAGCAGTTGGATGAGAAGCATGAGGATGACACTTCTCCTGAGGCCATAGAAGCGATGCGTCAAGAAGCTAAATGCTGGGTCCTGGCGACTGTAGAGACTCGGGCGACAGACTTGAGGCGTCGGATTGAAGAGCTTTCGGCCAACCCCGGTGATGTTTAGAGATTGTAGTCTCTTCATTTTGTGTATTTTGCAACTCTTTGCTGGGGGTGTAATCTTTTACTCTTTTTTTGAAAAATAAAGAATACAAAGTTTTTGTGGTGTATTCGTTTTTGCTGTCATGAACTTGATGATTTGTGTGGACCTATTATCTTTTGCGCACCTTGGTTTTTAGGTACAGATAATAAGTTTGAGAGAACCAACATGTTTGCTCAGAGGTGATGTGGACGTGGCAAATATGGGATTCAAATGATAGAATCTTCCTACTCAGAGGTGTTATGGACGTGGTAGGAATGACTCTGGGGAATACGCAAAACTACTCAGAGGTAATGTGGACGTGGAAGTTCTGGTATCAATGTACGGCAACACAGGGGTTGTCTGTACGGGATGTTTACTAAGAGGTAATGTGGACGTGGTAAACATGATGGGTAGCGTAGTCTTACGGAGTGTAAGATTCTGCTTTGTAGGGCGTAGGGGGACAACTCAGAGGTGATGTGGACGTGGTTGTCCTTCTACTGGAGGATGCCATGGAACAGCTGGGTTCCGGCGGAAGCATATGATTTTGTTGAAGGGAATTGTGTGTGAGCCCTGATGATTGGGTCAACTGATACTTTATGGAAGTATGTCTGAAAGATGTCAAGAGTAGTACTTTTTTAGGAACTTGCCATTGATGGGCATCATGAACAAGTCCCTATTGGGTTTACCGAGGCGGTAAGCACCGTTTGAGTATACCGTCTCTATGATGAAAGGTCCTTCCCACTTGGGCTCGAACTTTTTTGGTGTCTTGTGAGTCAACACCATCGGCCTCCTGACTGCCAGAACCAGGTCGCCTACTTGGAAAGTCCTTTGCTTGACCTTCTTGTTGAAAGCCTGCGATATACGGGCTTGGTAGAGTTCAACGCGTTGTTGAGCTAGGAGACGCTTTTCGTCAAGTGCCTCCAGTTCTCGTAGACGATGACGTTGATTGTCCTCCTCTGTGAGTTGGTTTGTGATTGCTACGCGGAGTGAGGGTATCTGGATCTCGAGAGGTACTACCGCTTCGCTCCCGTAGACCAGGGAGAATGGTGTGTTTCCTGTCGGGGTCCGTACCGTTGTGCGGTAGGCCCAAAGGCATTTGCCGAGCTTTTCGTTCCAGTCACATTTATTGGATGAGACGACTTTTTTGAGTAGCCTGACGATAGTCTTGTTGAATACCTCGGCCAATCCGTTTGCTGCCGGATTGTAGGTGGTTGAGGCCACGTTTTGAATGCGATTCTTTTCACAGAATCTGCTGAAAACATGGCTGATGAACTGAGGACCGTTATCGTGGATAATCCTTCGGGGTACCCCGAAACGGTAGATGACATGGTGCTTGATGAAGCTGATCACCCTAGAGCTCTTCATTTCCGTCAATGGAACTGCTTCTGCCCATTTGGAGAAGTAATCGGTGATGGCTAGGATAAAGCGGTGTCCTCTCGATGAAGGAGGGGTGATCGGTCCTACAATGTCCATACCCCAAGCTTCGAAGGGCCAAGAGGCGACTGTAGGATGTAGTGGTTCTGACGGTATATGGATGAAGTCTGCGTGAAGCTGGCACGCATGGCACTTTTTAGCATAGTCGACAGCGTCAGCGGCCATGGTTGGCCAGTAGTAGCCCATGCATCACAGCCGATCCTGCAACTTAGGGCCAGGTTGATGGGCTCCGCAGGTTCCATCGTAAGCTTCTCGAAGGGCTTCGGCTGCTTCTTAGTTGGATATACATCGCAGGAGAAGTCCATCGTAGGAGCGTCGGTACAGCATTTTAGTAGCTGTATCGTAGTAGAATCGAAGGGAGCGCCTTCTGACTGAGAGGGCTTCTTTTGGGTCTTCTGGAAGAATTTCGTAGACAGCGAAGTCGATGAACGGGAATCTCCAGTCTCGGACATTAACACCAGTACTTGTTGACATGGCATGGGCCACTCGTGAGCACAGTTGGTTTTAGGACAGACCAAGTCTCGACCAACTACCGTGACATAGTGTTGAGTCCCGAGGGGTGCTGCTAATGAGGCTGCGAGGCCAGCCAGAGCGTCAGCCTCCAGATTTTATAAACGAGGTACATGTTCGATGAAGAACTTGGTGAAGGTTAAAATGATGTTCAATGCAACTTCATGGTAAGGGATCAGGTCTTCATGGCGAACTTCGTATTGCCCTCTGATCTGGTTTACGATGAGTTTTGAGTCGCCGTAGGCTTCCAGATGATTCACCCACAGTTGTTGTGCCAGCTGGAGTCCCATGATGAGCGCATTGTACTCGGCAACATTGTTGGAGCACGGCTTCGAAAGGGAGTAGGCACGCTGTATGACCAGCTGATCGGGAGAGACTAGGACTATCCCCACTCCTGCGATAATTTGGCCTTTGGGGCCTATTCTTGAAGCGCCATCAAAAAATACCCACCAGACGGAGCTTTCTTCAGTGACGTTTGATTCTTGGACCTCATCCAGGATGTCTTCATAAAGTCTTGAGGACTCTGGGTTGGGATGTACAGCTAAAAAGTCGGCCAGAGCTTGACCCTTGACGGCTTTTTGTGGAATGAACACCATGTTGTATGGCGTTAGCAGGATCGCCCATGAGCTAGCCGGGAGTTCAATGATCCTGGCTTCGTCATGAGAACTCTGAGTGGATTGACTCGAAAAATGGCATAAATTGTCTGGTCCGAGACATAATGGCGAGTCTTCTGGATGGCAAATACCAAATCCAAGCACTCCTTTTCAACGGGGTTGTACCGGTGTTCGGCCCCGATCAGTGTTCTACTGAGGTAGTAGATAGCTTGCTCATAGTCTGTATCGCTGTTCTGAGCCAGCAGAGCACCGAGGGAATGATCCATGGCACGAACATAGAGGAGAAATGGTTTGCTGGTGACGGGTACCACCAGGACTGGCGGGCTCGTCAAGTAAGCCTTGATGTCATCGAAAGCTTTTTGGCATTCCTCTGTCCAGACGTAAGAGACTTCCTTCTTCATGAGCTGAGTGAAGGGTTGATATTTTCCGGAAAGGTTTGCTATAAACCTTCGGATGTATGCCAGACGCCCCTGCAGGCCTCGAAGTTCTCGGAGGTTCTTCGGAGGGTCCATGTCGAGGATGGCTTTGGTCTTTTCGGGATCGACATGAATGCCTTTTGCCATGATAATAAAGCCCAAGAACTTTCCGTTAGAAACCCCTAGGAAGGATTTAGCGGGGTTCATCTTCAGTTGATGCGCTCGTATGAGATCGAAGACTGTCTTCAGGTCTTGTAGGTAATCACCTTTTAGATGGCTCTTGACTACGATGTCATCAACATAGCATTCGACTGTCTTGCGAAGATGCTGACAGAAAATGGTGCTCATATTGTTGGTATGTGGCACCAGCATTCTTCAAGCCGAAGGGCATCACTGTGTAGCAGAAAACACCCTTTGGAGTCCTGAATGACGTGTGTTTTGCGTCATCGGGGAACATCTTGATCTGGTTGTAGCCCGAATATCCGTCCATGAAAGACATGCATTTGAAGCCACATGTGTTGTCGATCATCACGTTGGTGATTAGAAGCGGGAATTCGTCCTTCGGGCAAGCGGAGTTGAGATCCCTAAAGTCAATACAGACTCGTATCTTTCCATTCTTCTTGGTGACAGGGACAATATTGGCCACCCAATCCGGGTGTTGTTCTTCACGGATGAAGCCGCTAGTCAAGAGTTTGTCCACCTCCTGATCGATGGCGTTCATGATGTCAGGACGAAAGCGTCGCTGTTATTGTTTGATAGGCTTGGCATCAGGTAAGATGTTAAGCCTATGCATAGCGATCTGGAGATCAAGTCCCGGCATATCTTCGTAGCTCCAAGCGAAGACATCGATATACTCTTTAGCCAGCTGGATTAAAGAATCCCGGTCTTCTCCTTTTAGGCTTTTGCTGATGAAGATGTGTTTGGAAGAAGATCCATCCCCAAGGTCGATCTGCTCGACTTCATCTTCGGTAGGGGGTTCGCGTAATTCAAAATGAGACTCCCACTGTTCTCCCAGACATTGAGCCTAGGGTTCTTCTTCGAAGAATTCTGGCATTTGGTTTTCGCCTTCATCTTCTTGAAATTGTGCAGATGTTATGTTGGCTGATAGCACTCTTTTGAAGACTGAGCCGATACTGGTATCAGAATCCCAAGTTGATGCTTCGGATGAGTGAGAATGTTCTGCTTCTTCTGCCTCCGAACTCTCTGGAGTTGACGGCAGCGTGACATTGCCTACCCTCCGTCGAGTTCGATGATAGTAGTCCTGCGGCTTTCCTTTAGGTGTTGGAAGCCGGAGAGGAAGACGTCGACCCTTGCCGTAGTTCAGGCCTTTGTTGCTTTTTAGGTCGTAACCCATCTTTTGGATGAGGTACTTTGCCTTGTCCGTGTACCGATAGACTTGTATTCTACCGGTATCTGGTTCTGGCTCGAGTGGCAGGAGGTCTTGATGACGGTCAACTTTGCCGAAGATGATGGATTCTTCGTCTCGACTCCGCGGCGGGACTACAGAACAGACCCCGTGGAAACGGGACTACTCGATTTATATGATGGACGGTCGTTATTTGTGTTTGCAACGACCGTAGAGCGTTATCTAATGTATACATGGCATTCTAATGTGGAAGACTAGAATAATTAAAAGACACTCTATTATTGATGAAACACGAGATTTTATCCCACGGGATTATATTGTCCAGAGAGGGTGCATCTACATCAGCAGAAATATATTCCCCTAGCTCTTCATCTGTGAGTACTGGGATTGGATCGGGAGAGTCCACCACAGCTTTGGTCTTGGGGTCCGAGAGGACTATGTGAGCCTTTTCTGGCAGTTGGTGCTTTCCCTGTAGTTTTGCCACAAGGGGAGCCGATGTTTGAGGCGGCTTTCCCTTGAACCGTATCTTCAAGGGAGCTTCAGGAGCAGTTGGTGCTTTCCCGGGTAGCTTGATGTTCATGGGAGGCAACTTCTGAGGCGGTTTGCCTTTGAGTCAGATCTTTAAAGGAGCGTCGGGAGTCATCTCAGGCTCCATGTCCGGCTCTGCTGCCGTTTCTGCTTCATCGTCAGCATCATTGGCTTCCTCCTCGTTAGGTGACTTGTACAAGGTAGAATCAGTGAAGTAGGCTTCAACTCCTTTAAAAGGGTCAATGTTCGCGAACTCTGTCCGGATGACGTCGTTGGTGGACACGTACTTCATACATTGGTGGAGTGTGGATGGCACTACCATGTACTCATGCAGCCATGGACGACCCAACAGGAGGTTGTAGTTGACGTCGGCGTCCACGACATAGCAAGTCACTTCAGTTCTGAGGTTACCGATATGGCACTTTAGTCGTATCTTGCCCAGTGGCTCGCTTTTGCTAGAATTGAAGCCACTGATTGTTGTGTTGGAAGGCGCCAATCGGTAAATTAGGATCTCCAATGTTGAGAGCAGCGTCTTCGGAATGATGCTGAGGGAAGACCCCGGATCGATCTGAATTTGCTTCACCTTGACAGAACTGATATACCCTGTATAATACAGCGGCCTGTTGTGTCGGTTGTGCTTGAGCAGCATGTCTTGTTGGGTGAAGCTTATATTGGGGATAACCTCATCCGCACAATGACAGTGCGCACATGTAGTTGGGAGATCTTCAGGCTGCTTGACCTGACTGATGAACGACTCAGCATCCTTCAGGGCTTCACAGAGAGCTTCGCGAGTGTCCTTGGAAAGACGAAGGAGCTCAAACAGAGATAGGCGGGCAGGAGTACTGGCAAGTTGTGCCAGTATGTCGAAGTTGTGGGGTTTGGCTAGCCCCGAAGCATTCTCCTTTCGTAGAGGCCTGTCGGAACGAGCCTCTACATTCTTCTGCTTATTGGCTGCTGGGGTCTTAGATGGGCCCTCTTCCTGGGCTGCAGGGACGGTGCAAGGAGGCACCACCTCGATGGCAGCTTCGTCGGGTTGGGCGTTCTGTTGTGAACGCGTCTGTACAGGAAGTGCCTCTTCCGCAGAGGAAGAGACCATACGGCAAGACTTGATCTTCCTGTCTTTGGATTTGGAGGCAGGGCGTACCTCCGGTTGAGTAACCTCAGAGACAAGATCAGTGTGAACACATAAGATCTCTCCCCGAGATGTGGTGAGTGGGATGAGTCCACTCACGTTGTCACGAGTAGGTGGTAAGTTAACTACCTCCATTGTCGCCTTAGGGATGGGGACGACGCCATCTTGTGTTGTAGTTGGCGGCAAGGTGCCGAACTGGAGTGACACCACGTTGGCCGAAACCGTCTTCTCCTCGTAGTCGACGGAGATAACATCTGCATTGATCATGCGCTGGATGTAGTTTTTGAGGACGTAGCAGTCCTTGGTTGGGTGTCCGACAAACCGATGGTAGTGACAGTACCTCGAATTGTCCACTTTCCCAACCTCGTCGGGATGCTTCGGGTCCGGCAACTTGATCTTGTCACCCTACTTCAGTATCTCGAAGAGTTGCAGGGTGTCTTCATCGTTGAAAGAATACACCTCCTTTGGCCTTGGTGCAAGTGGAGGCTTCTGAGTAGGCGCTGATGCACCTTTTGAGGCATTGACAGTCAATGCTTGTTTCCCCTTCGTCTCTCGTTCGGGGTTGTTTGCTGCAGGCCGCTTCCCCTTGTCCTCAAAGGCAGGGAAACTAACTCCCAGAAGGCGAGCATTGGACGCCTTCTTTTCTGCTGCTTCAGCTTCGATGATCAAGGAACTCCAGTCGGAAGGAGGAGTAGAGTTGAGCCAGAGTTTGACTGCAGGCAGCATGTTCATGCTGCAGGAGGAGAGGAGTGCATGTTCTGGCATGCCCGGGGGCAGTCTAAAGCAGGCCTGTCGAAAGCATTCGATGAATACCCGAACTGTTTCCTTCTCCTTATGGCGAATCTCTATGAGGGACGCCATTGTCATGTCCTTCCCGCCGTCGTAGAAACGGTCGAGGAAAAGGCGCGTCAAGTCGTCGAAGGATGATATAGAATTATCGGGGAGGCTGCAGTACTAGTCGTACGCCACTCCTTGCAGTGCCCCGACAAATATGCTGGTGAGTAGCGCGTCCTCCTTCGAAAGATGTCCCGTTTGGGACTGGAAGTACGTCAGATAGCGACACGGAGAGTCCTTTCCGTCGTATGGCGTCAATATTTGTGGTTTATATTTGGGAGGATAAACCACTTTGTTCCCTTCGAGGGGATAAGGTTGGGGGATGCCCATCTTTCGGCGCTCCTTTTGTCTATTCTTGGACTCAAAGCGTTCACGCAAGTCCCTGATCATCTCGACCACGTCTTCCGTGGAGCTGGGAGTCGGGGAAGGTGGTGCCACCTGGAGTTGAGCATTTGAGGGCTCCAACGTCCGAGGGGCTTCGCGGCGATCCGTATCAAAGGATACCCGTTGAGGGGGTACACTTGACTCTCCATTGGCCCCTGGGTCGGGACCGGTAGAAGGTGTCCTGGCTAAAGCTGACCGTATCTCAAACACTGCTTGAGTCAGTATTTGCATGGAGGCAGAGAGGGTTTTGAGTCCTCCCTCCAGGGTATCCATGCGCTGGACGAGGTCCGCTGGTGGTGCATCCGACTCGGTGTCACCCCCATTCATGTAGACTATCATGATACGGCTGGAGTCGGATGGCTCGGTTGAGGCTTCGCTTTCAGCCTCACTCTCCTGTAGAGGAGTTGTTGTTCCCGGAACTTCGTCTTGGCTACCCCCAGCTATGTTTCGGAGGACTTTTTCGTCTTCGAGACTCGGATCCGCAGGGGCTAGACTACCCCCAGCTAAGTTTTGGAGGACGCCTTCGTCTTCGAGAGAAGTATCCGTAAGGGCCTGATTACCCCAGTCCTATTTTGAAGGTCTTCTTCATCTTCGAGATGCAGATCCACAGGGGCTAGACGACCCCCAGCTACGTCGGGGAGGCTGACTTCGCCTCGAGGATGAAGATCCACCCCAGCTGTGCTTTGGAGGACACCCTCATTTTTGGAAGGAGGATCAACAAGGGCTTGACTACCCCCAGCTTCCTCCAAGATCTTCTTCCTCCCTCGAGTGCCTTCGAACACTCCAGAGGACGAGACAGTTGTCTTGGTTTTTCTCGGCTGGCTCTTGGACGGGGAATTGCCAGTCGTCTTTCGGACTGACGAGGAGTTAGAGATTATATTGTATGAAGCAACCTTTAGTTCTGGATCCTCTTTTTTTGACACCTTCTTCCCGAGGCAACGTCGGAGGGGTGTCGATGATTGCAGCCGCTGGAACTCCGACTGTCTTGGTGGGACTGCTGACTTGTAATAGCAGTTGATGGTGACTACAGCACAAGTGTGCCCTATGAGGGGCGCATCGTGCTTGTCAGTCGACTCTCCTTACCGACGTTTGTGAGTGATCACGTTACGCAGATCGTTGGAGGAGAGTGCCACCTTTGTACCCCCTTCAGGCGCATGGCAAGGCCAAGCGCCGGGGTGGTCAAGTGAATGTTGCGCCCCCTGATCCAACACCAAACAGGCGCTCAGATCAGTAGTGGGGGAACAACATTTAGAGTGACTTGAATAAACCTCAGACGCACAACCAGAGGAGGCACGGGAGTTCAAGACCACTGGGTTTGCCCTGCTCGACTTGGTTGTAAACGTAACAGGTACGCCCAAGTAAGACAAGGACTTTGAAGGTCGACTCATTTTTGGCGCAGAAGCACCTGAGTCGACCTTATATAGCTTACCATCAGCAGCGTGCATGATTGCGAGTGCATGCTTCTGGTTTGCTGCTGGCGTAGCACGTTTGGGGCGCATGGCCCGTGCTGTCTTGGACTTCTTCGTACTAGGCCGCTGGGGCGCATAGTACTCAGAATCCAAATTCTCCTCGCCACTACAGCGAGTGAGTCTGTCAAAGACAGAGACCTTCTGTGGCGCATCGGAGGTGATGCGCGGGGCATTAGCTGTGCCCCTGCTCCGTCGACGCATCTTTCTCGCCTGAGAGGGAGATGGCTGGGGAATGTGGTCAGCCGTACGTTTCCCCGAGAGATGCGCTGCACCGGTGGGCGCATCTTGGTTGCTGAGGATGTCAGCAGGAAGGGAAGACTGGATCGACGCATCCCCTTCGATGGTGGTGCCAGAGGCGTCGACCTTGCGCACCCAGATTTGGCGAGTCTTCTTCGGCTTCGGCAGCCGCTTCGAAGGACTCGCACTGCCTTCAGAGATGAACTTCTCATATGCCTGTTGATTGAGGCGTACGACCAGCGTCTTGTGGGAGGAGCCCAGCTTCACGTCGTCGGATTGCGACAGAGCTTTCTCGGTGGAGGAGATAGAGGTCTCCAGCAGAATCGCCAGCTTGTTTGCCATTAAAATCTTTTGATGGAAATTTCAATACAAACAGAACAGTATTACAATGTAGGACTTAGACGTAGTCCTAGGAGTACACTTTTGTTTATCTGGGTCCCTTGTGCCGATGGAGCGAGTGGTAATATATTGACTTCGTTGACGATCTGACGACGGTTATCGGTTCTCTGAAGGTCTGAGTTGCTCTGGGTGCTGGAGCTTGTGGAGAGGAAGAAGACGTTGAGTGTATGTATCTGTCTCGGTGGTTGTGCGATGTCTCTGTCTGTCTATGTATGTTCCTCTGGAAGAAAAAGATGATCCCTCTATTTATAGTCTGCAGGCTGGCTGCTCAAGCGCACATATGTAGGATACGCCTGGACGCGGGGACGCCACGTGGTGATTACTGATGGAGGCGCATGGACGATGCGCCCTGATTGAGGAGTTGAATTCTTCATGCTACTATTGTGAGCTGGCACGTAGCAGGGGAAAGAATCTTTCTATTACTGAGATCTTGGGTGAATCGAGTCAAAGGACACGTGTCGTAGGCCCATAGCTCAGAGATCTCGGATTTGACGGAGAATGATCTGGTAGGATGCGCCTGGGATTGGACGCATGAGGAGACTTTGGCTCGTAACCTTTGGGAGTTACGAACCATTCGGGGCGCATAGCTTTTGAGGCGCAGGCGAGCCTTCAGTAGTGACTTTACTTCTGTCTTTAGGGATCAGAGAAAAGTCTGAGGTGTATGGCTTTTGAAGCGCATGCAGAGCATTGGGCGCATGGCTCCGGAGGCGCATACGAGATGGTTGGACGGCCACGTGGTTGTAACCATCGGAGGGAAGTAATGATGATGCTGACGTTGGCGATGCTTCATTTTTTGAAAAAGCTGTCGACTGTTCAGTCCTCGAGGGACGTGCTGCCAACTCTGTCAGGTTTTGGCATTTAATGTTTTTGACAGGTGATAGACTGTTGAGTGGACGCATTGATCGGCGTTCCACTAGGCACATGGGGCCGTATGGGGGTGCATGCTTGTGAAGCGCTTGGTGTTGAGGCACGTCTATGTGATGCACGGTCTGACCGGCGCATTCGCTCCGCTTGACACGTCTTTATTGGTGTGACTGTTACGTTCTTCGAGTGCTTTAAATAGCCGTTTTTGACTTGGCTGAATTCGAAGCGTCAGGTTCATCCATTTAATACAAATTCATTGCACGGGATTCGGAGAGCCAGCCACTGGCGCATGGGTTTGATTTGCCCGGCCTATAAATAGTGGCATGGAGAGAGTTTGCTTCTCGTTCTCTCACGTCCTTCCGAAATGAGCCTGTTTACTCGAGTGCATTCTGTCGATGAGATGCTCCCGAAGGTGAAAATGCGACGTATTGTCCTCATTGATGCATTTGAAGGTGACTGTTACATCCAAAAGTCGGAGTCGAGGGCTTCTGAGGCAGGCGGAAGGTGCCTGTTGTATCCAAAGATCGGGATGCTCGAGCCTCGTCTCCGTTATACGGGAAGAGCCGTAGATCAGAATTGCGGTACTGCGTCTTTGGTGGCTCTTTCTTCTATCAGAGTGGGTGTTGTCCATTCTGGTTGTGTTGAAAGCTGCTCCTTTAGCCGCGGTTTCGATTGCGGTCTTCCTTGGTCTTTGGAGGCTCTTTCGAAGCCTTCCCTGGCTACAGGTTGATTTGCGGTGCTCTTCTCTTCCTCAATTTGGGGAGCTCTTCCTCCAGCTAGAGGGTTGATTGCCACCGTCGTTCTGCTCAATAAATGCTTCATTAGTCGAAGCATTAGATTGATGAGCCTGGCTGGAAGGGTGGCACATAACTGAGCTGCTGAAGGGATGCACATAACTGAGGATGTACATAACTGAGATGCTGAAAGGATGCGCCTGGCTGAGGGCGCAAGGTGGGATGCGCCTGACTGAGAGCGCATGGTGGCTGCTGCGCCTGGCTGAGAGCGCATGGTGGGATGCGCCTGACTGAGAGCGCATGGTAGCTGCTGCGCCTGGCTGTAAACTTAGGGTCTTTTCTTTTTGTAGAAGTTCTCCTTCGTACAGCCTTTTCTAGACACGTAATAGACTTTATATATAAATAAAAATTCTCTTTCAATGTCTATACTTTTGTTTTGCTGTGTCAAGTACTTTGTCTGAGCTCCCTGGCGCATGTAGTATTTGGCGCATAGGATTTCTGATCGTAAAATTACATGCTTCTACACGGGTTGCTTGGGGTCATCACTCTTTAGGGGAGTCAACGTGGGAACGTGAGGATGACATCCGATCACGGTATCCGCACCTGTTTGACTCACAAGGTATATCTCTTTCTGTATACCTTGATTGTCTTAACTCCTCATGCTTGTCACCTTATGTGTAGAATTGCTTGGTGTCGTCGATAGCTAAACATAGATATGTTACTTGCTATTGGCATTGTAGAATGATTGCTTACTCAAATTGTTTATACTTAGATTAGTTTAGCTCTGATGTTTCTATCCTGCTTGGATTTGAAATTTCGAGGACGAAATTTTTCTAAGGAGGGTAGAGATGTCACTTTCCGTTCCTAGAATACATATTTTAAATGCATGTACTGCTTAAATGTATTTATTTAATATTTATCATATATTATTCTGTATTTAAATTCTTTTAATTTCACGTTAATTATTTTTCTGTATCTTTATTCTCTGCTTTCACTTTGCTTTTGGGTTCGGCCTAGATTGGTTTGTTTTCAGTTTTGGGTGGTTCAACATGAACCCAACTCCCCACCTGCCACCACTCCATTTAAAGCCCCATTCCCTTTCTCTCTCTTCATTACTTCACCATTACTCTTCTTCTTCCTCATAAACTCTCCCCCTCCTACCCAGCCGTATAGGCAAGTGCCAACTAGCCGCATGAGCATTCCTGGCCGCAAGAGCAATCCTGGCCGCATGAGCATTCCTGGCCGCATGAGCATTTCTGGCCGCATGAGCATTCCTAGCCGCATGAGCATTCCTGGCCGCATGAGCCGCATGAGCATTCCTGGCCGCATGAGCAATCCTGGCCGCATGAGCATTCCTGGCCTCATGAGCATTCCTGGCCGCATGAGCATTCTTGGCCGCATGAGCATTCCTGGCCACATGAGCATTCCTGGCCGCATGAGCATTTCTGGCCGCATGAACTCTAGCCCATAATGCCTTTTGGCTGATTCTGTCCCGAATTTGGCATTAATTTATATTGATTGTTATCTTGGCATTAATTAACATTGATTGTTATCTTGATTAATAATTGATCATGCGTTCCTAGATGGAACTAAGAGACTGGCTAGTCGTCTTATTAAATTGAATGAATGAGCCACGTTCATATGAACTATGAATTATTGCAATCGACTGACCGATCCTGAATATTGGCATATAGATACATGCAGGCTTCAATTTATTTATCTATTTTACAAAAGCAGCATGTGTACTTTATGGTCAAGGCATGATTATTCCGTGGCAAATTTTGATTGTTGTATTACGCTATGTAAGACCTACAACCTAACCGCACGGGTATCGTTGTAGAGTTGTGCATATCATACCCCCTACAGAAGTACTCATTCTGAATGACCGTGATCTATGGCATGGGATTTCACTCAACATAGAGACTACTAAGTTAAATAAAATAATGATTGCATGGAGAGAATGGATTCCCGAGTTCTTACATGTGTTTTCCATAAATAAATTCCTTTATTTATTGTGTATCTGGGAAAATTACAACTGTAGGAATCTGATCTAGAAGACGATCACTTTATCCCTTGGACTATGCGAAGAAGAAAAGCTCTCAAAATTTTGACAATAGATAACTATGTATCTGTACAATGAATGAGAAAAAGAACTCTATTTATAGAGTCAAAAATAATAACTGAAAAGATAACTGTCTTCACAGCCTGTGCTTAGTTGAAAATCACGCAGGATTTAACATACGCAAGACTGTGAGCAGTTACTGGACGTGGCCTGTAACTGTTGGACACATGGCGATCATGTATGAGTCGTGTGCAAGTTACAGGACACGCAGGCGAGAGATCAGTGGCATGGCTGCCACGTACTCCAATTTGATAAAATCCACGCAGACTTGTTGAAGACGAAATCCACGCAGACTCGGGGTAGAAAGCATCAAAATCCACGCAAACTTGGGGCAGGAAGCTTCAGAATCCACGCAAATTTGGTGAAGAAAACTTCAGAATCCACGCAGACTTGAGGAAGAAAACTTCAGAATCCACGCAGATTTGAGGGAAAGCTCAAAATACATGCAGACTTGAGATAGGACTGCCAGCTGTCTTGATTCAGCGTGCCTCGACTGACACAAAATATCTGACAGTGATTGCTTTTGTCAGTCGCATTAAATGACAAGAAGCTCTTTTGGTACGCCAACTTGACGAAGGTTGAGTCTTGCTGAAGAAGATTTCGAAAATCACGCAATAGACGGCTGTGATCTCTCGAATTCTGTGCATACGTGGCATACGAAGAGACATTCTTCGACTGTTGTGCTGTCAGTCATAATTACTCTCTGACAAATGATGAGTTGTCTCCTCAGCGTCATTTGTAAATATTGTCCTGATCAACTGAGCGTGACTTTTGACTCTGTCCTGATCAACTCAGCGTGACTGTCATTTTTAAAGGCCTACAAGACCCCCTTCAAAGTTTTCGAAAAATTGAAAAGACTTCAAAATTTTCGAAATACTTTGAAAATAAGATGATAAAATGAAATCAGTCACGCTGAGATGACTTCAAATTTTTCGGAAGTCGAAAAGACTTCGAAGTTCTTTGAAAACATCCAAATGAACTTATTAAATGTCATAATGACTCTTCGTTCTCCGAGACTGATTGCATCCAATTCATGGTGGAATATGAACCGCCGGCGAGCTCTGTTATATAAACAGGGAGAGGATTCATTTAATCTTCATCTTACGTCAACATAACACCAAAGGAGAAAGCTGAGGAAGAAGCACGCAAGTTGGGCTTTTGTTCCCATGGTGATCCCACTTTTGAGGGTAAAGAACCGGAGCCTCTGGTTTTCGAGTTCAAAGACGATCCCATGCAATTAGCCAAGAATTTCTTGAGCTATTTTGGCTTGGATGGCTCATCTTCTTGTGATGGACGTAGCCTTGCAGAGCAGCGTGAAATATTGAAGGCTCTGTTATACCGTATGGGGGTCAAGAGCGTAGAAGAACTAGGCGCCAAGCTCAGCCGCTCGGCAAAATAGAGCGTGTCTTTTATGCTTTTGAAAATGTTGCACTCTTTTTGTTTTATCTTTTGTAAGGCCATCAGTGCCTGTCTTGAAGAATGTAGTACAACTTTGGTGTTTGAACAGCGTGCATTAATGAAGAATATTAAGTGGCATTCTTTGACTGTTTCCAATGCTGCGCTGTCTTCCAAAGCACACGTGACACTCATTCCATAATTTATGAGCGCTATTTACGTGGATCTTTTCCAAGAATAGGTTTGTACTTTGTCATTTAAATAGATAGATGAGTTTCACAGATACTCATCTCCCATTCTTCTTCTTCTTCTCTGAGCATGAAATTTTTGGGAGATTTCATTCTCAAACAGGAAAGCAATATTTTCTAATGTTCGATTTCTGCACACTGTATCAAACATTGGTTTGCCAATCCTTAGCACCAAACTTGATGGTAAGTCCGCGTACCATTTTTGTTGCTGTTGAAGATAGGCTTTTATGTTTTTGACTGAAAAATGCACGCTTGACTAGCCAGTGTGTGCTAAATGACATTTCTGTTGATTAATTCTCTTCTTCCTTGCTGTTCTCTGTAGAAGCTCAGTTGAAAATTTTCTTCAGAACTGGCATTGGTGATGTAGATGCTGTGGAGAATATCCTGCTGACACCTACATCAGGGAGCTCATACGCTTTTGACGCGTACATCAGACAACTCAGAACTCTTCGTGGGATAGAAGGGTCTTCCTCAGATGGTAGGAAGAGCCTTTATACACGAGAGTTGGATGGTGGAGTCAACTCTACCCTGAAAAATTGGGTAGTAGAGTTCCTTTCACGGGAGAACTAGGAATTGTATCCCAAGGTTGGATACATTTTTGTCTCCTCTGAAAGGTCGCTCCTAATCCACCAGTTGTATTGGCAGCACCACGACTTCGGGCTGCCATACTCTGTGGTTCTCCTCTCGTCTGAGAGAGAAGACCAGAGTTTGATTCCTGCTGATCTGGTCGTGACTGGGACCCAGACAGTCAGGAACTGCCACCAATAATGAACCTGACGGAGAAGGTCCGACGGAGAAGATCCAAAGAAGAAGATAGATCTCTATTAGGTTATTGTTGTTGTGTAGAATAAAAATTCAAGATTTGTAATAGATTTCCATTATGATTTGTAAGAAAGTCTAAGAAAATGTAATAGACTTTTTATGGTAAAATGAGAATGGAAATGATAATTCTTCTATGCTCAAAGATTTGTATTTATGGATGAATCGTGGACATGATAGATAATGAAATCTTCTTTTCTGTTTTAGAGTATATAATATTATCAGAGGTATTATGGACGTGATAATATGTAGGAACTCAAAAGAAAATAGATTGATTTCTATGCAGAGGTCAAAAATGACAAATGAGCAAGTAGATTCGGAATTGATTCAGAGGTTATGAAAACGTGATCAATAACGAATCCCTACTTAATAAATTGATAAAAGATTATGAAAGGACGAACCGTTTAGGAAATGATGAACGGATGAACCATCGAATGAATGTAATAAATGAATGGTTGAACCGTCAAGTATTAATGAACGTATGAATCGTCGGATGAATGTGACGCTTCATTATTTGAGGAACTTCTGCCTATAAATATAGCAAAAATCTGACAAGAACGAACGCTTCTTCTTTCAAACATAAAAAAGTCGTCTGAAGAAGCATCCAAGAAAGCTGGAATTGCCATGAAGATTCAGAAAGGTACTGAAGAACACCCTGCTGATCCAGTTCAATCGAAGAAGGAGGAAGCAGGCGAAGGTTCGTCTGCACCCAAGCCACCAAGGGATATTCTGGACTTCCTGCTCGAACCAGGAAGGACTGAAGAAGAAGAAGCCATGAGAATGGCCGTTTGCAAGTTCCTCGTGGGTTCCAGCAAGGAGGTCCTCGGTTCTTTTGCTGATCATGTTTTCGAGAAGGATGGCAGTGGCCCACGTCCAAATGTAGAAAAGGATGATAGTGATCTTCCTTAATATCATGTATCATCATTCATGATTAAAATAAAATAAAAATTTTATTTCTAAACATGAAACTGTCTGATGATTACAAGCATTTACATTTATACATGGTACTTTTTAAGGAATTTGCCATTAATAGGCATCAAAACTTTTCGACCATCCAATTCTGAGAGTTGATAAGCTCCATTTGAGAAAACTCTGCTCACAATATAGGGTCCTTCCCACTTTGCGTCAAATTTGCCCTTGCTCATATGAGTCGTAGTCATAGGACGTCAGACTGTTAGAACAAGCTCTCCTTTTTGATAGGATCGAACTCTGACTTTCTTATTAAAAGCTCTTGAGATTGTAGCTTGATAGAATTCAATTTTCTGTTGAGCAGATAATCGCTTTTCATCCAGAGCTTCTAATTCTTGAAGTCGAAGACGATCATTATCTTCAGCAGTGAGTTCATTAACGATTGCTATCCTTAAAGAAGGAATTTGAATCTCTAATGGAAGAACAGCTTCGCAACCATACACCAGAGAGAAGGGTGTATATTTAGTAGCATTACGAACTGTAGTGCGATAAGCCCACAAACATTCACCGAGCTTCTCACTCCAATTACGTTTGTTAGTAGAGACAAACTTCTTTAGGAGTTTGATTATGGTCTTGTTGAAAGCTTCTGCTAATCCGTTAGCTGCCGGATTATATGTGGTAGAAGCCACATTGTTGATCCGGTGATCGTCACAGAATCGAGTAAACTTCTGACTGACGAACTGTGGTCCGTTATCATGAATAATACGTCGAGGAACACCAAATCTGTAGATGACATGATGCTTAATAAAGCTGATGACATTAGACGTCTTAACTTCAGATAAAGGAATGGCTTCGGCCCATTTGGAGAAGTAATCGGTTATTGCGAGAATAAACCGATGACCCTTGGATGACGGCGGATTGATCGGGCCGATAATGTCCATGCCCCAAGCTTCGAAGGGCCATGATGCTGTCGTCGGATGTAGAAATTCCGAAGGTTGATGAATAAAATCCGTATGGATTTGACAAGCTTTACACTTCTTTGCATATTCGATGGCGTCTGATACCATAGTGGGCCAATAATAACCCATACGTCGAATACGGTCTTGAAGTTTTGGTCCAGGCTGATGTGCTCCACAAATTCCATCATGTGCTTCGAGAATAATTTGTTGAGCCTCGTCACCGGCAATACATCGAAGAAGTAAACCATCATAAGCTCGACGATATAAGGTCTTTGTTGTATGATTGTAATAGAATCGGAGTGATCGTCGTCTGATAGATGCTACCTCACTCGGATCATCTGGAAGAATATCATACAATACGAAATCTAAGAAAGAAAGTCTCCAATCCGTTTTCGTATTTTGATTCTCGGCCGAATTACTGAAGATGCATTCCATGCTGGAATCAGATGAAGATGATAGAGATTTACGACTAAATCTAAATCCTCTTGTTGTGTTGACATCATGAGATGTTGATTCTTCAATGTCAACTGGAAGTCCTAGGGTCAGGTTATTTTCAAGATGAAATAATTCTCGATTGCGAACAATAATCATTTGTTGTCGTCTAATCGGGATAGCCAATACCGCTGCAAGATTAGCTAGAGCATCAGCTTCTGTGTTACATGCTCGCCTAACATGTTCAATGAAGAATTCTTCAAACGAAGAAGCTATAGTTATAGCTGATCTATGATAAGGAACCAGATCTTGATGGCGGACTTCATAAGTACCCCTTATCTGATTGACAATGAGTTTAGAGTCTCCGTACGCCTCCAATTATTGAATATTTAGATGTTTAGCGAGTTGAAGACCAATGAGTAATGCATTGTACTCAGCTATATTGTTTGAACATGGCTGATCGAGAGAATAAGCTCTTTAGATAGCAAGACCTTCTGGCGATACAAGAACGATTCCAACTTCAGCGACAATATCACCATTAGGACCTATCCTTGAAGCTCCATCAAAGAATAGACGCCAAGTAGGATCTTCTTCAGCAATTTGGTTTGAACCTAGGACTTCATCTGGAATTTCGTCATAGAGTTTTGAATCTTCTGGAATTGAATGAGCAGCCAGAAAATCAGCTAAAGCTTGTCCTTTGACTGACTTCTGAGGAATATAATGCATGTCATACTGAGCAAGTAGGATTCCCCAGTTAGCTAATCGAGAATTCAAAACACTGGGTTTCTTCATCATGATCCGTATAGGATTGATCCTGGAGATGACATGAATAGTCTGGCCAATGATATAATGTCGTATCTTTTGAACAGCGAACATCAAGGCTAGACATTCTTTTTCGACCGGTGAATATCGAGGTTCAGCTCTGGTCATAGTACGACTGAGATAGTAGATGGCTTATTCATGACCATTTTGATTCTTTTGAGCGAGTAATGCACCCAATGAATGACTCATTACTCGAGTATATAGGAGAAATAGAATTCCTGAAACGGGAGGTACCAATACTGGAGGGCTCATCAGATATTGTTTTATATCATCGAATGCTTTCTGACATTCATCATTCCAGACAAAAGAAACACCTTTCTTCATAAGTTTGTTGAATGGTCTGCAGCGTCCTGATAAATTAGAGATGAATCTCCTGATATAAGCGATCCTTCCTTGAAATCCTCGTAGCTCTTTTAAGGAGCGTGGAGGACGCATCTCTTGGATGGCTTTGACCTTCTCGGGATCCACGTGTATACCATTAGAGGTAATGACGAAGCCGAGAAATTTACCACTAGAGACGCCTAAGAAGGACTTAGTAGGGTTCATCTTTAATTGATGCTTACGCGTTAGATCAAATATAGTCTTTAAATCTTGGATATGATCCTCCTTTTGTCGACTTTTGACTGCAATATCATCAACATAGCATTTGACTGTTTTCTGCAAATGTTCACAGAATATAGTGCTCATAGCTCGTTAATAAGTTGCTCCTGCATTCTTGAGACCGAATGGCATAACTGTATAACAGTATGTACCGATCGGCGTTCTGAAAGAAGTGTGCTTCTCGTCGTCTGGAAACATTTTAATCTGATTGTACCCAGAATAATCGTCCATGAATGACATCCGTTCAAATCCACAGGTATTATCAATCATGACATCAGTGATTGGTAGAGGGAATTCGTCTTTAGGGCATGCCGCATTGAGATCGCGGAAGTCTATGCATACTCTGATCTTGCCAGTCTTTTTAAGGACATGAACTATGTTAGCCACCCAATCGGGATGTTGTTCCTCTCTAATAAACCCGGAGGTTATGAGGACTTCAGCTTCAATTGCATCCATAATATCTGGACGAAATCGTCGCTGTTGTTGTTTGACCGGTTTAGCATTCGGCAAGATATTGAGCTTGTGAGTTGCAATTTGTGGATCAAGTCCTGGCATATCTTCATAACTCCAAGCGAAGACGTCGATGTAGTCACGAATGAGTTTGATCATGTCTTGTTTATCAGTTTCTGAAAGACTTTCACTGATGAATATTGGTTTGGGAGATCCCTCTTCACCAACATCTATTTGAACAAGTTTGTCTTCAGTCGGAGGTTCTTTTTGCTCAAAACGGAACTCCCATTGATTATCTAATCTTTGGACCCATTGTTCTGATTCAGGTGAGATTTCAAACTCTTCTTCGTATTCACCACTTTCTTCAGAATGGTCAATGGAAACCATATTGGAAGACAGAAGGTTGCATTAGAAGTCACCGATACTTGTATCAGAATCCCAAGTGGTACTGGAAGAATCAGATCTCTTATCTTCGTCAGATTCGGGATCTTCATGAACAATATTGATAAAAGGAGTTGGAGCAATGTAGCCCAATCCGCATTTAGTCCTTCCATATTTCAGAGGAGGAATACGAACAGGCATTCTTCTTCCTTTTCCACTATTGAGGCCAGCCCTGAAGTCATAGCCCATATTTTTTATGATGTCTTTAGATTGCTGATTATAATGACGTAGTTGTAATCTTCCAGTATCATCATTTTTGTCATCATCTTCTAAATCAGAAGGACTTTGAGGCCCTTTGTAGAAGAATATTGGAATGTCTCCTGGATTTCTGCTGGGAAATAGAAAGTATGAAGATTGTACAGGTTCTAGGGATACATCTGTATGAACAGTCTGTACAACTCCAATGGTTATTGTGTTCAAGTCATCTAACAAATATAAATAACTATGAACATAATTACACACATCAGCGTACTGCAAAGATGGAGACTTTTCATTAAATGTAAAAGCAGCAATATTTACATTGGGAGAAGGCTGAGCCTTAGAGATCTTAGCCAAGTCAATGACTAAAGGGAAAGAAGAAGAATGAGAAGAAGCTTTGTTTCGATTAAGATCGATAACAAATGGCTCAGAAGAGGTGAGCTCCCTTGAAGCTTGAGATGGAAGAGTAATCCGCCCTTCAACTGGAATTAGCAGAGTACCCTGTGAAGATACAGGAACTGTAGCACGCCCACTGACAGGAATGATCATTGTGTCTTGAGCAGACGACTGAGGTAACGGAGAGATCCGTCCATTCACTAGAATGATGAAAGAACCTTCTCCAGAGGGTTTGGGAGATTATTGCTAAGTAGTTCGACCTTTAATAGGGATTATTAAAGTATCACTTTGTGCATCCTCTTTCTCCATAGCTTGTATGACCCTTGTATACTCTTCTTTGTACATTCGGGAATCATTGAAATAAGCTTCAACCCCATAGAAGGGATTTATATCAGCAACTTCTTTTTGTACTCTTCCATTGCTACGAATGTAATTAAAACACTGATGAAGAGTAGAAGGCACCACATTATTTTCAAGAAGAAAGGGCCTCCCAAGAAGAAGATTATAGGATCCCACGATCTCAATCACATAGAAAGTGACTTTGGATCTGAAATCGCCTATCTGAAGCTTCAGATGAATCTTTCCTAAAGGCTCGCTTCGGCTTTGATTGAATCCCAAGATAGTAGTAACCGTCTTAGAGAGCTTGTGAAGAGGGATTTTTAGTTCATCCAACAGACTCTTTGGCATTATGCTTATAGCAGACCCTGGGTCAATGAGGATACGATCTATCTTCATCGTATCGATATAACCAGAGTAGTAGAGAGGCAGATCATGTCGATTATCCTCCAATAGCATGTTGTCTTGTGTAAAGGTGATATTTGGGATAATCTCCAATATACTGTTGCAATGTAAGCAAGTGGCAGGTTCTGCATCTGGCTTCTTCAATTGTGCAAGACAAGAGTCAGCCTGTAGAAGTGTTTCACTTAACGTCTCCCGAGTCTCTTTGGAAAGACGTAGAAGTTCAAAGAGGGACATTCTAGCTGGAGTATTAGCAAGTTGAGCTAGAATGTCGAAGTTATAAGGCTTCTGAAGTCCAAGAGGAGGGGACTTCTTGATTGGCTTATCAAACCGAGCCTGTTGTTTGCCTTTCTCAAGAGCCGTAGGCTTGGAAGGAGCAGGTTCGACTGGTGTAGTTGAAGGAACAGGTGCAATGGATGATTCTTCTTCAGGAGGAACATTAGGAGCATCTTTATCAGCTGGAGGGATATCAAGAGTATCCTCAGGATTCTTGGAATAATCCTTTAGATAAGGTTTTCCCGTTCGAATAGCACCAGCAAGTGCTTCTGCTTTCTCTTTTGGCTCTGTGTCAGAGGTAGACCCAAAAGAAGTCATATGACATGACTTAATCTTTCCAGCCTTCTTGGACTTTCGAGAAGTAGTCTTTTGAGAAGATTCAAAATCTGCCACTAGATCAGGATGAATCCACATGATTTCTCCTGTTTCCAAAGTGATTGGCACTAATCCTTCAGATTGTGGAGGAGGAATATTCACTATCTCAAGAGTTGCCTTGGGAATAGGAACGATCCCACTTTCAAGGAGTTGAGGAGGGAAATCTCCGAATTGCATAGAGACGACGTTGGAGGTGACGGTCTTCTCTTTTGGAGTAAGGGAGATAGCTCCAGATTTAATCATTTCTTGGATCTTTCCTTTCAGTACATAACATGTACGAATTGTGTGACCCAGCATTCTGTGATATGGGCAGTATTTGGGATCATCTGTCTTACCAGCTTCATCAGGTTTCTTGATCTCAGGTAATTGTATCTTATTACCTTTCAGCAGACATTCAAAGATACCAAGGACATCATCATCATCGAAAGAATATTCTTCTTTAGGGCGAGGTATTCTTGGTTGTTGAGTTGTAGAGGTAGGAGAAGTTTGAACAGTTGATGCATCTTTGCTCTGAAGATTAACTTCAAGAGTTTCTTTTCCTTTGCGAGCATTGTTTTTATTGTTAGTACCTTGACCTATTTCGTTGGGAGTCACCTGCACTCCTAAACCTTTGAAGGTTTCAACACTAATTTCTGCGGCCTTGGCACTAACTATGAAAGAAGGCCAGTCTTGGAATTGGGTGGATCCTGTCTACATGCTGATGATTGGCAACAAGTTTGATTTGCATGTGTCGATGGTGACAGCATCAGAAGTTCCAAGAGGCATCTTCAGAGCTTCTCTTCGAAACCATTTAATGTACTCCTCTGTAGTTTCATTATTTTTCTGCTTGATTCTAATAAGAGCAGACATAGTCATGTCATTGAGCCCTTCATAGAACCGTTCAAGAAACATCTGTTTGAAACCGGCAAATGAGGTAATGCTTCCATCTGGGAGACTTCTATACCATTCATAAGCCGTTCCCTTGAGACATCCAACAAACACCCAGCTCCAGAGAAACTAGGATTTGGTTGAGCTGGTCCAGGAGTATTAGATTGTACTGCTGGAGGAACTTGTACTGGACTCATATCAGTGTCAGTTGGTATGGCATCTGGTACAGTCTGTCGATTTTGCAACTGAGCTGTCATGAGTTCATACATTGATTTCATAGAATCAGCCATAGACTTTATTTGCCGTTCCAAAGAAGCAATCCTTTGATCTTGAGGAGTCACCGAAAAGGAAGGTTCATTGTTCAATTCAGTATTCCCATCCACCATATATGTAGTGACTGTACGAGGGATTATTGTTGAATTAGTGGATGTTGTATGCTCTGAATCACTGCTTCGCGCATCAAAGTCATTAATAGGAGAACTACCCCCAGTAGGAAGAGGTGGAAAGTTAGATTCTCCCAAGAATTCAGAATCATCTTCAGAGATCAAATTTCTTTGACTAGAAGCTAAGACACTTGCTCTGGTGTTTCTATATACTCCATCTGGACTATCAACTCTACCCCCAGCATCCCGAGAGGTCATGTTGACAGAAGCAAACAAAGGCTCATCTTCATCAGGCATAGGTTCACACTGAATCCGATTGAAGACAGATTATCGTTTTGTTTGACATCTGCATTGCATTGTGACTCTTGGCTGGAAGTCACATTCATGATCAACATGGTCATGAGCATTGATTGACATCTGCATTGAATTATGACTCTTGGATAGAAGTCACATTCAGCATGGTCCTTTGACACAGAATCACTTCTTCTCTTCTGTTGAAGATATTCTCGTAAATCTGTTTGTGAATATTGAGGAGTATATTTCTTGTTCTTGGGTCTTGATGGCTCTTGATTATATAGAGAATGATTAATATGAGCCACATAGTTTTTTGCATACTCTGCATCTGGATCTCTTATCCTTGTTTCCAACTGGTATGGTTTCTTAACACCAGAAGTGTTAAGTTTTGTTCTTAGATCAGTTAGAGGTAACACATTGGTTTTGGAAACATGGAGTTTTTCTTCCATTGATCTGGATATTTGCAAAGAAGGAAAAGTTGAACCACCCCCTTGATTAGGAGTTGGTAACAGACCTTTTCTAGACAAATTCTGTGCCCAATTCGAAGAAGTCATAGAAGAAGACATTAAGGAATGTTTCTTCTTAGACTCATTCAAGTTTTGAGACATAGAATGTCCAGAAGAAAGAGTAGTCAAAAGACCATCTCCTTTTCTTTGACTAACAAAATTGTCAGTCAAAGCTGTTCCTGAAGTAAAAACTACAGGAACAGAAGAAACAACTAAAGAGTTATTCCTTTTCGAAGGGACTTTATGTGGAAGACCACCCCCAGTTCTAGTGGAACTTGGCAAAGAAGAAGAGGTAGCTAAAGAGTTATTCTTCTTAGATGAAATACACGCTGAAACAGGCTTGGTTAAAGAAACAATGCTGTTAGCGTGACTTTTGACTTTTGAAGTACACGCTGGAACAGACTTGGCTAAGGAGCCAGCACTGTTAGCGTGATTGTTGATTTTAGAATTACACATTGGGACAGACTTGGCTAAGGAACCAGTGCTGTCAGCGTGATTTTTGGGTTTGAAATTGTACGCTGGAACAGATTTGGCTAGGGAGCCAGTACTGTCAGCGAGACTTTTAATTTTGGAAACACACACTGGAACAGATTTGGCTAAAGAGCCAGTACTGTCAGCGTGACCTTTGATTGCTGTCATCTTCGAGCGCACAAGAGTGTGCGTGCTTGCAGTAGAGTTCTTGCCAGTGTTAGGAGTAGATACTGTGGCAGAGACTTCACCATTGGCTGCCAACTGATTCTTAGGGACATAGACAGAGTGTCCCTTCGACTTGGCAGTAATGATGGAGGCTATAGTGGGCTTACCACTCTTAGCCCGCTACATTTCTTTATAGGCGAGTTGATCGAATTGGATCGTCATCACCTTCTTCGTCGAGCCGATTGACGAAGTGTCGTATTGAGTTGTTGCCATCTCAGAAGAGGAGATGGTTTTTCCCAGCAGAGTCGCCAATTTATTTTCCATAAATAAATTCCTTTATTTATTGTGTATCTGGGAAAATTACAACTGTAGGAATCTGATCTAGAAGACGATCACTTTATTCCTTGGACTATGCGAAGAAGAAAAGCTCTCAAAATTTTGACAATAGATAACTATGTATCTGTACAATGAATGAAAAAAAGAACTCTATTTATAGAGTCAAAAATAATAACTGAAAAGATAACTGTCTTCACAGCCTGTGCTTAGTTGAAAATCATGCAGGATTTAACATACGCAAGACTGTGAGCAGTTATTGGACGTGGCCTGTAACTGTTGGACACATGGCGATCATGCATGAGTCGTGTGCAAGTTACAGGACACGCAGGCGAGAGATCAGTGGCATGGCTGCCACGTACTCCAATTTAATGAAATCCACGCAGACTTGTTGAAGACGAAATTCATGCAGACTCGGGGTAGAAAGCTTCAAAATCCACGCAAACTTGGGGCAGGAAGCTTCAGAATCCACGCAGATTTGGTGAAGAAAACTTCAGAATCTACGCAGACTTGAGGAAAAAAACTTCAGAATCCACGCAGATTTGAGGGAAAGCTCAAAATACACGCAGACTTGAGATAGGACTGCCAGCTGTCTTGATTCAGCGTGCCTCGACTGACATAAAATCTCTGACAGTGATTGCTTTTGTCAGTCGCATTAAATGACAAGAAGCTCTTTTGGTACGCCAACTTGACGAAGGTCGAGTCTTGCTGAAGAAGATTTCGAAAATCACGCAATAGACGGCTGTGATCTCTCGAATTCTGTGCATACGTGGCATACGAAGAGACATTCTTCGACTGTTGTGCTGTCAGTCATAATTACTCACTGACAAATGATGAGTTGTCTCCTCAGCGTGATTTGTAAATATTGTCCTGATCAACTGAGCGTGAATTTTGACTCTGTCCTGATCAACTCAGCGTGACTGTCATTTTTAAAGGCCTACAACATGGCAGCCCTCTTTGGAACTATTAAGTGCCCGACAGGCCGGCTGGTTCCCACAGATACTGAAAATCTGTCACACGGGCAGGGAACGGTATCTGCTTATATTATTTATTGTATATTGTATATTGATGACGGGCGTCCTGCTGGGACTCGTCTAATTTACGATTGGTGCAATTGATTGATTGGATAGACTAGCCTTGCTTGCACATAGTAAGAACTGAGGAATCCTTATTGCATATTCCAGGATAACTTGGAACACACCGTAGCAAGCCGTAGTAGTTGTATGGCCGTTTAAGTTGACTTTTTTGTGTACTGTACCTACTCTGTTAACTAACTGAGATGATCAGAATGTCAGGATATGACGGGCCAACTTCTGTCCTTGTTTGGTTAGGAAGTCGGTTCGAAGTGTCGTGATATTATGTGAATCCCAGTAGCAAGCAGAGATCTATATATCATATTCTCTTATTACTGGTTCCAATTCCTCATATCGTGCTTCCTTGCGGTACTTGCTATTAGAGGTCTAACCTCTCTGGTTTTGTATGGCTAGATTTCGAGCCGGTTCCCGAGGACTCAGCTTACTTCCACCTCCAAGATGGTCAATACTAGAGGAATGAGCGCAGGAGGACTCGAGTGGGTTCCTTACTTCTCCGCTCGTTTTGTTACTTACTTTATACTTTGCCCTTTGGCACCGACATGTTAGTCGGATCGTCTTATACTTACTTTTACATAATTATAACTAAGTCAGGCTGCAGCTGATAAACAATTGTGTATACCTTGCTTCATCATCTGGCTATGTTTTGTAAAGCCAGATATCAAGAACATTTTGACTCAGCATTTGGGACGCCTTACTGCTTTATCTTACATATTTTCTATTTCTGTTTCGTATTTGAAGGATTGAGACAATAGATATGAAGTGACCATAGTGTAACTTTTATGTAGTATGCAACCCCTCGTCTTATTAGACAGCATTGATCGTATTATACGGTATTCCTCTACCCGTAATACGTAGCTGGCTGAGTTATTCCCCCGCTCTCCAGTATTCTGGTTCTGGGACGTGACACGCGTAGTCCCTCGAGAGCAAGGCTCGTCATATAAAGTATATGACTTGAGCGATAGCGTCGCCTAGAGAACAGGTCTATCTAAGGCACGAGCCACGATGGGTTTAGTGAAAAGCATACCATGGGCAAAGGAAGTCCATGCGATTAGTTGTCGCCGAAATCGGTCCCACTATTTGGGAGTCTCGATAAGTCTCGATAATAGAGTTCACGAGATCGGTCCCGCTACTTGGGAGTCTCGATAAGGAATCACGCGAGATCGATCCCGCAACTTGGGAGTCTCAATAGAAAAATGGAAAGCATGGTCATGGTGAAGGAAGGACTTGATAGATCGAGTTGAGTCTTGCATGGTCATTGGACAACTTACGTACAAGGGTAAATTCCTCGAGCGATCCCGGGGTACTGGGTTCATGTCGGCCTTGGAGGAAGTACATATATTGTACGACCTTCATCGATGGTACGACTCGTTGAAGTGAACCATTATAATATATGTTGTGGGTCATTCGGTGGAAGCTCGTACCTCGCCACGTGAATGGTCACCGTATGTAAAAGATCTAGTATAGCTTGATATTGCTAGTGACCACTCATATAGATGTGTCGGTAAGAGCGGCTATCTGTGTGTATGCCTTTAGATTGCATCGAGTACTAGCAGGTTACGAGTTGGGTTATCAAGTTACGCTTATAGCAAGCGCTAACCTTGAATCGACACGAGTTAGGCATGCACGGTTGCAGCACCATTCTGGAGCCTAAGAGTTGGCTATAGCAAGGACACGTGCTTCGGCATGAATGTGGCATCATCTCGAGTTAAGTCAGAAAGGGTCATAAGGCAAGTGATTAAGTCTGGTTGATCCTTGGGAGGCACGGCCTCGGTTCTAAGGCACAATCAAGTTTAACGGCACAACCAGCATGAGTCGTCCCCTTGTCGTCTTTGGCACGAGAATTATTGGCACAAGAACGGTCTTGAGGCACGTAAAACAAGTAAAAGTCTTAGCACGGTCGAGTTGCGTAGGTACTGCTTGGCGAGGCACTGCCTCGAATACATTGAAGTCACGAATAGAGTATAGCACGACCCTGTCGTTGCGTTACCAAGCATAGGCCAAGGCATCTTTGTGTTAAAATTGATCCTAAGGTAAGACTAGAAAGACAATCAAAAAAGGGATTAAGTTGTACGAAGTAAATAAACGTGTCAGTTTTGTATGGGTGGGCGAGGAGCTCACTCCACCAATACAGTTGAGTACTAACACCCACACAGTTTTTATGTGCAGGCACAGGAAGAAGCTCGTAGCATGAAGCTCGCTTAGATACGTCGAGGCCCGGAGTTCCTTGGCGATTCGGAGCGTACGACCGCGTGGAGTCAAGACTTATACGGGACATAATGTATGGACATTGCCTTCCGAAGCTTCCGCTGGCTCAAGCATTGTATCAAGAGATGAGAGAGAGCAGAGTGACTTGTAAAATGAGAAAAAAGTGAGCATGAGAGACTTGTAATCATGGCCTTGCGTCCATTGTAATCTGATTGTTTAATATCAATAAAGAGCACTTTTATATAACTTGTGTTTTGATTCTAAATTTCCGCTACATGTTCAATGTTTCTGCTTGGGACTTCTGTACGACGACCCCGTCGCCGTCGCTGTAATCGGTCGTTATGGACTCGCCTTGTACGAGCGCAATCTAGGCTCGTGCGGCATTACGCCTTAGCGAGGACGATCACTCCTACTGGGGCGGGGCATGACATAATACTCTACCCTCTCTAATGTTTTGGTGAAAGGAAACAACAAGATAAATCGAAGGGTGTGAACTTACCTTGTGATCGAACAGAACTTGACTTCTTCCTGGTGTCTGCTCAATGGCCCCCTTTTTCAGCAGAGAAAAATAAATAGCTAGGGTTTGTAGAGGGGAGAAACGCTGTCATCCATCCTCTATATATGTAGTATTGGATTGAATCGAAGGAAAGAATAGATAGGGGAATCGAGTTTCAAATCTAGATTTTGACTTATCTCATGAAGTTTGGAGAGCAACCCAACCTCAACTAAGGTATGGAGTACAGGCCCTTTGGGTCTGAGTATTCAGCTATTTAGAGGATTTGAATTTGGCCTATTAGCAATAAGGCCCTTGGTAATTTAGTTCTTTGTAAAGAAATCTATTTACTTCATTTGTTTGGAAGAAAGTTTTCACACAATTACATCCCTAGTTAGTACTTTAGGGAATTAAATAATTTGCTCACAAAGATTGTTTCGAGGGGTTTACATCGACCATGGGTAGATAGACTCGAACTCAATACGAGTAGATGTTTCGTGATTTTTGGAATCATCTACGGTAGTGCATGACTTTACTCGAAGGATAGTTGCGCATCAGTTGCGTATCAGTTGTGCCGATAGAAATGGACATATACATTCATTTTAAACTTTTCATAACCGACAATAATTTTATGTATCTATAAGGTCATTGCCTTGCTTCAAATCAGGTAAGAGTCTAGTCAGTCAGGTCCCCTTGGTCTAATTCTACGAAAAAATTCTACCATTCTTGGGCATCTTTCATTATGTAGTATAGGTGTAGTTGCCCGTTCATATTCGTGACACGGGGAGCGCGGTTAAGAAATATTGTCGCTATCGATTGGTCGGGACCGACGAATTAAGATCCTTTTCTCGTTGTGGAATGACTTCTTTGGAATCAAGTCCCATATTTAGAGGATTGTGCCTTAAGGATGGACTATGTGGCTAAGTTGTAAGAGACCTCATGTAGCATTTATTTTTTTGGTTTTGGTTTTATAAATACGTTTTTGTGAATGTTATCGATGGATTTTATTGCTTTCGTTCTTCGAACTTCGTATTTCACATCGAATTCGGAAGAGAAGGATAGAGTGCTAATGCGTTGCTTGTGCAATTTTAAGTGATCACGTATGTGCTGTCTTGCACAATAAGACCTTTTTCTCTCTCATCTCAAACAATCAAGGTGAGTTGCTGGACCTTTCTTCCTTTTGTCCCTCTTGTTCTCCAATCAATCGGTAGAATGTTAGTTAAATATGGAAATGACATGAAAGCTTAATTTTAATGAGCTGTTGTACGATTCCTCGTATACGCTCGCAACAAAACTGCTATGCCATGAAACTGCTATATGCTTTCTTATATACATCTGCTATAGAAGTGTCATATCATAAACTGCTACATGTTTAATATGTTATGTCTGTTATAGAACTGTGATAAGCAAAGTTTGAGTCATTGAATAACTGTTGCCAAAATACGGCAAAATAACGAATAAAATGGTTAAGTTGTATGAAACCCAGATTTTTAGGATTCTAGTTATTAGTTATGATTTATTATTATTATTATTATATATTATTATTATTATTATTATTATTATATAATTATTATTTAGTCGGATTTAGGAAAAATATTATTTTAAAATTATCGTTGATTTTTTATTGTGGCCCTGCCCCGATCCCGAGTCCGGACTCCGAACCCGAGTTCGAACCCGGTTCGATTTCCCGAAACCCGATCCCGATCCAATTCTTTATTTTCTTGGAAATCCTAGTTAATTATCTATTATTATTATCTTTAAAAAAAAGAAGAGCTGACTATCTCCTAATTGTTATTTCCGATGACCTGTTCCCATATTTCCCCACTACCATTTCGTTCTCCTGCTTTCCCTCCACACCACCCAACTCTCTCCCATAACCCTTCTCCACTCTTCCATATTTAATCAACCCACCCATTATTTCACTCATTCACTTTTTCCTTTCCTTTTCCCTCTGGAAAGCCCCGCTCCCTTCTCCCGAGCAAACCCCCTCCGAGCCAACTCCGGCGGCTTCCCCGACCCGGTCGGCCTTCCCTCGCCCCGGCAGCTCCCCGCGCCCACAGCGCACCCCCTCTCGGCCCCCTGTCCAGCGCCCCGGCCTCCTCCTCAGCGTTCGCCGCCGACCTCCAGCCGGCCCCGCTCCTCCCCGCTCCAGCGGCATGGTCGGCCCCCTTTTCGGCCAGCTGTCACTACCACATTTCTGTTTGAGGGTATTTTTGTCATTTTTGAATAATTTGAATTTAATATATTTTATTAGGAATTTAAAATAATTTATTTGAATGGTGTGATTTAAACACTAGTTTATTTATTGCCATGTGGTTTTGGTTAGTCTAACCTAGATTGGACCTAACATAGATTAGTCATAGCTAGTCTAGTTAGCTACATTGAGAATTAGTTAGTATTGGATAGTGGGTTGAGTCATGTTTAGCTAAGTGAGTGGTTTGCAACTTAACTAGGAAGGAGCCCTAGATTCTAGGCCACTCAATAGTCATGATGCATTGCTAGCCCTTGGATGCATCCTAGAAACCCTAACCCTAAGCTAAGTGGTCGGCCAAGACCCCCCCTTTGTCTATATAATTTCCTTTTAGAAATTTGTGCCTCTTTTTAATAGTCTATCACTTTTCCTAAGAACTAGGTGAACCTCCATTCTATATTCTTCATAGTTTAATCAATAGAGCTCCATTTTTATTGAGATTTCTTCCATAGTGTTCTAATCACTGTTCTCCTACTGTTTTTGGAGTCACATCTCAGATTTGAAGCAATTTGGAGATTTTGGGTGGCTTTGGAGAGCTCCTTTGAAGAGGTTTTTTGTGTTGAAGAACACACATAGGTAAATTTCTATTCATCCATTAAAATTTGGTTTTCTTTGCATAAATACCAAGCCCTAGGTGTCCTTGTGCTGTAGGAATAGGGCTTGCTCGATTTCGTGTCATGTACGTGTCCGTATCGGGCACGTATCAGTGTAGGGTCGTAGGTGTTCGACGAAATACCACAGTGGGCATTTCGATTCTGTTTTCGATTTGTGTTTGAATGGAAATTCATATTTTTGTGTCTCTTATGGGTTTCTACTTGACTGAGCTGGATTCGTGTCTTGGTTGTGTCGATTTGGAGTCGTGGACACGGCCACGCGCGTACGGTCAGCAGTGCCCTGCTGCTCGTGGGCTCGGGAGACTGTTCTAGGGCTCGAGGACACGTGTCCTTTGACACAGGCCTTGGGGCAATGTCTGACACGACACCCCCAAGACCACGTGTCATGTGAGTCCGTGTCGAGTGAGGGATTCGACCAGCACTGGACACAGACACACTGTCGACTGAACCCAGTCGTGTGTATTGTGTTTTGTGTGGTCTTGGACACGTTTGTGTCCTATTTTAGGACACCACCTTGTATGTATGTTACCTACTATTAAACCCTAATTATTATCTACCTAATGTTCATCATTTATTTGTGAAATCGAATGTGGATTGAAGAATGACCAGTCGACTGATACATAAGGTATCAGTGAGTATCACTGATCATTGTTCTTCACTAATTTTTCCTGTTAAATGCCATGTATTAGCTATGTTTGATTACCTGAACACTAGACATCATGCTAGGATAGGTCCTTGATTAATGAGAAGTGAAATATAGTCATGAGTTGGGTTTTTCCTGAGATTGTCATTATATGTTCACTGATACACATTGGGTTGGGCATTTGAATCAAGTTTCCCAAAACTGAGACCCATTCAGTATTTCTAATGTTCTTATTATGTCATAATCTCAGTTTCACATTCATTTACGAATTGGCATTTGATTGGGTTGCATTAACTGGTATTGAAGACTACTGTTCTTCGAAATCCTGAGAAAACAAGCTGTTACACTATTTTAATTTAAAATCCTGAGACACAGGGAATGAGAGCATGAGTTGTTTATATAAAACTGAGATTTGAAATTCCTGATTTGGTTCTGAAATGAAATCTGGGTTCCATTAGATGTTAATTAGTTGGTTGAACCTGAGAATCATTTACACTGTTTTGGCATGGAAAGAGACTTTGGCATGAGTTAGGCTTCGTATGCCAGGACTGATGCATAGGTTTCAGGGTAGTTCATAATTACTGTCAATTCCTGAGTTAACTTCCTGATATTAAGATTCAAATTGTACACAACACAATGATAAATATTTATCCTGTCACTTGATTTGAACCTGAGTTTGTACAGCCCACGCACTCCATTTCCTATCATACATTCCTGCACACATGTTAGTGTTGACACACTTTGCTTGCCTATACACATGTTTACTGATAACACACTGTTCTGTTTTCCCTCACTGGTGACACACACATACAACACAAATTGATACATCTCACATACACACACATATTCCTGTCAACACACATATATTTCCTACACACAATCACACATGAACACAGCAACAACACTCTATATTCATATTGACACTCTCACCCGCACACACACAGGGACTTGGTTCACTGTCACCTGAGAATACACACATTGCCTCTCATGCATACACACACATGTATCACTAACACACTGTTTTATGAAATCCCTTCACATGGTCCAGTCCACACACATCTAACATGTTATCCCCTCTTAATGAAATACCATATATATATCTCTATATGTGAGTATGCCTAATCTAGTGTGAATGTGGGATGGTAGTGTAGGATATAAGGGAATTTCAATATGTGTGATAGCTAATGTGTTAGGCACATTTCTATTTGTATATGTGGATATATATATACGTTCATAACGTAAATAGTGATATATATATATATATATATATATATATGTGTGTGTGTGTGTGTGTGTGTGTGTGTGTGTGTGTGTGGTATTGGCCTATGGTGTGTCTGTTAGACTAGTGAGAGCTTAGTTAGACTTGTTTAGTCTTGATTAGGCCTAGAATAGACTAGTTAGACTAGTTTAGACTTGTTAGACCTAGTTTGACCATAGTTGACCTAGTTTGACTTCTAGGGTTGACCAGAGTTGACCAAGAGTTGACTTTGGCCTAGATTGACCTAGATTCATGTCGAATGCATTAAATTGCATCTTGTTATCATTTTAGACTTGTTGTGACTTGTGCTGTTCTGATTAGGAGCCAGCACTCTCATCGGACACTATATTTACTTTGGACACTCAGATAGCAGGCGAGTACATTCTCTGATCATTTCATATCTTGTTTAGGATTATATTCCTGTTTTAGATTATCTTACTTGATGCTGACATGTTGGTAACACGGATTAGTACTATATGGAACCCTTCATGAGATGTTATCCCTCTCGGGAGCATCAGATACTCTTGTCTCGTGTGTTTCACTTACATCACGTATCTCATGCTTCTATTATCATAAATCTTCGGGAATCAGCTAGTGACTCATGTACTCTCATGATCACCGAGCCTTCACGAATCAATTCATGAATCACCCTATACGGGTTAAGTAGTTTAGTCACGAATTTTAACGTAACTTGACTGGATCATTGTGTATTGATTGGGGTACGGGGGAGTATGAATGGTCGTGTGAATAAATATCCAAAGTAGTATAGTCATGAATCACTCTTAGTGTAGTCATGAATCAGTCCTAAGCCATTCACATGTTCGTCTTGTACTCTGAATCACAGCACTGTCTCTCTCTTACATTATGCTATTCTTCAGTTTCCTGTATTTTATTCTCTAGCATGATTATATTTCCTTTCCTTCTATGACTTGCTGAGATGTATTATGCTCGCTCATGTCCTGACTGGACCTGTTGAAATATTACAGAGGATGAGGACGAGGCGTGCTGTCCCACTTATTATGGGACTACCTTAGATGACAGTACAGACTTGGACCAGCAGCATGAGCCTTTAGCTGTGGACGACACTCCTCTAGACTAGGATGTCTTCTTTTATATTCATTCTGGATGACTGTATATATTTGATACTTGGGATTTGTGATGTATTAGACACTTAGACTCTCTGTTGTACTTGTAGATTTTCTTTCATTTCAGCAGTATCTATCTTCCATCTTATCTTCTGCCTTAGTTGTGATTGAGTTTACTTTCTGCTATGTCACCCCCATTCGGGGAGTATAAACTATTTAGCATTATATTGTTAGACGTTGTGACCTAGGACAGCGTTCTACCGCCGACACTGCGGCGTAGGCTGGACGTACCTGTAGAAGCATGGAAATGAATAAAGAAAGATCCATGCGGCCAAGGATCCTCATGCGGCTCAGAGAGCTCAGGGATCCATGCGGCTCAAGCGTCTATATGGCTCGAATAGTTCCATGCGGCCCAGAGAAGAGCCACGTGGCCTTCAATAGCTCTTCCCTTTGTCTTTTACTGCATTTAATGCCTTGACGGCTGACAGCTCTGACGTACAATAATGACTCTGTCATAATGGCAGACTCCTAGGGAAACGAAGGAAATCTCTGACACAATCCATCAAACCCCAAAGACCTTCATGCGTCCCTGACACATAGACAGTCGCATGCGGCTCAGACAGAGGCCACTCCATGCGGCCTAGGCAGAAGCTACCCCATGCGGCTTACGAGGACTATCTTCATGCGGCTAACTGAGAAGCCACCCATCATGCGGTCGCCTACGCTCATGCGGCTCAGATCATCTCCATGCGGTTCAAATATTCAGAGGCCACTCCCAAGCAGCCTTGACACGTGGCCAGCCTTATGCGGCTCAGTGGGGAACAACCCTCATGCGGCTCAGATTTCCTAAGTAAGACACGTGGCAGAAGATTAGTTCTTCCAGCGTCCCTACAGCTAACAGCCTAATGATAGTGGGACATGTGGCATCAAATCGATCAAGATTCATTAACAAATCCCAACAAAGTATTCGGATCAAATCAGATCATTTGCAATCAATTAAGTTGAACACGTGGCGGGAGATCCGAGCTTGGCATAACAAATCATGAAGATTTATGTCAATCATCATTAATTACCCACAGAGATTTGATGCAATCACATTAATTGCTCAAATCTATTATATTCAAGATGAGCGGCCCAGATTCATTGATCCCTAGCCGCCGACTTTTCAGAATGGGCAATCATTGCAAACCCTAATGATGCCCCCCCACTCTTATAAATAGCAGGGTGCCATTCCCTTGTAGAGAGCACGGAGAGCACAGACAGAGAGAGAGATAACAGAGATCACACCCCCCTCGGATCTAGAGAGTCAAAGAGAGAATCTACAGAGATCGAAAGGAGAGCATTTCTTCATCAATGCCCAGCAGTTCTTCTACAGAGCCAAGGCTACACCCGATCGTCCAAGGAGTAAGGCAGAGCTGCCATCGCTTTCCCTAGCCTCTATCGTCACCCTCCAGAATCTAAAATAAACAATTGTACTTAGATTGTTGTACCTAGGTTTTCGTCCCTAGGCTTTCTTTGTACAAGCGAGTTTGTATTGTGAGTCTAAGTTCAGTTCTCCTATATAAATTGTTCTGTACTTTTACAATCAATGGCAAACACGATGGCGACTCTGCCGGGGACAAACTTCTCAACGGCTGAGGAGTTGGTGATGCAATCGGATGCAGCCAAACTTGGCTCCACACAACAGAAGATGGTCGTCCGCTTCGACCAACAGGCGTTCGAAGAAATGCTCTCCGAAGGAAGCGCTGGCCCGTTTTAGAAGCGCACCCGCACAAAGAAGGCTCGCAAGGAGTGGAGGCCAAAATTATTTGCTCCTCCCCAGGCCCTCGACGGAGTACCCTCTGCTGCCCAAGACGGTGAAGGCGACCCTCATGCGGCTCCACTTCAAGCCATAGAGGACTCTGTTGTCCCCAAGTCCGGCAGAGGAAAGCACTACGATGCTGGACTTGCAGGGGCAAAGAGTGATTCTATGTGCTCCAGGAAGAAGCCAAACAAAGGCACTTGTCGCAAAACGAAGACTCATGCGGCCAAGATTGCCAGCCGCATGAATGATGTCCATGCGGCCGAAATTGCCAGCCAAATGCATAACACTCATGCGGCCAGGATTTCCAGCCGCATGGAGAAGGCCTATGCGGCTGAGACTTCCAGCCGCATGAAGACTATTGATTCCAGCCGCATGACGCCCGCTCCACGTGGCTCAGTCTTCGATCGCCTCTCCTATAGTCCTGATCTCTCGTACTCCCGAGAAGACATGTCTGACTCTCTCCAGCACCACTTAGACTCTTCCTACTATGTGCCCTCACGCACTAGAGTGAAGAAGTCCAAGGCAGCATGAGCTTGGCAAGCTCAGTCCGCTGTCCTGACCTCTGACCATCCGAGCGCTCCACATACTGTTATGCGGGCCTCTAATGGGAAGTTGTACAGGACCACTCGAGTCCAGCCTCCGGCGGCAAACGGACAGAGTGGTTCCCAAAAGTCTTCCAAAATCCAGGAAGCAAACATGGTCGTTCCAGATCCATCTGACTTGCGTGAGGCTATCCTCCACAAGCGCAAGGAAAGAGAGGGGGCCTCAGGGCACAAAGAGTCCTCCCACGGACGTTGCTGCACCCAAATCATTGTCAACTGCTGTTGCAACAACTCGACAATACGAGAAGACCGGCAGTCCGTCTTCCAAAGATTACAACAGCCGAGCAAAGAGGATGAGGTACCTCCCGTCGTCTCTTACAACTCCACTCAAAAAATCCCCGCCGATGGAAGAGGGAAGAAGATAAACGTCTCCAGCCCGAAGATTTCAACCATTGCGACTAAGAAACTGTCGTCTAAACAGTTGTCCACCACCGGAGTATTCTAAGGTACCCGTTCGAAGACAAAATCTACTACAGTAGGAGATTCATCATCCACACCACTGGGGGTTACTGAAACAGGGGGTAGCACTCCTCAGAACATCTACGATAATCCGATGTTCCAAGAAGACGAGCCCGAGGAAACAACTCTCCTGTCAGATACAGCAGATGCCGACGTCCCCGAGGACATCCACGACTCTCAAGATGAAGCAAGCTCTAAAGTTAGGGGTACTCTTCCTTCTGAGTCCGAACCAGAGGAGAACTTTCCCACATATCCCGATGACTTCTCGGTACAGGGGTATGATTCGGAGGGCACGTCCTCCACCGTTCCTTCCACCTCTCCTCATGTAAGGACGCTGTTCATGACAGACAGCAATCAAGGTGGTTCCAGTGATCGCCAACGCATCGACACTTTAGAGGCCATACTGCACGCCTTGGTCAAATCTGTGGACGAGGTCAAAGCGGCCCTTCCAACTTTGCAAGGAGGGACGCCTGGCCAAACAAGTGCGGGTCCTGCGGTCAATGCGGACTCGAACTCAGCGGCACCGAACCCGGGTAACAATCCTCCTGAAATAACGGCTTCCACCGCTGTCGATGAGGCCAGGAAAGCAAAAAGAGAGGTCCAGGAGCTCCGAGCCATGTTTCACGCTCGAGAAAACTCTCAAGACCTCAGAATACAACAACCATACCCTGCTACTTGGAGGGATGTCCCCTTCCCACCAAGATATAAGCCATTCAACATTAATCCTTATGATGGCAAGACCTTCGCAAGTCGGTACATCACTTACTTCGAGGTCACCACCGACCATCTGCCCCATGACGATGCCATCCTCACACGATTATTCATTGGGGTATTGGAAGGAGTCTCCTTCGACTGGTACCGCAGCCTGCCAGACAACTGTATCCACTCCTTCGCCAGCTTCAAGCGTATGTTCTTGAAGAGATTTTACGAAGTAGGACAAGACGTCACAATGTCCACCCTCATGGACGTCGTCCAAGGGGAGAAGGAGCTGACATGGAACTATATTGAGCGGTTTTACCAAACCGCAATGAAGTTACCGTCTGGTAATCCGGATTCCTCCTTAATTGAAATTTGCCAAAAGAGACTGCTCCCAACAATCAGTCTCTGGATGGGCAAAAGTCAATTTAAGGATTAAAAGACGTTTATCATCAGCGCCACTAGCGCTGAAGAAAGGTTGAAGAAGGCTCGCCAACTGGGATTGCACATCTCGGAGGGATAGGACAAGGGCAAGCGCCCTAATACCAACAGCAATAATGGTGGTAACTCCTCCAACAATCGGGACAGGAGTAAGCAGGCTATGGTGGCCGACACAGCCCAGAAACCTGAGTCAAAATCGGCGGACAAACAATGGCCGCAAATTACTTACTCCTTCGCAGACGTTCACGTCAAGCCTATCTTGGACATGCTCATACAAGGAGACAAAATTCAGCTCCCTCCACCAAGACGGGAACCTCGGCTGGCAGATATGGAGAGCCCAAAGTACTGCCATTACCACCGCTATGTCCACCATACTACACACGACAGCTACCAACTGAAACGATACATCCAACATCTCATTGATTCAAACCCTCTGAACATTGATTTCGAAGAGGTAACCGTGGCAGCTAATATGGTGTCAGTACAATTTGGCAGCTTCCCTCCAACAGAAACTCAAGACGGTGTGGTACCCATCCCTCTGGCGACAATGGAGATCGCTAATCTTCCACCTCCCCGAGATTAGGCTGCTGGTCTAGTGCCCCTCACCACATCACGAGGGGAGGTCATGTGGGTCCATCCAGACTTGGTATTTGAAGTGACTTAGTCCACACCATCATCCATTTGCAAGAAAAAGAGTAGAAAAGTCAGATCCTGCCGCACAATCTCGATAGATGTCGAGGGAGCCACAGCTGTCGTCACTCGGTCTGGGACGCAATCCCAACCTGTGGCTGATAACTCGGCTGAAGATTATCAGCCAGCCACCGCTGACACTCCAGGACCTTTCCAGCCTCTGACGACCGACAAGCCTAGGCCGAAGGAGACTCGCTTTGACAAATCCCTCCGAAAAGAGGCACCTCAGGGGCTGGAGAGGCCCTACAACTTCGACATCTTGGCGCAATTGGCCAACACACCGGCCAAATTGTCATTATACGAGCTCCTGAGACTCTCAAAGGATGTTCGCACGACTTTGAGCGATGCACTCCAAAATGCCGACGTCTATCTGGCTCAGGTCAACCTCACAGGAGAGAGCCCGCCTGCAAATCTCCAAGATAGCGCTTGTACAGGAGCGATGCCCAACATTGTCTTCACTCTGCAAGATATGCTCATTAAGACCAACCTGCACGATTGTCCGTTATACTACACTGGATATATCGGCGACGTAAAGGTGGACCGGATGCACATTGATCCTGGTTCTTCCATAAGCATCATCCTGAAGGGTCTGTTACATCATCTCCGCATTCCTATGCATCGCCTGACGCCAACAAGCACCGCCATCAGAGGTTTCAATTCGGACAGGAGCTACCCGATCGGAAAGATTCGCTTGAAGTGCCAAATTGGCGATCTCCAGTCAGAAGTAACCTGTTATGTCATAGATGCGGACACTTCTTACAACATCCTCTTGGGGCGCCCTTGGATACACGATTATATGATCGTGCCTTCCACGCTGCACCAGTGCTTCAAGTATGTCGACAAACACGACTTCGTGAGGACAAAATTCGTCGACATCGATCCCTTCAAAGGGGTCGAGTCCTACTACTCAGACTCCTGCCTATACGAGAAGTTGAAGTGGCACCTGGCGGAAGTTGTACAAGCTCGAACTGAGATGGCCTCTGGATCAGAAGAACCTTTAACGATCCACCTTCAAGCTCGCAAACCTGGCAAGTCCGTACCCCTTACGGCCGCTCTGCGTAAGGATGCGATCAGCCTCTCGGCACAAGAAGGGCAAATGATAATCCGGCTGCCAAGGTCCGGCCAAGCGCCGAGACCCACAACGGAGCCACTGACAATCAGACTACCAAGAGTCGGTCAGCAACAAGCAGAGAAGCTCAATCCCTCTGACAAACCAATGACGATATGCCTTCCCAAGAAGAATCGTCACCCCAATGCAAAGTCTGGGGCTTCTAGCGAACCAACAACTCCCTGCCAAGCATCGAGTACCAAACTGGGGGTCGCTAGTTTGCCAACAACTCCACGTTCGGCTCCACCAACAGAACCCCTGATGATCAAGCTGCCTAGGTCATCCTCTCAGTCTTCATTTATACAGGGGGTGGCCGAAGAAGAACCAGAACTGGCCAAGTATGTGGCTGTTCACACTGATGTTCCATCCGCAGATGATGTAATCCTGCTAGAAAAGATACCTAAATTCATCAATAAAGGGCTATCTTTGAACTACCTCGAGCTTAATAAGCTTTGTACAACGTATGCTATGGAACACGGTATAGGCACTCACCTACACACACAGGTGACAAATGTTTACACCGCAAACCAGCTTACCCCAGTAGAAGACGCTTACCGCATAATCGAGGGAGGGGACCATCCAATCATCTTCGGCCGGAAGGATGACCCACAGCCCCTCACCATAGAAAAGTTCAATCTAGAATCAGATGCCGAAAGACTGCCTCTTTATCTGTATAGCCTCCGATCCAAATATCTCATGCAAAAATAGGGATATGATCTGGAAACTACGCCAGTCTTGAACTACGGCACCGGTCGACGATTACCTTTGAAGCCGCCAGTCCCGGCTGGCAAACCACGGGACTACTACATCAAGACCCGATGTAGATTAGGGTATGTCACGCCCACAACAACCCCTGAAAGCTCAGACGAGGAATGTGATTGGCTTTCACACTCAACCGGATCACCCACTTCTGATTCAGATGTCAGCATCGGGGACATGCTTAGGCAAGTCTGGTCTGTCAATATGGCATTCGTCGACGCTAACGAATAAGATGAAGACATTCCTGAAATCCTCGAGTTAGAGCCATGGGCCCAACAGCTGGATGCACAATGGGAAAAGCGGTTTGAACAGAGAGAACCTCCTACTGAAGATGAGGTTATACAGGTCGACCTCGGCATCGAATCTTCTCCAAAACCAATCTTCGTCAGTAAAAGCCTAACAGACGAAGAGCAAGAATCGCTGCTGGGACTTGTCAAAAAATATATTGATGTGTTCGCCTGGAGCTACGAAGAAATGCTAGGACTAAACCCCGAAGTTGCCCTTCACAAGCTCAACATTCGGCCAGATGCAAAGCCGGTCAAACAACAACAGCGACGCTTCCGCCCGGGCATTATGGATGCGATCGAAGCCAAAGTCAAAAAACTAATAGCCAGTGGCTTCATTCATGAGAAACAACATCCAGACTAGGTCGCCAACATAGTTCCGGTCCTCAAGAAGAACGAGAAGATTCGAATCTGCATCGACTTTCGCAATCTGAATGAGGCATGTGCCAAAGATGAATTTCCCCTCCCTATTACAGACATCATGATTGACAACACATGCGGCTTCGAACGCATGTCATTCAATGATGGCTTCTCGGGGTACAACCAAATTAAGATGTCTCCTGATGACGAGAAGCATACATCATTTCGAACACCGATTGGCACATACTGCTACACAGTCATGCCTTTCGGTTTAAAGAATGCTGGCGCCACATATCAAAGAGCCATGAGTATCATCTTCAGAGACCACTTGCGCAAGACTGTGGAGTATTATGTTGATGATATCGCTGTCAAGAGTCGCTATAAGGGAGACCATCAGCAGGATCTGAGGACGGTATTCGACCTGATGCGAGCGCACAACCTGAAGATGAATCCCATAAAGTCCTTCTTGGGCATATCCAGTAGAAAATTCTTGGGTTTTATTATTACTGCCCAGGGAATTCATGTAGATCCAGAGAAGACGAAGGTAATTATGGAGATGGGGCCCCCGAGAAATCTCTGCGAACTCAGAGGCCTTCAAGGGAGGCTAGCTTACATCAGGAGGTTCATTTCTAACCTCTCCGGGCGATATCGACCATTCACCCATCTCATGGAGAAAGGCGTCTCGTTCGTATGGGATGAAGAATGCCAACGTGCCTTCGACAGCATCAAAGAATATTTGTCGAACCCACCAGTCCTGGTGGCCCCTGTTCCTGGGAAACCATTCTTGCTATATGTACGAGAAATAAAGAATTTCTTCGGTGCTCTGCTGGCACAAAACAACGATGCAGGCCATGAACAAGCTATATATTACCTCAGCCGAATGATGATTGGGCCAGAGCACCGATACACCGTCGGGGAAAAGGAATGCCTCGCCCTGGTGTTCGCCATTCAAAAGACACGACACTATGTCACAGGACAAACCATACATATGATCTCACGAGTAAACCCTCTCAGGGTCCTTATGACTAAACCAGGGGCACTCAGCTCCCGCCTTGCCACATGGGCAATACTGCTGTCCCCCTATCATATGATCTTAGTCCCGCAAAAGGCTGTTAAAGGTCAAGCCCTGGCAGACTTTTTAGCAGCCCACCCCGGCTCAGAGTCATCCAGAATATATGAAAGAATCACAGATGCGGTCGCCGACTCGCATGCAACCTCTCACGATGATATATGGCGAATGTTCTTCGACGGCGCCTCAAGGACCGGACCTAAGAGCAACATCGTCGTCGGAGTGGTGCTGGTTTCTCCTTTCGGGTTGGTGATTAATGGTGTTTACTCTCTCACAGAGCCCTGCTCTAACAATGTGGCCGAGTACAACGCTTTGGTCATTGGCCTCCAACTTGTAAGAGAGCTAGGGGTAGAATATCTTGAAGCATACGGCGATTCGCAGTTAATCGTCAATCAGATCTGGGGTTCATATGAAGTCCGCCATGAAGACATGATCCCCTATCACCAAATAGCGATCAACATTATTTCGTTATTTGAGGGATTCTTCATCGAACACGTTCCAAGACTCCAAAATATCGAAGTCGATGCCTTAGCTGGCCTTGCCGCTTCTCTGGCGGTTCCAAACTATGCTCATCAATCGGTGGATGTGATAGGCCATGAGCTGGTCTGTCCCAAGAACAATGTTCCATTCGTGGCGAGTTATTCCGCTCGGACGATCGACGAAGCGCCAGACTGGAGATAATCATTCATAGACTTCGTGGTCTACGACATCCTGCCCGAGAACCCAAAGGAAGCCACTTCCATCAGAAGGCGTTCTCTCAGATTTTTCTATGATACAGAGATGAAAATGCTGTATCGTCGATTCTACAATGGGTTATTGCTTCGGTGTCTGTCAAACGCAGAAGCCAAAGAAGCCGTACGCGAAGCTTATGATGGTGTCTGCGGGGCCCATCAGCCTGGCCCAAAATTGCAAGATCGTCTTCGCCGAATGGGTTACTACTGGCCCACGATGGTAGCAGATGCAATAGACTATACAAAAAAGTGTAATGCCTGCCAAGTCCACGCAGACTTCATCCATCAACCATCCGAATTTCTATATCCGACAGTGGCGTCCTGGCCATTCGAAGCATGGGGAATGGACATCATCGGTCCGATCGCTCCATCCTCTTTCCGAGGACATCGCTTCATACTCGCAATTACGAATTACTTCTCTAAATGGGCGGAAGCTGTCCCGCTTGCAAAAGTAAAGACTTCAAACGTGATCAGCTTCCTCAAGCATCATGTCATCTATCGCTTCGGACTGCCCCGAAGGATCATCCACGATAATGGTCCGCAGTTTACAAGCTACGCCTTCTATCGGTTCTGCGACAAGCACCGCATCCAGAATATTGCTTCAACGCCATACAACCCAGCAACAAATGGGTTGGCAAAAGCATTCAACAAAACAATCATCACACTTCTCAAGAAGTTCGTATCGTCCAACAAACGCGACTGGAACGAGAAGCTCGGTGAGTGCTTATGGGTGTACCGTACCACAGTCCGTACAGCCACTGTGAATACGACGTTTTCCCTGGTGTACGAGAGTGAGGCAGTCCTCCCATTGGAGACTCAAATACGCTCACTCCGCGTCGCCCTTACTTACCAATTGACGACGAACGACAACTACCGTCGCCGGCTACAAGAGGTGGAGGCCTTAGATAAAAAGCGCCTCTTGGCTCAGCAACGAATCGAGCTATACCAAGCACGCATCTCTGGAGCCTTCAACAAGAAGGTTAAAATCAGAACATTCCAAGTGGGCAATCTCGTTCTGGTAGTCCGGAGGCTGATGGTCATGACTCACAAAACTGCCGACAAATTCCAGCCAAAATGGAAAGGTCTGTTTATCATTGAGGCTGTATTCTCCAACGATGCTTACCGCCTCGCAAAATAAAATGGAGACTTGCTCATGTTGCCCGTCAACGGCAAGTTCCTGAAGAAATATTATGTCTAAACGACATTTTCTAGATCACCGAGTCATGTACCTGCTGGTGCCGCTGAACTCATATTCACAAAATCCCCAGATTATCGAGTCATGTACCCGCTGGTGTTTTCCATAAAGAAATTCTCTTTATTTGTTGTGTTTCTGGGAAAATTACAACTGTAGGAATCCGATCTAGAAGACGATCGCTTTATCCCTTGGACTATGCGAAGAAGAAAAGCTCTCAAAATTTTGACAGTAGATATCAATGTATCTGTACAATGAATGAAAAAAAACTCTATTTATAGAGTCAAAACAGTAACTGAAAAGATAACTACCTCACCACTGGTGCACTTAAAAAGTCACGCAGACTCTAAATACACGCAGGGTTAATGAGTAGTTACTGGACGTGGCCCGTAACTGTTGAACACATGGCATCAGTGCATGGCTCGTGTGCAAGTTACTGGGCACGCGAGAGAGAGATCGGTGGCATGGCTGCCACGTACTCCAGTTGAAATGAAATCCACGCTGACTTGCTGAAGGCAAAAATCCACGCAGATTCATTGACGCAGACTCGTTGAAGGCGAAATCTACGCAAGCTTTAAAGAATAATACTTCAGAATTCATGCAGGCTTTGAGAAGAATAACTCAAAAGTCATGCAATGTTTTGAGGAAGGAGAAGATTCAGAATCCACGCAAACCGCCAGCTGTCTTGATTTGGCACGCTTCGTCTGACATAAAATCTCTGACATTGATTATATTGTCAGCCGCATTAAATGAAAATAAGATCCAAAGTCACGCCAACTTGGTGAAGAGTGAGTCTTGCTAAGGAAGATTGCAAAAGACGGCTGTGATCTCTCGAGTTCTGTGCATACGTGGCATACGAGGAGACGTTTCTCGACTGTTGTGTTGTCAGTCATTATCATTCTGACGTATGGCTGAGCTGTCTCTGCGTGACTTCTAAAGAAAATGGCCAGGCAGAACTTAGCGTATCTTTTGTGCTGCTTCTTGGATCACTCTGCGTGACTTGTTCTGATCAACTCAGCGTGACTTCATTTTTGAGGCCTACAAAACCCCCTTCAAAGTTTTCGAAAAATGATAAAATATTTTCGAAATACTTTAAAATAGAGATGATAAAATGAGTTAAAGTCACGCTGAGATGACTCCAAAATTTTTTCGGAAGTCGAAAAGACTTCGAAGTTCTTTGAAAATATCAAATGAACTTATTAAATGTCATAATGACTCTTCGTTCTCCGAGACTGATTGCGTCCAATTTATGGTGGAATATGAACTGTCGACGAGATCTGTTATATAAACAGGAAGAGATTCTCAGTTTTGACATTCATCTCTCGAAAATATGACCCCAAAGGAAGCCGCCGAAGATGAAGCACGCAAGTTGGGCTTTTGTTCCCATGGTGACCCCACTTTTGGGGGCAAAGAACCCGAACCTGTCGTCATCGAGCTCAAGGACGACTCCACGCAGTTAGCCAAGAATCTCTTGAGCTACTTTGGATTGGATGGCTCGTCTTCTTCTGATGGGCGGAGCCTTATGGAGAAGCGTGAAATGCTCGAGACTCTGTTGCATCGCTTGGGAGTTAGGAGCGTAGAGGAGTTAGGCATCAAACTTAGCCGCTCTAGAAAATAGAGCGTAACTTTCTACGCTTTTGTTGCACTTTTCTGTTTTGTCTTTTTGTAAGGCCATCAGTGCCTGTTTAAATAATGAAGTACAACTTTTGTGTTTGATCTGCGTGCCTTTTAATGAAGAATATTAATTAGCACATTTTGACTGTTTCCAATCTTGCACTATCTCCCGAAGTACACGTGACACTCATTCCATAATTTACGAGCGCTATTTATGCGGATCTTTTCCAAGAATAGACCTGCACTTGACCCTTTAAATAGGTGGATGAACTCCACGCAAACTCATCTTCCCATTCTTCTTCCTCTCTTCTGAGAATGAATTTTCTGTGAGAAAAAAATAGGAAAGCCATGTTGTCTGATGTTCGACTTCTGCGCACTGTATCAAACATGAGTATGTCAATCATTAGCAGCAAATTTGAAGGTAAGTCAGTGTAATACGTGTACTTATTTTTGCTGTTGAAGATAGGCTTTCTGTTTCTTGTTTCTGATTTGAACAATACACGCCTGTTTCTGTTTGATAAATGCATACTGAATGATTTCTGTTGATCTTTCTGCAGAAACTTGGCTAAAAATTTTCTTCAGAACTGGCATTGGGGATGTGGATGCTGTGGAGAATATCCTGCTGACATCTACATCAGGGAGCTCATACGCTTTTGACGCGTAAATCAGACAACTCAGAACTCTTCGTGAGATAGAAGGGTCTTCCTTAGATGGTAGGAAGAGCCTTTATACACGAGAGTTGGATGGTGGAGTTAACTCTACTACCGAGAGATTGGGTAGTAGAGTTCCTCTGACGGCAGAACTAGGAATCGTATCCCAAGGTTGGATACATTCCTACCTGCTTGAGGTGCCGCCGTTCCTCCACGAGCTGTATTGGCAGCAACACGCCGTCGGGCTGCCATACTCTGTGGTTCTCCTCTCATCTGAGAGAGAAGACCAGAGTTTGATTCCTGTTGATCTGGTCGTGACTGAGACCCAGATAGTCAGGAATTGCCACCAACAACGAACCTGACGGAGAAGGTCCGACGGAGAAGATCCAAAGAAGAAGATAGATCTCTATTAGGTTATCGTTGTGGTGTAGAATGAAAATCCAAGATTTGTAATAGATTTCCATTATGATTTGTAAGAAAGTCTAAGAAAATGTAATAGACTTTTTGTGGTAAAATGGGAATGGAAATGATAATTCTTCTATGCTCAATGATTTGTATTTGTGGATGAATTGTGGACATGATAGATAATAAAATTATCTTTTCTGTTTTAGAGTATATGATATTATCAGAGGTATTATGGACATGATAATATATAGGAACTCGAAAGAAAATAGATTGATTTCTATGCAGAGGTCAAAACATGACAAATGAGTAAGTAGATTCGGAATTGATTCAGAGGTTATGAAAACGTGATCAATAACGAATCCCCACTTAATGAACTGATAGAAGATTATGAACGGACGAACCGTTAGGAAATGAAGAACAGATGAACTGTCGAGTGAATGTAATAAATGAACGGACGAACCGTCAAGTATTAATGAACATGTGAAACGTCGGATGAATGTGAGAAATGAATGGATGAACTGAATATCGGAAAAGAATACGTTCCTTCGATCCTTGTAACCATATGCCTATAAATAGAGCATATATTTGAATAGAAGGATCGCATTTTATCCACAATGTCTTCTGAAGAGAATATAAAGAAGGCTGAAGTCGCCCCCGAAGCTACTGAAGGTGTTAAAGAACATCCACCTCCGCAGAAGAAGGAAATGGGCGAAAGCTCGTCTACTCCCAAGCCGCCGAAAGATATCCTGGACTTTCTGGTCGAACCAGGAGAAACCGAAGAAGAAGAAGCAATGAGGCTGGCTGCCTGTCAATTCTTGGTGCGATCAGGAAAAGATGTACTCAATTCTTTTGCTGATTATGTATGTGGTCCTCGTTCCAAATATGAAAGGGATTACAGTGATCTTCCATGATGATGTACTCTTTTTCTTGAAGAATTTGTCTCAAATAAACTCCGTTTAAGAAAACTTTGTTTACGATATATCCTTCCCACTTTATATTTTTGCCTTTATTCATTGATCTTTTGACTCAGAAACCAGAAAGACTAAATATCATTTTCATAAATATGATATTTGAGATAGAAAATTCAGAGATAATATGGACATGATTTTCTGGATATCAAATTTGTTGAGAAAACGATACAAAGTAGAATACCTATCTCCACTGGGGATAATAGATATCAGAATGATTCTTCGGAAAGAACAATGAAACAGCTGGAGAATGATGGGAGGATAATCTTGATAGAAATATTAAACATAGTACTTCTTCAAGAATTTGTCGTTGATGGGCATCATAGTGGCTTTACCATCTAGAGTAGTGAGTTGATAAGCCCCATTAGAAAAGATCTTATTGACAATGAATGGACCTTCCCATTTTGCATCAAACTTGCCCTTACTCATGTGTGTCATAGTCATCGGGCGTCTGACAGTAAGCACAAGTTCTCCTTTCTGAAATGTTCGAATTCTGACTTTCTTGTTAAAAGCCCTTGAAATTCTAGCTTGATAGAATTCAATATTCTGTTGAGCAGATAACCGCTTTTCATCCAGAGCCTCCAATTCTTGAAGTCGAAGATGATCATTATTTTCAGCAGTGAGTTCATTAGCGATTGCTATCCTTAAAGAAGGAATTTGAATCTCTAATGGGAGAACAGCCTCAGATCCGTACACCAGAGAGAAAGGTGTACACTTAGTAGCATTACGGACTGTAGTGCGATAAGCCCACAAGCATTCCCCGAGCTTGTCACTCCAATTACGTTTGTTAGTGGAGACAAACTTCTTTAGGAGTTTGATGATAGTCTTGTTGAAAGCTTCTGCCAATCCATTAGCTGCTGGATTATATGCGGTAGAAGCCACATTATTGATCCGGTGATCGTCACAGAATCAAGTAAATTTCTGGCTGACGAACTGTGGTCCGTTATCATGAACAATGCGTCGAGGAACACCAAATCTGTAGATGATGTGGTGCTTAATAAAGCTGATGACATTAGACGTCTTAACTTCAGATAAAGGAATGGCTTCGGCCCATTTGGAGAAGTAATCGGTTATTGCGAGAATGAACCGATGACCTTTAGATGACGGTGGATTGATCGGGCCGACAATGTCCATGCCCTAAGCTTCGAAGGGCCATGATGCTGCCGTCGGATGTAGAAATTCCGAAGGTTGATGTATAAAATCCGTATGGATTTGGCAAGCTTTGCATTTCCTTGCATATTCAATGGCATCTGATACCATAGTTGGCCAATAATAACCCATCCGTCGAATACGGTCTTGAAGTTTTGGCCCAGGTTGATGCGCTCCACAAATTCTATCATGTGCTTCACGAATAACTTGTTGGGCTTCATCACCGGCAATGCACCGAAGGAGTAAACCATCATAAGCTCGACGATATAAGGTCTTTGTTGTATGATTGAAATAGAATCTGAGTGATCGTCGTCTGATAGATGCTGCCTCACTCGGATCATCCGGAAGAATATCATATAATACGAGATCTAAGAAAGGAAGTCTCCAATCTTTATCCGTATTCTGATTCTTAGTCGAGTTACTGAAGATGAATTCCATGCTGGAATCGGATGAAGATGACATCGATTTACGACTGAATCCAAATCCTCTTGTTGTGTTGACGTCATGAGATGTTGATTCTTCAATGTCAACTGGAAGTCCTAGAGTCAGGTTATTTTCAAGATGAAATAACTCTCGATTACGAACAACAATCATTTGTTGCCGTCTGATTGGGATAGCCAGCACCGCTGCAAGATTAGCAAGGGCATCAGCTTCTGTGTTACATGCTCGCCTAACATGTTCAATAAAGAATTCCTTAAATGATGAGGCCATAGATATGGCTGTTTTATGATAAGGAACCAGATCTTGATGGCGAACTTCATAAGTACCCCTGATCTGATTGACAATAAGTTTAGAGTCTCCATACGCCTCCAAATGTTGAATATTTAGATGTTTAGCGAGTTGAAGACCAATAAGTAATGCGTTGTACTCAGCTACATTGTTTGAACACGGCTGATCGAGAGAATAAGCTCTTTGGATGGCAAGACCTTCTGGCGATACAAGAATAATTCTAACTCTAGCGACAATATCGCCATTAGGACCAATTCTTGATGCTCCATCAAAGAATAGACGCCAAGTAGGATCTTCTTCAGCAATTTGATTTGAATCTAGGACTTCATCTGGGATTTCATCATAGAGTTTTGAATTTTCTGGAATTGAGTGAGCAGCCAAAAAATCAGCTAAAGCTTGTCTTTTGACTGATTTTTGAGGAATATAGTACATGTCATACTGAGCAAGTAGGATTCCCCAGTTAGCCAATCGAGAATTCAAAACACTGGGTTTCTTCATCATGATCCGTATAGGATTGATCTTGGAGATGACATGAATAGTCTGGCCAATGATATAATGACGTATCTTTTGGACAGCAAACATCAAGGCTAGACATTCTTTTTCAACCGGTGAATATCGAGGTTCAGCTCCGGTCATAGTGCGGCTGAGATAATAAATGGCTTGTTCATGGCCATTTTGATTCTTTTGAGCGAGTAATGCATCCAATGAATGAATCATTGCTCGAGTATAGAGGAGGAACGGTATTCCTGAGACGGAAGGTACCAATACTGGAGGGCTCATCAGATATTATTTTATATCATCGAATGCTTTCTGACATTCATCATTCCAGACAAAAGAGATACCTTTCTTCATAAGTTTGTTGAATGGTCTGCAGCGTCCTGATAAATTAGAGATGAATCTCCTGATATAAGCGATTCTTCCTTGAAATCCTCGTAGCTCTTTTAAGGTGCGTGGAGGACGCATTTCTTGGATGGCTTTGATCTTCTCGGGATCCACGTGTATACCTTTAGCGGTAATGACGAAGCCGAGAAATTTACCACTAGAGACGCCTAAGAAGGACTTAGTAGGGTTCATCTTTAATTGATGCTTACGCATTAGATCAAAAATAGTCTTCAAATCTTGGATGTGATCCTCCTTTTGTCGACTTTTAACTGTAATATCATCAATATAGCATTCGACTGTTTTCCGCAAATGTTCACGGAATATAGTGCTCATAGCTCGTTGATAAGTTGCTCCTGCATTCTTGAGACCGAATGGCATAACTGTATAACAGTATGTACCAATCGGCGTTCTGAAAGAAGTGTGCTTCTCGTCTTCTGGAAACATTTTGATCTGATTGTACCCAGAATATCCGTCCATGAATGACATTCGTTCAAATCCACAGGTATTATCAACCATGACATCAGTGATTGGTAGAGGGAATTCGTCTTTAGGACATGCCGCATTGAGATCGCGGAAGTCTATGCATACTCTGATCTTGCCAGTCTTTTTAAGAACAGGAACAATATTAGCCACCCAATCGGGATGTTGTTCCTCTCTAATAAACCCAGAGGTAATGAGTTTATTGACTTCAGCTTCAATTGCATCCATAATGTCTGGACGAAATCGTTGTTGTTGTTGTTTGACCGGTTTAGCATTCGGCAAGATGTTGAGTTTGTGAGTTGCAATCTGTGGATCAAGACCTGGCATATCTTCATAACTCCAAGCAAAGACATCAATGTATTTACGAATGAGTTTGATCATGTCTTTCTTATCAGTTTCTGAAAGACTTTCACTGATGAATATTGGTTTAGGAGATCCCTCTTCACCAACATCTATTTGAACAAGTTTATCTTCAGTCGGAGGTTCTTTTTGCTCGAAGCGGAACTCCCATTGATTATCTAATCTTTGGGCCCACTGTTCTGATTCAGGTGAGATTTCAAACTCTTCTTCGTCTTCATCACTTTCTTCAGAATGGTCAATAGAAACCATATTGGAAGACAGAAGGTTACAATAGAAGTCACCGATATTCGTATCGGAATCCCAAGAAGTAGTACTAGAAGAATCAGATCTCTTATCTTCGTCAGACTCAGGATCTTCATGGATAATATTGATGAAAGAAGTAGGAGCAGTATAACCCAATCCGCATTTCGTCCTTCCATATTTCAAAGGAGGAATCCGGACAGGTATTTTTCTTCCTTTTCCATTATTGAGGCCAGTCCTGAAGTTATAGCCCATATTTTTGATGACGTCTCTAGATTGCTGACTATAACGACGTAGTTGTAATCTTCCAGTATCATCATTTTTGTCATCATCTTCAAGATCAAAAGGATTTTGAGGCCCTTTATAGAAGAATATTGGAATGTCTCCTGGCTTTCTGTTGGGAACTAGAAAGTATGAAGATTGTACAGGTTCTAGAGATACATCTGTATGAACAGTCTGTACAACTCCTATGGTTATTGTGTTCAAGTCATCTAACAGATGTAAATAACTATGAACATAATTACACACATCAACGTACTGCAAAGGTGGAGACTTTTCATTAAATGTAAAAGCAGCAATATTTACATTGGGAGAAGGCTGAGCCTTAGAGATTTTAGCCAAGTCAATGACTAAAGGGGGAAAAGAAGAAGAAGCTTTGTTTCGATTAAGATCGATAACAAATGGCTCAGAAGAGGTGAGCTCCCTTGAAGTTTGAGTAGGAAGAGTAGTCCACCCTCCAACTGGAATTAGTAAAGTATCTTGTGAAGGTACAGGAACTGTAGTACGCCCACTGACAGGAATGATCAGTGTATTTTGAGTCGATGACTGAGGTAACGGAGAGATCCGTCCACTCACTGGAATGATAAAAGAATCTTCTCCAAAGGGTTTAGGATATTGTTGCTGAGTAGTTCGACTTTTAACAGGGATTATTAAAGTCTCACTTTGTGCATCTTCTTTCTCCATAGCTTGTATGATCCTTGTATACTCTTTTTTGTACATTCGGGAATCATTGAAATAAGCTTCAACCCCATGGAAGGGATTTATATCAGCAACTTCTTTTTGTACTCTTCCATTGCTATCAATGTATTTAAAACATTGATAAAGAGTAGAGGGCACCACATTATTTTCATGAAGAAAGGGCCTCCCCAGAAGAAGATTATAGGATCCCGCGATCTCGATCACATAGAAAGTGACTTTAGATCTGAAATCGCCTATCTGAAGCTTCAGATGAATCTTTCCCAAAGGCTCACTTCGACTTTGATTGAATCCCAAGATAGTAGTAACCGTCTTGGAGAGCTTGTGAAGAGGGATTTTTAGTTCATCCAACAAACTCTTTGGCATTATGCTTATAGCGGACCCTGGGTCAATGAGGATACGATCTATCTTCATCGTATCAATATAACCAGTGTAGTAGAGAGGTCGGTCATGTCGATTATCCTCCAGTAACATGTCGTCTTGTGTAAAGGTGATATTTGGGATAATCTCCAGTACACTGTTAAAATATAAGCAAGTGGCAGGTTCCGCATCCGGCTTCTTCAATTGTGCAAGACAAGAGTCAGCTTGTAGAAGTGCTTCACTTAACGTCTCCCGAGTTTCTTTAGAAAGACGTAGAAGTTCAAAAAAGGACATTCTAGCTGGAGTATTAGCAAGTTGAGCCAAAATGTCGAAGTTGTAAGGCTTCTGAAGTCCAAGAGGAGAAGACTTCTTGATTGGCTTATCAAACCGAGCCTGTTGTTTGCCTTTCTCCAGACCCGTAGGCTTGGGAGGAACAGGTTCAGTGAATGATTCTTCTTCAGGAGGAACATTAGAAGCATCTTTAGCATCTGAAGGGATATCAGTAGGATCTTCAGGATTTTTAGAATAATCCTTTAGGTAAGGTTTCCCCGTTCGAGTAGCACTAACAAGTGCTTCTTCTTTGTCTTTTGGCTCTGTGTCAGAGGTAGACCCAAGAGAATTCATATGACATGACTTGATCTTTCCAGCCTTCTTAGATTTTTGAAAAGAAATCTTTTGAGGAGAAGGCGATTCAAAATCTGCCACTAGATCAGGATGGATCCACATGATTTCCCCTGTTTCCAAAGTGATTGGCACTAATCCTTCAGACTGTGGAGGAGGAAGATTCACTCTGTCAAGAGTTGCCTTGGGAATAGAAACAATCCCACTTTCAAGGAGTTGAGAAGGGAAATCTCCAAATTGCATAGAGACGACGTTGGAGGTGACAGTCTTCTCTTTTGGAGTAAGAGAGATAGCTCCAGATTTAATCATTTCTTGGATCTTTCCTTTCAGTATATAACATGTACGAATTGTATGACCTAGCATTCTGTGATATGGACAGTATTTAGGATGATCTGTCTTACCAACTTCATCAGGTTTCTTGATCTCTGGTAATTGTATTTTATTACCTTTCAGCAGACATTCAAAGATACCAAGGACATCGTCGTCATCAAAAGAATATTCTTCTCTGGGGCGAGGTGTTCTTGATTGTTGAGTTGTAGAGGCAGGAGTTTGAACATTTGATGCATCTTTGCTCTGAAGATTAACTTCAAGAGTTTCTTTTCCTTTGCGAGCATTATTTTTATTGTTAGCACCTTGTCCTGTTTCTGGAGTCATCTGCACTCCTAAACCTTTGAAGGTTTCAGTACTGATTTCTGCAGCTTTGGCACTGACTATGAAGGAAGGCCAATCTTGAAATTGAGTGGATCCTGTCCACATACTGATGATTGGCAACAAGTTTGATTTGTACGTGTCAATGGTGATAGCATCAGGAGTTCCAAGAGGCATCTTCAGAGCTTCTCTTCGAAACCGTTCAATGTATTCCTCTGTAGATTCATTATTTTTCTGCTTGATTCTAATAAGAGCAGACATAGTCATGTCATTAAGCCCTTCATAGAACCTTTCAAGAAATATCTGTTTGAAACCAGCAAATGAAGTAATACTCCCATCTGGAAGACTTCTATACCATTCATAAGCCGTTCCCTTGAGACATCTAATAAATACCCGAGTAAGGAGGGCATCACTTGGTTGCAGTTGATCAGTCATCACTTCAAAGTGATTAATAAACTGACTTGGAGAAGCGGTTCCGTCATAGAATGAGATAGTAGGAGGCTTGTATTTAGGAGGATATGATACTTGCTTCCATTCTATCGGATAAGGCTGCTTGATGTCTAACCTTTGTAAACCATCCTTCTATTTGAATGCCTCGAATTGAGTTTTGAGATTCTTCAATTCTTCAGAGACAACTCCCGAAGATTGTGGAGTTGTGGCTTGTAGAGAATAGTTGGGAGGAGGAACAGCATTGTAAGCATTACCCCAGCTCCAGAGAGACTAGGATTTGGTTGAGCTGGTCCAGGAGTATTGGATTGTACTGCTGGAGGAACTTGTACCGGACTTATATCAGTATCAACTGGTATGGCATCTGATACAGTCTGTCGATTTTGCAACTGAACTGTCATAAGTTCATACATCGACTTCATTGTGTCAGTCATAGACTTCATTTGCTGTTCCAAAGAAGCAATTGTTTGATCTTGAGGAGTCAGGGAAGAAGAAGGTTCATCAGTATTCCCATCAACCATGTAAGTTGTGACTGTATGAGGGATTATTGATGAACTAGTAGATGTTGTATGCTCTGAATCATTGCTTCGTGTATCAAAGTCAACTATAGAAGAATTACACCCAGTAGGAAGAGGTGGGAAGTTAGATTCTCCAAGAAATTCAGAATCAATTTCAGGGATCAAATTTCTTTGACTAGAAGCCAGGACTCTTGCTCTGGTGTTTCTATATACTCCATCTGGACTATCAACTCTACCCCCGGTGTCCCGAGAAGTCATGTTGACAGAGGCAAACAAAGGCTCATCTTCATCAGGCATAGGTTCATACTGAATCCTATTAAAGACAGACTGTCATTTATTTTGACATCTGCATTGCATTGTGACTCTTGGCTGGAAGTCACATTCATGATCACCATGGTCTTGAACTGTTGACTCACATCTGCACTGAATTATGACTCTTGGATAGAAGTCACATTCAGCATGTTCCTTTGACATAGAATTACTCCTTCTCTTCTGTTGAAGATATTCCCGTAAATCTGTTTGTGAAGATTGAGGAGTATACTTCCGGTTCTTGGGTCTTGATGGCTCTTGATTATACAAAGAGTGATTAATGTGAGCCACATAATTTCTTGCATACTCTGCATCTGGATCTTTTATCTTCATATCCAATTGGTATGGTTTCTTAACACCAGAAGTGCTGAGTTTTGTTCTTAAATCAGTGGAAGGTAACACATTAATTTTGGAAACATGGAGTTTTCCTTCCATTGATTTGGATATTTGCAGAGAAGGAAGAGTTGAATCACTCCCTTGATTAGGAGTTGGTAACAGACCCTCTTTAGTGGACAGATTCTGTGCCCAATTTGAAGAAATCAAAGAAGAAGACATTAAGGAATGTTTCTTCTTAGACTCATTCAGATTTTGAGACATAGAATGTCCAGAAGGAAGAGTAGTCAAAAGACCATCTCCTTTCCTTTGACTAACAAAAGTATCAATCAAAGCTGTTCCTGAAGTAAAAACTACAGGAGCAGAAGAAACAACTAAAGAGTTATTCCTTTTCGAAGGAACTTTGTGTAGAAGACCACCCCCAGTTCTAGTAGAACTCGGTGAAGAAGAAGAGATAACTAAGAAGCTATTCTTCTCTGATGAAATACACGCTGAAACAGACTTGGTTAAAGAACCAGAGCTGTTAGCGTGATTTTTGATTTTAGAATTACACGCTGGAACAGATTCGGCTAAGGAGCCAGTACTGTCAGCGTGACTTTTGAATGTGGGTTTGCATACTGGAATAGATTTGGCTAAGGAGCCAGTACTATCAGCGTGACTTTTAGAGTTGAATTTGCACGCTGGAACAGATTCGGCTAAGGAGCCAGTACTGTCAGCGTGACTTTTAGAGTTGAATTTGCATGCTGGAACAGATTTGGCTAAGGAGCCAGTACTGTCAGCGTGACTTTTAGAGTTGAATTTGCACGCTGGAACAGATTCGGCTAAGGAGCCAGTACTGTCAGCATGACTTTTAGTTACTGTCATCTTCGAGCGGACAAGAGTGTGCGTGCTTGCAGTGGAGTTTTTGCCAGTGTTAGGAGTAGACACTGTGGCAGAGACTTCTCCATTGACTGCCAACTGATTCTTAGGGACATAGACAGAGTGTCCCTTCGATTTGGCAGTGATGATGGAGGCTGGAGTGGGCTTGCCACCCTTAGCCCGCTGCATTTCTTCATAGGCGAGTTGATCGAATTTGATCGTCATCACCTTCTTCGTCGAGCCGATTGACGAAGTGTCGCATTGAGTTGTTACCATCTCAGAAGAGGAGATGGTTTTCCCCAGCAGAGTCGCTAATTTGTTTTCCATAAAGAAATTCTCTTTATTTGTTGTGTTTCTGAGAAAATTACAACTGTAGGAATCCGATCTAGAAGACGATCGCTTTATCCCTTGGACTATACGAAGAAGAAAAGCTCTTAAAATTTTGACAGTAGATATCAATGTATCTGTACAATGAATGAGAAAAAGAACTCTATTTATAGAGTCAAAACAGTAACTGAAAAGATAACTACCTCACCACTGGTGCACTTAAAAAGTCACGCAGACTCTAAATACACGCAGGATTAATGAGTAGTTACTGGACGTGGCCCGTAACTGTTGGACACATGGCATCAGTGCATGGGTCGTGTGCAAGTTACTGGGCACGCGAGAGAGAGATCGGTGGCATGGCTGCCACGTACTCCAGTTGAAATGAAATCCACGCTGACTTGCTGAAGGCAAAAATCTACGCAGATTCGTTGACGCAGACTCGTTGAAGGCGAAATCCATGCAAGCTTTGAAGAAGAATACTTCAGAATTCACGCAGGCTTTGAGAAGAATAACTCAAAAGTCACGCAATGTTTTGAGGAATGAGAAGATTCAGAATCCACGCAAACCGCCAGCTGTCTTGATTTGGCACGCTTCGTCTGACACAAAATCTCTGACATTGATTATATTGTCAGCCGCATTAAATGAAGATAAGATCCAAAGTCACGCCAACTTGGTGAAGAGTGAGTCTTGCTAAGGAAGATTGCAAAAGACGGCTGTGATCTCTCGAGTTCTGTGCATATATGGCATACGAGGAGACGTTTCTCGACTGTTGTGTTGTCAGTCATTATGATTCTGACGTATGGCTGAGCTGTCTCTGCGTGACTTCTAAAGGAAATGGCCAGGCAGAACTTAGCGTATCTTTTGTGTTGCTTCTTGGATCACTCTGCGTGACTTGTTCTGATCAACTCAGCGTGACTTCATTTTTGAGGCCTACAGCTGGTGCCACTGAACTCATATTCACAATATTCCAGAATATCAAGTCAAGTACCCGCTAGTACCGCTGAACTCACATTTACAAAAATTCCAGATTGCTTAGTCATGTACCCTCTGGTACCGCTGAACTTACGTCATCCTTCCACAAAAATCCCAGACTATTGAGTTATGTACCTTCTGGTGCCTCTGAACTTACACTTTGATTCCAAAATTCATGGATTATCGAGTTATATACCCGCTGGTACCCTTGAACTTACATCCCGGTCACTCTTTCAGATAGTGAGTCATGTATGACCATACCTCTGAACTTATTTTCTCTGGAAGAGCTCCTTCCTCATGATCCACTGCCCGCACTCCCAGTGCACAAAAAGGGTAACGGATCCACAAATTTCTAAAACGACCATGTCGATGTTACCTCTGAGTCGTCTCAATTCCGCCAAAAACAAATTACCCCTCTACATAGAACTTCTATGTCCTCATTACCTCTGAGTCGTTCTATGTACCCCCCTTCATTGAGCCCACTCCTGCCATGTCCTCATTACCTCTGAGTGGGAAGGCTCCGTCGAAGAAACCTTCATGCTTGCCATGTCCTCATTACCATTGAGTAAGTATGTTGATTCCCTTTCGACTTATTATCCGTACCCACAACCGGAGTACGCCAAGGATAATAGGTCCACAAATATCCTCCGTTGAGTTCACTCCCGCCATGTCCTCATTACCTCTGAGTAGAAAGATTTCGCGGTAAGAAAACCCTCATGCTTGCCATGTCCTCATTACCTCTGAGTAAGCATGTTGGTTCCCTTTCATCCTATTATCGATATCCTAAGCCAGGGTATGCCAAGGATAATAGGCCGACAAATGTCCGTTGCTAAGTTTCTTAGTACAGGCCCATTATTTCTCATTATGCCCCGGGAGCCCAGCTGCTCCATGGCATTCTTTCTCTCGATACCAGGAACGTCCATGACCACCTTACCGTGGAACTGTTCTAGGTATCCCCAATCAAACTTGTTACCCGTACCTAAAACCAAGGTATGCCAAGGGTAACAGGTCCACAAACAAGTCCCCCACTTGGGGTAAACATCACCATAATACCACAGGTACAACAAGCAGTACAAGTAAAAGGCAGAATGAAAAATACTCTTTATTTGAAAGTAAAAAAGCATTACATGTTTTGGGACCACGTCCCTCTCAAAAAGAAAAGAAAAGGAGAACAGAAACGAAAGGAGAAAAAGGCCGACTATAGTTCGACATTACACAATTCCAGGAGGCGGTTTCTCACCAAGGAGGTCCCTCGCTCAAGCCGCTGTCTAGCTCGGCATTCAACCTCCTGGGACAACTGCTCCGCATCATCCAAGTACATATATGCCCGCCAGTCATCCTCCATCTTCTTCAGGGCGAGTTCTAGATTGGCAGAAGCTCGACTAAGTCTGTCAGCCTCCTGGATAGCAAGCCCCTTCTCAGTACGGGCGGCTTCAAGCTCGGACTCCAGGAAGGCCAGCTTTCTCTGGAGTTTGAGGATCTGCTCCCTGGTGTCGATTACCCCGCGGGAGGTGGTCGCTTTCCGAGCCAAACAATCTTCACTTCTACGGCTCCATTGATCGTGTAACTGAGACAGATCACGACGGTCCTTCAGTATAGTCGGCTTGATCGACTCCCGAGCAAGCCTCTCCTTCTCCATCGCGGTTATGAGGAAAGTGCGCTCTTGATCTATCGCCGCGGACAGATCAGCTTGCTGCAACACATGAAACTGGGCCACAAGACGGTCGGCCTCTAACAGCTTAGGCTCCAGAAGCGCAGCTAACCCCGCCCCATCGAGGAGTGTTCTAAGGATGTCGATTTGGCCACCGGCGCATCGATGGGCCATAGCAAAGGGAGTTCCCCTCTCCACGGCTGCCACGACCCCTCACTTCAGGTGGCAGTAAAAGCTGTCAACCACATCCTGGGACACTTTATCCAAAACTTCTGTAGAGGATGGCGTCAAAAGGAGTGTGGCTGGCAATGTCGAAGGAGTAGCACTGGAATTTGCCATCCCTACCACCAGGGAAACAAATTCTGTGCGAAAAGATGCATGAATAGCGGCTAACTCCTCTTTCGCTGCCCGAAGAGCTTGGATACTTGGCAAGGCGAAAAGGTCAACCCCCGAAACCATATTCACGGAGGAGGACGCAGGAAGCATTGTTCCTTGCCCCGGCTGTGCCACCACTTGAGCCCCCGAACTTGAACCAGCTGGAGGCCCCTCAATATAGGTTGGAGGAGAAGGAGGCACATGTGCTTCAATCAGATCCCCTCCGGTAGAGTCCGCCCCGACAATGTCCGTCACCGGCAATAAAGGGGCAGGACCTGTACGTCCAAAGCAACCATCAATCGACGTAACCCGAAGGATATGATGGTAGAGAAGATAGGCCTCCTCACAAGTTAAGATGCGGCTTATCTTACCAGGGGAGGGGCATGAAGGCCGCAGCTCGCTTGCAGCTGGCGTATTCTCCTCGCCCGTGGCCTCCTCAACTGGTTCCACTGCCCCAGCCCCCCCGGAAAGGGAGCCAGCCAGTTCAGAGTCACCCCGTTAAAATTCAACTGTCTCCGGGACAGGTGCAGTAGAGCCCCCGTCCCCATAGGTTGAGGCCTCAGCAATGTGGGATTCTTCGGCCTCCCCCGAAAGAACCCTAACAGGAATGATATCGGTGCACATATTATCGACCAAGTTAGTCAGGGCTGGATCAACCTTTGCGGTCGGTTCTCGAAAAATTGACTCCTCTGACGCCTACAAAGAGCAAAAGAAAATGATTAGGCCATAGTTTAGAAAAAGAAGGAGAAGGTAGCTGAAATTCAAATCACCTCAGAAACAGCATCAACATCATCAATAAACAGCCTGCGACGTCTTACCGCAGCTCGCTTCGTGGAGTAGGTTCTGCCATCATCAGTAGACATACGCCTGCTTCGTTTGTGCGAAGGACCAGGCACAGCAGGTGGTTGATCCTCCACCTCTTCATCTGGGAGAATAGGAGGCTGATCCCTACCTCCTCGTCCGAGGAATGTGACGAATCATCGGCATCCTGCTCATCATCCTTTTTGCCCGCCGTAGTGGACTCCGAATCCGGCACAGGAACCATATTCGCCTTTTTCTTTCTCTTCTTGGATCCCTCGGGCTTCTCTCCCAAGCCAGTACCAACAATAAAGCTGGTACTCATGTCAAAGTTAACAGGGGGCTTGCTCGCCGCAACATGATAGAGGGCCGCCAAAATCTTCCCTAACGTCTTAGCATCGGGGATCGAGAAGCTAGCTCGGGTATGAATTGCATTGTAATAATGCTAAGCCCTGATACCATCGAGGACACTGCCCTCAAAGCCTAGGCAAGCACTGGGACAATCAAGGAACAGCTGGCTATACCTAAACTGGCGAGAGAACCTGCTGGGGAAATAGGGCTCCAGGTATACGTTATTGCGGTAACGATATACTAGGTGCGCTGGACGAATATTGCGCAGCCAAAGAAGCATCTTCTCAGATAAGAGGAGGGGAGGTTCAATGCCATCAACATGTACACCCCTCACTTCTTTGGCGGTAAATTAAAGAAAAGACACAAAGAAGTCGTGCCCGTCTACTCTCGCCAACGCCCTCCGACAGGCTGGCATGGTGTCGTATTCCCAAAGCTGACGACGATATCGGAAAAGGAAGGCGTCATCAGCAGTGACGCCATCTTCTATTCCGGGCCTCATCAATGACCGATAATGCATCAATAGCCACCCCATTAGATAATGGTAGGGTAGCTCTATCCGCTCAATGTCCAGTGTCGTCTCGCGAGCAATGACTTTAGACGAAAAAGCACGTAGGCCGTGGTGTATGCTACACACCATGGCCGGAAGAAGGGCCAGCCTGACTCTGAAGACCAGCTTCACGGCCGGGAGGATGAAGTGGCAGCTGATCCTTTCAATAGAACCTACCCCTCCCGAGACTACGCAGTTCCGTAGCCATACCATTAAGAATCCGGCCAAGAGCACTTTCTCAGACATCTGCTGGGTACCGTGGTAGAAATAGCTAAAGGAGTCAATGCGACTCCCGAATTTATCTTTGGTGGACTCGACCTCCTGGCAGTCGACATCAAGTTTTTTATCTCCTCCTGGGTCCGAGGACCTCGAGAAGAAACCCGGCCAGAGGGACTGAATTGGAAAAGATACGAGACCCAAGATGTAGTATGGGGAGCGTTCCCTTCTGAGCTATTTTTCTTCTTGATAGCCGCTTGGTGACAAATACTGTGGTGGCATAGCAGTTCCCGGTACACGGCAACGAAACCCGGGAATCGCCTATCCAAATCCTCGAATTCCTCATTTGTCGGGGTATATACTTCAAAGGCCTCGCCCCTCCCCCCCAAGGCAGCTTAGAAACAGCATATATTTCATGGAAAGCAAGTCCCAACTCCCCTCCGGGCGCGAAGAAAGTTCCCGTCCGTCAGTTATACATTTCCAAAAGAGCCATGAATAACGGCTTGTTAATGGGTATCCCGTAACAGGTGCCCCGGATGGCATAATAGAGGTCAATCTCCCGAAGGAATGCCTCATATTTTTTTAAGATCCATGAGGTCAGGTTCATCCATGTAGGGATAGGGTTTATCCAGTTCAACAGCGACAACCTGCCAATAGGATAAGACCCCTTGCGAGCGAGATGATTCAGGAAGGTATCGGCCAGAGTAAAAGTGAAGTTGGGACCAGATACGTTTATAAAGGTACCCGAAATTAGTCCCATCACGCTCCGACTAACCGAGTCCCTGCTCGCACATGCCGACCCAATATTCCTATTATAGTGGATGTTGCCCACGAACATCCCCGATTGGGTTGGAGTTAGGGAGCCCACCATCTGCCTGCTCAACGGTACCATATTGAACCACGAGAGGGGAAAATGACGTTCTATTTTGGGAATATGGATCTCCACCCCGTCCACAGTAAAGTTCCAGCTCTCAAAAATGTCCAGCACTCGGGGGTTCTTTATGGATAGAGCATCCCCGAAGAGAAAGGCTGATTTCAGATATACTCCTTCCAGTCTTCCCGAGTTCATCATAGTACAAAGAAAGTGGAAAGGCTGGTTATTGATGGCGCCCAACCTATCCAAAGGCTCATCGGTGGGAAGCTGATCCGACACATGTCGAACTAAGCCGTCGAGCCGCACACCTACAGCATACTGTGCTGAACCTACCAAAAGTTCTTCTGCTGGATTGGTTGGCAGATTCACTGAAAAAAGACAAAAGAAACAGGATTAAAAGATGGTTAAAACGAAAGTTTCGTAAAAAGAAGCTTCTGTGAGCCTATGCGGCTCGGATCAACGAAGCCTTATGCGACCCAAATTCAGTTGGGTTTCATACGGCACGGCTTCGATGGAGCCTATGCGGCTCGGGTCAACGCAGCCTTATACGGCCCGATTCAGTTGGGTTTCATGCGGCACTGCTTTGATAGAGCTTATGCAGTTTGGTTGAACGTATGCGGTTCTATTTAGCAGAAGAGCTTATGCGGCACGACTTAGCGAATCTTTATGCGGTCCAGCTCATCAGAAGCACATGCGGCCCCGGTCAAATGTGATTTCATGCGGTTCAAATCCAGAAAGTGCTCATGCAGCTCAAGTCCTTCTCATGCGGCTCAAACACAGGGCATGCCCCATGCGGCTCGGATACGAGAGGGTCATGCGTCCCATGCAACATATGCGATTTCATCATGATTAAACTTGGAAAGTTCAGTGAAGATGAAGGATGAAGGCTTGTGCATAAATCATGCAACAGAGCCATGGGTTTTAGGGTTCAAAATATTTAATCCAATCCTTACCCTTAAAAGCAGGACGGACGTCGGGGTGCACTTCAGGCGTAGTGGCCGACGAGGAGGCCGCTTTCTTGCCCTTTGCAGCAGCAGAAGCAACCTTGGAAGACTTGGGGGCCATTATCGTATCGACGGTCGGAGAAGGAAGACTAAAGAAGAAAATTAGGCCGAAGACGAAAAAGAGAGTAAAGAAGTCTCAGCGACTGAACACGTTCATATTTATAGGCAACAGAGAGGCGCCTCGATCCACGAACAGTAACCGACCCTTCGATTCTCGAGACGAGCCGACTAAAATAAAGGCCAAACTCTTGGGATCCTGCCCCAAAAAGCGGCCTTAAATCTGACGGCAAATCAACAACATTTAATGCAAAAGATTTCCACACGTGGCAAGGATGACGTGGCAAGGAGCTTATGCGGCCAGACAGCCCATGTGGCCAAAGGGTCCATGTGGCTGATCGACCAATGCGGCTGAGGAGGTCATGTGGCTGGGACATCTATGCGGCCAGGATATCATATGCGGCTAGAAGAGTTTATACATAGCCATGTTTCTTATTCAAAGTATTTTAATTTTGTAAATTAAAAACTTTGAAGGGGGTCTTGTAGAAGTATGGAAAAGAATAAAGAAAGATCCATGCGGCCAAGGATCCCCATGCGGCTCAGAGAGCTCAGGGATCCATGCGGCTCAAGCGTCTATACGGCTCGAATAGTTCCATGCTGCCCAGAGAAGAGCCACGTGGCCATCAATAGCTCTTCCCTTTGTCTTTTACTGCATTTAATGCCTTGACGGCTGACAGCTCTAACAAATGACAGCTCTGACGTGCAATAATGACTCTGTCATAATGGCAGACTCCTAGGAAAACGAAGAAAATCTCTGACACAATCCATCAAACCCCAAAGACCTTCATACGGCCCTGACACGTGGACAGTCGCATGCGGCTCAGACAGAGGCCACTCCATGCGGCTCAGGCAGAAGCTACCCCATGCGGCTTACGAGGACTATCTTCATGCGGCTCACTGAGAAGCCACCCATCATGCGGTCGCCTACGCTCATGCGGCTCAGATCATCTCCATGCGGTTCAAATATTCAGAGGCCACTCCCAAGCAGCCTTGACACGTGGCCAGCCTTATGCGACTCAGTAGGGAACAACCCTCATGCGGCTCAGATTTCCTAAGTAAGATACGTGGCAGAAGAATAGTTCTTCCAGCGTCCCTACAGCTAACAGTCTAATGATAGTGGGACACGTGGCATCAAATCGATCAAGATTCATTAACAAATCCCAACAAAGTATTGGGATCAAATCAGATCATTTGTAATCAATTAAGTTAAACACGTGGCGGGAGATCCGTGCTTGGCATAACAAATCATGAAGATTTATGTCAATCATCATTAATTACCCATAGAGATTTGATACAATCACATTAATTGCTCAAATCTATTATATTCAAGATAAGCGGCCCAGATTCATTGATCCCTAGCCGCCGACTTTTGAGAATGGGCAATCATTGCAAACCCTAATGATGCCCTCTACTCTTATAAATAGCATGATGCCATTCCCTTGTAGAGAGTACGGAGAGTACAGACAGAAAGAGAGATAACAGAGATCACACCCTCCTCGGATCTAGAGAGTCAAAGAGAGAATCTACAGAGATCGAAAGGAGGGCATTTCTTCATCAACGCCCAATAGTTCTTCTACAGAGCCAAGGCTGCACCCGATCGTCCAAGGAGTAAGGCAGAAATGCCGTCGCTTTGCCAAGCCTCTATTGTCACCCCCCAGAATCTAAAATAAACAATTATACTTAGATTGCTGTACCTAGCTTTTTGTCTCTAGGCTTTCTTTGTACAAGCGAGTTTGTATTGTGAGTCTAAGTTCAGTCCTCCTACATAAATTGTTCTGTACTTTTATAATCAATGGCAAACAGTACCCACGTCTCGTGCCCTTACTCTAGGGTACGAGTCGTGACACATTTTTAGTGGTGGCCCATACAGGTCTAGTTTAGAAATGCAGTAGTAGTATTCGAACTAGAGTATCACTGCAGCCTGCAGTAGAATTCAGAAATTTTTGAAGGTACTCAATCACATTAGGAAAACTCTTTATCAGATTCCGTATATCTAAATTTTGCTGCTTATTGTTTTCCTTTGAATTTAAATTGTCCTCCCTTGATATTTTGACTCATTCTCAGCAATTGTTTCTTTTTGATCTGTCTCCAGGATGGTTGAGACGAGATCACATCGCCAGGGCCAGGGGGACGCCGATGAGAGGTCTTCCACCTCTCATACTTAACAGCCAGTCCCTAGTACCGTAGCCCCAGTCATGCCGGCTGGGGTAGGCGTTTCAGCTGCTTTTAGAGGAGCCCCTCCACCTGTGAGGCATGGGCCGAGTCCGGTGATTCCGGATGTGCTTCAGCAGCAGCAGCCACCTTTGGAGACAGTTGACACTATTCAGATGTTAGCCTTCTGTCGACAGTATATGGAGGGTCAGCAGACCCAGCAGTAGAGGAACACAGCAGAGCTCACATGAGGCATTGATCTAGCCGTGACTGCTGTAGAGAGAGTTGTAGCTCAGCCAGCGGCAGCCCCGCAGCCGTACCAGCCACGGAAGAAGGGCATACAGGACTTTCAGAAGATGCACCCGTGGTACTTTCGAGGGACAGAGGGGATCTTGTATGCCGACGAGTGGATTGAGCACATGGAGAAGATATTCAGGTTGGCTGAGATCCTAACGAGGCTCCAGATTGAGGCAGCGGCCAGTATGATACAGGATCTGGCCCGTACGTGGTACCAGACCGACCCGAGGGTTGGTACTACAGGATAGACTTGGGCAGCATTCAAGAAGCTGTTTAAGGAGAAGTTCTTCCCGGATGCAGTGCTGGGAGCCCTCGAGACTCAGTTCGAGGCCCTAGTTCAGGGGAGCCAGTCTGTGGAGGAGTACGCAGGAGAGTTCTGTCGCCTGAGCAGATTTGTAGAGGGCTTGTCGGAGGAGACGAAGGCCAGGAGGTTCCGGAAGGGCTTGGTAAAGGAGGTCAAGTCCTACACCAAGAATGCCCACAGTGCTACCTTTGAGGAGATCCTAGTGGACGTGTTAGCGGCAGAGGATGATCTTGAGCTTAGGCTCAAGAGGGGGCGAGACTTCCAGTGAGGCAGCAGTAGCGAAGGATCGGCCAAGAGGCCACACTTTCAGCAGCAGCACCACCAGCAGTAGAGGTTCCAGCCGCAACAGTTTCAGCAGCCGAGGCATCAGCCAGTGCAGCATCAGCAGCAGAGGGTACAACAGCATGCACCAAGGCAGCAGGCCACCACCTGTGCTTATTGTAAGATGCCAGGGCACGGGTGGGACGAGTGCAGGAAGAGGTTGGGTAGATGCCTTCTTTGTGGGGCAGCGAACCATCAGTTGAGGGACTACGCTCAGTATATTGGCAGGTAGCACAGGGAGCAGGAACAGGAGCCAAGGCTCCAGCAGGACAGCAGAAGGGACCGTTGCCGACTCAGCAGTAGCGGTTCGTACAGTACCAGCAGTAGGCCAGAGGAGGAAAGCAGGGGCGAGCTTTCGCTATGGCGGTTGAGGATACAGAGGTGATAGAAGAGCTGATCGCAGGTTTGGTTCTTCTCGACTCCAGTCCAGCTTTTGCATTATTCGATTCCGGTGCTTCACACAGTTTCATATCAGTATTATTTGCGATTAGACACGATATTGTAGCTGAATCATTGCCTAGGACATACAAGATCATGACCGTGGGTGGCATTATCCTCGTGAGTGATTTTTGTAAGGGTCGGAGTGTTGTTTTGGGAGGCCGTGAGTTGGAGGTGAGCCTGTTCGTAATGCCATTGCCGAACTACGATATAGTACTCGGTATAGATTAGTTGAGCAGGCACCACGCCAGTATTGATTGCAGAGGGGATAGAGTTCTCTTCAGAGTGTCGGGGAGCCAGAGTTCGAGTACTCCAGACATCAGGTGGAGCAGAGCAGCAGAGTTTTTTGCGGAGTCTCGGTCGAGGAGCAGACGATTACATACCCTTTGATAGCAGAGTATATAGATGTTTTTTCAGAGGAGTTGCCTGGATTGCCACCAGACAGAGACATTAAGTTCTCGATAGACTTGGTTCCAGGAGCGAAACCCATCTCTCAGCATGTCTATCGAGTGAACAACAGTGAGTTGGTGGAGCTGAAGAAGCAAGTGGATGAGCTGCAGGACAAGGGCTTCATCCGTTCGAGTTCGTCGCCATGGGGTACACCAGTATTATTTGTGCCAAAGAAGGATGGGTCAGTACGGATGTGTATTAACTATAGGTCACTCAACAACCTGACGATCAAGAATAGATACCCACGGCCGCGGATCGATGATCTCTTTGATCAGTTGAGCGAAGCTCGGGTGTTCTCCAAGATTGATTTGAGGTCAGGTTATCACCAGGTGAAGGTGAAGAGGGAGGATATTCCTAAGACCGCTTTGAGGACGCGGTACGGGCAGTTTGAGTTTTTGGTTATGCCGTTTGGGCTAACCAATGCACCAGCAGTATTTATGAACCTAATGAACAAGGTGTTCCACCAGTACTTGGACAAGTTCGTGGTGGTGTTCATTGACGACATCTTGGTATATTCTAAGACTGAGGAGAAGCACGAGGAGTAGTTGAGGATAGTGCTGGAGACTCTCAGGAAGGTGCAGCTTTATGGGAAGCTCTCCAAGTGTGAGTTCTTCTTGGACCGGGTTGACTTTTTGGGGCATGTGGTGACTGGAGATGGCATCTCAGTTGACCCTGTAATGCCCCAATCCCAATATACGTAGGACTAGGTACGTAGACATGCCAGCTGTATACATACGAAGTACATGGGCCTTGTATGTATACATAAGCTATAAAATGCAGCAAAATACAACTAAATAATCTTATCCACAAAATAAAGGAATAAAAGATAGCATATAATGAATTATCTTGGTACAATATGTTGGGTGGAGACATCCACTACCAACCAAATAAAAAAGAAGAAGTACATGATATATAAAAGGCTAAGTGGAAGTAGCAAGGAGGAACCAAGTCACGTCATCTTCGAATAAATGGAGAAGACCACGATCCCGACTAAGATACCTGCGGAAGACATGAACACACACCTGGGGAATAACCAGGTCCTCAGACGGACGTAGCAAGATACAGGAAGAACAAGCTAATATGAACTGTCAAAATAATAAAATAATATATAAAAGACTATCCTAGACACAAATATGCAAAGGAGATTCTAACCGCCTAATGTGCAATTTAGAGGACAACTTTCATGCGTATGGGTAGGATTTTAGGCTATGTATACGTAACTGGCATCCAGTCATCTGTATCCGTTCGTAATGTCTAAAACGTCAGAGGGCATCTGCAAATAAATTGCCACAGTTCCATCCGGAGACTGTGGTTTACCTGTTTGGATTCCTATACGCACTAGCGACTGTCCTCCCCCAATATTTCCTACACTGTTCAAGTCATGTCCATGGCTCGTCCATTTTTGTAACTGCTTGAGTCTCTAAAACCCTAGTCATAGCAGTTACGATCAACTACCGTCACACGACTTTAGAGATAGCTAGCCAATAAGTCGTGTCCCTAGCAACATGTCTCCAACCGTGTAGTGTATGTGTCACAGCCAAAGGATATATAAGAATATCCTCCAACAAGAAGGTAGTCCGCTAACACTAAGTTAACATGCATATAGTAAAATAAAACGACTAATAGAGTCGCTTGCACCCAAGTATGGCTTGGACGCGCAGTTTATAACAAAGGAAACTAACAATATGAAACAAAGTAAATAATATGGAAAATAAATAATTGACAGTAAATTTGCAAGGTATACTTGCCTGGGTCCTGAGCACTATGGTGGCGAAGATCAGACAGGAAAGTAGGTGGAACAACGACTGCTGAGGAACGAAGGTCCAAACAAACATCTCCGGATGCTGAAAATATTATATTATCTAATTATAATTAATACTATACCTATTAGATTTATTTAATAAATTCTGAAATTAGGATATGGCATTGGTTTTCGTATTAGCTTTCCGAAAAACTAAACGGATCGCATTTTCTTTTCCGAAAACTCCCGAAATCGCAAAAATACTGAAACACGTTTATTTTTCGTACATCTAATACTCAAATAGTTTTAAAGAAATCTACGGAATGAATTTTGTCTATTAAAATATGTTTTTGGAAACCTTACCTCGATACGCTTCTTTTAAAAAAAACTGGAGGCAAAACGGAGTTCGGAGCTAGGAGATATCGTCGTTCCAAGTTGCTCTTGCTACTAAAAAGCGGGACTGAATTCTAATGACGAATTTTAGAGTTTCTATTGGACTAAAAATAATTTCGAATTATGGATGATAGAAGGGGGATGTATTGGGTTTATATAGGTATTTATTTCAGATTTATCTCCTAAATTAGATAGGATTTGATTTAAGTAAATTGGTATTTGCTTTGTTAGGATAGGATATAGATATAGATGTTTTCCAAGTAGAAGTAGGATTAGTATTAATTTAAAATATAGTTTATATTTATCTAAATTATCTATAACATTATTTAAAATTACTATAGATAATAACTATAGTTAATATTTATTTAAACAACCTCCATCTAATCTCATTTATACAAGCTGAAATATCTAATACTAATTTGACATTTATTCTATATTTTGTAAATAGTGTACAATATAAGTAACATATAAAAGTAATAAAAGTTATGAAATAAATCCTAAAATTTTGAGGAAAAGAAATTGTATAATATAGTTTAGATCCTTAATGTACTAGAAAAATAGCTTTATATATTTTTATACTAAATTCACCAATGAGCACTATACTAAATATATGTAAAATAATACAAATTATATAATACGTCAATAAATAGTTATTTAAAAATCCAGAAATTCTACAAATATTTATTTTGAAAAATTAAGGGGTTTACAAAAGTCTTATCTAGATAAGGATTAAGAAGAGTTTTAATTCCCCTTAGATTTTTCACTATTTAATTTAAATTGATTTAAAAGTAACTCAATCAAATATAATCCAATGTAGATAGAGACTAGGATTTATTTAAACCCGAATAGATAATTCTATTATTAAATTTAAACCAATACATTCATATCTAGATCCAAATCCTATTTAAATATAGATAAATTACACATTTAAATTAAACTATTTAATTTAAATCAATAAATCAATCATAATTTAATTTATAACAAATATATCCAAAATATCTTTTTATAAAATTTATATAATAATTAATTTCAAAAATTCTAATATATATTTTAAATATTAGTAGAAAATATCTTCAAAATACCATTTAAATAATTTAGGTAAAAACAATTTCAAAAATAAACATAAATATTTACATATTTAAAATACCTTCTTGCTAAATAAAATATTATAAATAATAAAAATAAATTTTGAAAATATACATGAAATAATTTTCATGCGCTTTACACGAGTAAAATATTCACATAATCTAGTTTTTCTAAATTATCACTTATTAAAATGAGATAGCCTTTTATAAATGTCACCCCCATTTCCTGTATTTCGTATTTGTACTCGTAATTTGATTTTGGCATGTAGTTTATTTTTTCGACTTGCGGATTTGGTTTCTCGTAAATGGGTTTGGACCATGGCTTGGTTTTATTTTGTGGAGTTGGTTTGGTTTGGTTTGGTTCATCATGAGTGGAACACCTTAGCCTATTCTCCACCTCCATTCCATCACAACCACCCTCATTAAAACCTACCAACCTTTTCTCTCTCCTTCATAACTCCATTTATTTCTTTCAACTTCTTCTTCTTCCTTCTTCCACACAACTCCCCAACACATAGGCAAGTGCACCTTGCCATCAAATAAGCACCACTTTTTATTTGTCCATTAACTAGATTAGGCCATGGAGAACAACTTTAGAACTTGACATTTTGTGATTTGGAGCTTTCATTCTTCTAGATCTAGGTTTTAACTATTTTCAAAAATCCTTGGTTTTGATCTATTAAACTTCAATTTTTGTATATTTTGATGCTTCCATGTGGAAGAGAATTCGATTTTACTCAAGTTAGAACTTTGAAAATCTAGATTTGGTTTTGATTTGACAAAGTTATGAAGAATTAAAGTTCTTGGTGTTCTTGGACCTGCTCTCGGCCAGGAAGAACATCCCTCTGCCTTGCGCTCTTTAGCGCATAGCCAGTTGCGCACCCTCGGCCTGTGCTCTTTAGCACAGAGCCGATTGCGCATGACCTCAGCCAGTGCTTTGTGCTGCACTGGATTGCGCTGGCGCAAGCCATCCATGCGCAATCCGCCTCTGCGCAATCCGCCTCTGCGCAATCCGCCCTTGCGCAATCCACCTTTGCGCAATCCACCCATGCGCAGTTCACTCATGTGCAGTCTGCTCCTGTGCAATCCAACCCTGCGCAGTTCACTCCTATGCAGTCTGCTCCTGCGCAATCCAACCCTGCGTAGTTCACTCCTGCGCAGTCTGTTCATGCGCCCTGTGCCCCTGCGCACTTGGCACCCTGCGTAGCTGACACCTGCACAATCCAACTCCCTGACCCCTTGCGCAATCCATTGGCTCTTGGAGTTTTGGTTTTATTTCTCTAAGCTTGGCTCTTCCATAGCCCTGACCCCTTGCGCAATCCAACTCCCTGACCCCTTACTTAATATGTTTGGAATGACTATTGTATATGGCATGGCATGACAAGGAACTAGCATAACACGATAGTGACCCGTAGTGGTGCACTCCTGACATGACCAACCTGACATGATAGTGGCCCGTCGTGGTGCGCTCCTGACAAGTACCCTGACATGATTTATCTTGATAACTTGATAGTGGCCCGTGGCGGTGCGCTCCTGACTTGACTTGACTTGACTTGTAACTTGTAACTTGACTCGTATAATCAACTTGACACCGTGGGTGTTCCTGCTTGCTTGCTTGTACAATCCACTTATCTTATCTCGCATCATGTCTAGGACGTGACTTCCTGGGTACCACGGCCAGGGACTCGTGCTGAATTGGATTAGGCTAATTATTAGATCAAACTAGAACATGGAGAATTCCCAGTCACAGGCAATCTCGTTATCTGGGCGCTTTAATGGACTTGTAGCTTGCCAACGAGTAGAGCACATTTCTAGCACACTGTCATGTGTTGCACCCTCTAAGTCACCTAAGGGTACATTTGTCTCTTGGGCAATGTACCCACATATAACTCTCAACCCGCGGAAGGATAATTGGATAGTCTGCAGGGCTTGGGACTGGAATTCTCACTTGCATCTTGTTAATAATTAGGTTTGTGATAACCCTAGTTAGTTAAAGTAGTAAGCCGTAGTATTTGTTTGGCCGATTGCGAATGGATGGTGTCCAGCCTTGTCTAAGTCTTGTCTAGCTCCAGTACCTACTATCTCCTGAGCATGTTTGTTTTACTTATCTTAACGATAAATGAGTAGAGACAGTGAGCTATTCAGGCGAAGGGTTACAACCCCGGTCCTTGTCTGGTTTAAGGATTGTAACCTGGCTCCCGGAATGGTTCCACGTCCCTAGTCGTTTATCGCCCTGTGTACTTTACTACTTGTACTTCTTTTATTCTTATGTTCTGATATGCTGGCTTTTGTTCTTAATTGTGGCCTCCTTTGTGGCACTTGCTCTTTCTGGGGTTTGATCCAGCTGGTTTTGTGTGGCCAGATTTTGGAGCAGCTTCCGAGGATCTACCAAGCTTCCAGCCCAATGGTGACAACTAGACGGAACCCGGGCCAAGAGTGGGTTTTCCTTTTTGTTTCACCCACTTATATGTAAATTTATTCTTTTGAGGCGTTTAGCCGACGAGCACCTGTTAGCTCGATGCACATTTACTTACTGTCTGCCTACGGGCTGTAAACATGATTAACAAATCCTAGGGTTGATCATGTATGACTGAACTCTTGCTAGTCCCATCATTTTGTACGACTAGTTTCATGATCATCCAATATGTAATATTTGGGACGCCTTATATATATATATATATATATGATGCTCTAATATCTTGTAACTCTGTTAATTGCTTGAGATTGAGACAATAGGCTTGACCTTAAGAGACTGCTGGCTTGTAGTAAACCCTCATATCTAGACAGCCGTGACCGTATAGTTGAGATGTATTCTATTTCAATATACGTAGCTGGCTATGTCTGCCCCCGCTCTCCAGTATTCTGGTTCTGGGGCATGACAATAAATAACTAAAATAATAAGTTTTGGCAACCTCGATAGATACTTTTCATAACTTTTAATAAAAATAATTATTATATATGTAATTTTGAAATCATTACCGATAATAAAATTAAAAACCATTTTTCTAAAAATATGTACCTCGCACATATTCGCACTCGACGAGTAAATACGAAAAAAACGCAAATTCTCGTACGACGTACAATACGACTATACGACATATAAATATAAAAAAAATCAGTACTAAAATATAGTAGAAATTTATGGATTTTATATCCTACCCAACTTACAAGAATTTCGTCTTCGAAATTAAAAATAAGTAGGGGGTAAGAAGGCACAAGGGGTATATTGGTAATGATAATTCGACGAGTCCTTGGGCGAGGCAAGAAACAACATAAATAAGCATTAGAAAATCGTGATTTAGATAATAAATCACGGACGTGGCTAATAAACGTAAAAGGAAAAGATTAAAAGTTTCAAGTGGATCCATATAAATAATTTAGAAACTTAAGATATGGCTTCTTGGGAGTAGGTTGATGGCACGATTAGGAGAACGATTAGATTCACTCCTAATTGAAGTGATTAGGAAGTCGTGATAGAAGGTCGAGGAAGGGACGAGTAGTTAAGACAAAGATATAATCACATCGAGTGTTAATGGTCACAAGAGATAGGATAGCTAGAGGAAATTCAAGTACAGATCTTTCGTCCTTCTAAAATAGGTGAAAGCGAAAGCAATATAGAGTTCAAAGACGATATTATCGAATACGAATACGTGGTTCAAAGGCGGCCGAATAATTCAAAAAAAATTGTCAAGGCAATAGTGGATGAGATTCTAAGGGGTAAGTTTAACTATATCTCAACCACGTAGGATAATAGTGTGAAAGGCGAACCAAAGTGCAATAGGTTGATCAGACAATCATGCATCGGTTCTGACTAGACAATATGTTAGTGGGAGCCCCCAATAAAATATATATCCTTGAACAAGCTTGAATAAAAAGTAAGCTTGTAAAAATTAGGCTATTTAGCAGCATTTGTCACGATGGTAAAAACATAGGCACGAGAGCGTAAGAGTGAAAGAAGGTAGAATTAGTTAAAACTCCTTAAGACTCTAAGTTATATCCTATGTTGGTCTCTATACAGTCGTCCTATAGTCTCTTTTGTCCAAGTCCTTGGTTGACTAGATGGGTTAGGGTCCTCTAAATTCTAGAACCTAAGTGAACTTGCTAATATAGGTCACAAGGACAAAGGGATTGCTAGGTCATAAGGCATTCTACCCAACTTACAAGAGTTAAACTAGTAGGGTGATGGGACAATGGGTAATGTCCACCTAGTATGGGTTATCCTATTAATCTCTATCAAGCACGAAAGGAGGGCACGGATCACGATAGAAGAGATCAAACAAGATACAACTCGAGGAGTCAAGCGAGAAGGCGGTCAAGTATGTGGATGAGATCCTAGACTCTAATCCTATTCGCAGGTTTGCTTGGTACGGTAAAGTAACCAAATAATTTATCTTGACCTGCATGGGCCACCACAAAAACATGTAATGCTCCAGTCCCAATATACGTAGGACTAAGTATGTAGACATGCCAGCTATATACATACGAAGTACATGGGCCTTGTATGTATACATAAGCTGTAAAATGCAGCAAAATACAACTAAATAATCTCATCCACAAAATAAAGGAATAAAAGATAGCATATAATAAATTATCTTGGTACAATATGTTGGGTGGAGACACATCCACTACCAACCAAATAAAAAAGAAGAAGTATATGATATATAAAAGGCTATGTGGAAGTAGCAAGGAGGAACCAAGTCACGTCATCTTCGAATAAATGGAGAAGACCACGATCCCGACTAAGATACCTGCGGAAGACATGAACACACACCTGGGGAATAACCAGGTCCTCAGACGGACGTAGCAAGATACAGAAAGAACAAGCTAATATGAACTGTCAGAATAATAAAATAATATATAAAAGACTATCCTAGACACAAATATACAAAGGAGATTCTAACCGCCTAATGTGCAATTTAGAGGACAACTTTCATACGTATGGATGGGATTTTAGGCTATGTACGTAACTGACATCCAGTCATCTGTATCCGTCCGTAACGTCTAAAACGTCAGAGGGCATCTGCAAATAAATTGCCACAGTTCCATTCGGAGACTGTGGTTTACCTGTTTGGATTCCTATACGTACTAGCGACTGTCCTCCCCCAATATTTCTCATACTGTTCAAGTCATGTCCATGGCTCGTCCAGTTTTGTAACTACTTGAGTCTCTAAAACCCTAGTCATAGCAGTTACGATCAACTACCGTCACACGACTTTAGAGATAGCTAGCCAATAAGTCGTGTCTCTAGCAACATGTCTCCAACCGTGTAGTGTATGTGTCACATCCAAAGGAGATATAAGAATATCCTCCAACAAGAAGGTAGTCTGCTAACACTAAGTTAACATGCATATAGTAAAATCAAACGACTAATAGAGTCGCTTGCGCCCAAGTATGGCTTGGACGCGCAGTTTATAACAAAGGAAACTAACAATATGAAACAAAGTAAATAATACAGAAAATAAATAATTGACAGTAAATTAGCAAGGTATACTTGCCTGGGTCCTGAGCACTATGGTGGCGAAGATCAGACAGGAAAGTAGGTGGAACAACGACTGCTGAGGAACGAAGGTCCAAACGAACATCTCCGGATGCTGAAAATATTATATTATCTAATTATAATTAATACTATACCTATTAGATTTATTTAATAAATTCTAAAATTGGGATATGGCATTGTTTTTCGTATTAGCTTTCCGAAAAACTAAACGGATCGCATTTTCGTTTCCGGAAACTCCCAAAATCGCAAAAATACTGAAACACGTTTATTTTTCGGACATCTAATACTCAAATATTTTTACAGAAATCTACAGAACGGATTTTGTCTATAAAAATATGTTTTTGGAAATATTACCTCGATACGCTTCTTTTAAAAAAAATTGGAGACAAAACGGAGTTCGGAGCTAGGAGATATCGTCGTTCCAAGTTGCTCTTGCTACTAAAAAGCGGGACTGAATTCTAATGACGAATTTTAGAGTTTCTATTGGACTAAAAATAATTTCGAATTATGGATGATAGAAGGGGGATGTATTGGATTTATATAGGTATTTATTTCAGATTTATCTTCTAAATTAGATAGGATTTGATTTAAATAAATTGGTGTTTGCTTTGTTAGGATAGGATATAGATATAGATGTTTTCCAAGTAGAAGTAGGATTAGTATTAATTTAAAATATAGTTTATATTTATCTAAATTATCTATAACATTATTTAAAATTATAATAGATAATAACTATAGTTAATATTTATTTAAACAACCTTCATCTAATCTTATTTATACAAGCTGAAATATCTAATACTAATTTGACATTTATTCTATATTATGTAAATAGTGTACAATATAAGTAACATGTAAAAGTAATAAAAGTTATGAAATAAATCCTAAAATTTTGAGGAAAAGAAATTGTATAATATAGTTTAGATCCTTAATGTACTAGAAAAATAGCTTTATATATTTTTATACTAAATTCACCAATGAGCACTATACTTAATATATGTAAAATAATACAAATTATATAATACGTCAATAAATAGTTATTTAAAAATCCAGAAATTCTACAAATATTTATTTTGAAAAATCAAGGGGTTTACAAAAGTCTTATCTAGATAAGGATTAAGAAGAGTTTTAATTCCCCTTAGATTTTTCACCATTTAATTTAAATTGATTTAAAAGTAACTCAATCAAATATAATCCAATGTAGATAGAGACTAGGATTTATTTAAACCCAAATAGATAATTATATTATTAAATTTAAACCAATACATTCATATCTAGATCCAAATCCTATTTAAATATAGATAAATTACACATTTAAATTAAACTATTTAATTTAAATCAATAAATCAATCACAATTTAATTTATCACAAATATATCCAAAATATCTTTTTTATAAAATTTATATAATAATTATTCAAAAATTCCAATAAATATTTTAAATATTAGTAGGAAATATCTTCAAAATACCCTTTAAATAATTTAGGTAAAAATAATTTCAAAAATAAACATAAATATTTATATATTTAAAATACCTTCTTGCTAAATAAAATATTATAAATAATAAAAATAAATTTTGAAAATATACATGAAATAATTTTTATGCGCTTTACACGAGTAAAATATTTACATAATCTAGTTTTTCTAAATTATCACTTATTAAAATGAGATAGCCTTTTATAAATAACTAAAATAATAAGTTTTGGCAACCTCGATAGACACTTTTCATAACTTTTAATAAAAATAATTATTATATATATAATTTTGAAATCATTACCGATAATAAAATTAAAAACTATTTTTCTAAAAATATGTACCTCGCACACATTCGCACTCGACGAGTAAATACGAAAAAAAATGCAAATTCTCGCGCGACGTACAATACGACTATACGACATATAAATATAAAAAAATCAGTACCAAAATATAGTAGAAATTTAGGGATTTTACAGACCCCAAGAAGATCGCAGCAGTTGAGGCATGGGCAGCACCGACTTCAGTGGCAGAGATCAGGAGCTTCCTGGGACTAGCAGGATATTATAGGAGATTTGTACAGGATTTCTCCTGGGTTACAGAGCCGTTGACTCGGTTGACCCGGAAGGATGCTGAGTATGTTTGGTCAGAGGAATGTCAGGCAGCTTTTGATGAGTTGAAGAAGCGGTATACGACAGCTCCGATTCTGACATTGTCTTCAGGATCGGAAGGATTCACTATTTATAGTGACGCTTCAGGGAAGGGTCTGGGTTGTGTCTTGCAGCAGCATGGAAAGGTGATTGCCTATGCTTCCAGGCAATTACGTCCCTATGAGAAGAACTACCCTACCCACGACCTGGAGCTGGCAGCAGTGATATTTGCTCTGAAGTTGTGGAAGCACTACCTGTATGGAGAGAGGGTGGAGATTTTTACAGATCACAAGAGCTTAAAGTATGTGTTTACACAGAAAGAGCTCAACATGAGGTAGCACAGATGGCTAGAGTTGATGAAGGACTTCGACATATTACTTCAGTATCACCCAGAGAAGGCCAACGTGGTTGCCGATGCCCTGAGTAGGTATCCGACAGCCATGTGTTTGACCATGGACCGTCACTTGCTTGCTGATTTAGAGAGCCTTGGGATTGAGGTGATCGTGCCCGGAGTTCAGATGCAGTTATGGGGCCTGCAGATTCAGTCAGACTTGGTGGAGAGGATCAAGTCGGCACAGTTTGAGGACGTTGCTCTGCGGTATCTCCGAGAGCAGGTTCGAGCAGGGTTTGTAGATGGCGAGTTTTCTCTTGCAGAGGATGGTGCCTTGAGGCACGGTTCCAGGTTATGTGTGTCCAGCGGAGAGCTCAGGGAGCAGGTTTTACAGGAGGCCCACAGATCTCAGTACTCTATACACCCTGGTGCCAACAAGATATACCAAGATCTGAGGGAGCATATTTGGTGGTACGGGATGAAGCGGGAGGTGGCTCACTTCGTAGCTAGGTGCTTTGTCTGCCAGCAGGTCAAGGCAGAGAGGCAGAGGCCCGGTGGATTATTGCAGCTGCTGCCCATTCCCGAGTTTAAGTGAGAGCATATCACTATGGATTTCGTATCTGGATTACCGCGTACACCAGAAGGAAAAGACGCAATTTGGGTCATCGTTGACAGGTTGACCAAATCGGCCCACTTCTTGCCATTCAAGGTGGGTACGTTTACAGAGAGGCTTGTGGAGTTGTACATGCAGCAGATAGTCAGGATTCATGGGATTCCGGTCAGCATCATCTCGGATCGGGATAGTTGCTTTACTTCCTATTTCTGGAGGAGTCTGCAGATTAGCTTGGGCACTCAGCTCAAGTTTAGTACTGTATACCACCCCAGACGGACGGACAGTCAGAGAGGACTATTCAGACGCTCGAGGATATGCTGCGGACGTGCGTCTTGGACATTGGAGGTTCCTGGGAGGATCATCTACATTTGGTAGAGTTTGCTTACAACAACAGTTTCCAGACCAGCATTGAGATGTCACCTTTCGAGGCTCTGTACCGGTGTAGGTGTCGTACACCCTTATCTTGGGATGATGTTGGTGAGCGAGCTTTACTGGGATCGGAGATGGTTGTTGACGCAGCCGAGAAGGTGAAGCTCATCAGGGACAGACTTCGCGTGGCGCAAGACAGACATCGGCACTGGGCCGATAGCCACCGGAGGCCCTTGGAGTTTGAGGTACAGATTAGAGTAGGATTAGATTTAGGTTGTTTGTTGTGTTTTATTGGTCATGTTTATTTATTATAGTTAATTTGAGACCTTGCTTGTGTTTAGGTCGGAGACATGGTTTTTCTGCGGATATCTCCGACTCGTGGTACTATACGTTTTGGTGGAGGTGGGAAGCTTAGCCCACACTTCATCGGCCCTTTCGTTGTCAGCGGGAGAGTCGACGACGTGGCATACAGGCTAGACTTGCCACCTGCACTAGTGGGTGTCCACAACGTATTCCATATATCACAGTTGAGACGGTACGTGGCTGGCCCTAGCCATGTTCTTGATCATTCGGAGATTGAGGTTGGGCCTTCTCTCAGCTATCCAGAGCAGCCAATGGAGATTCTGGATCGACGGGAGAAGGTTCTGAGAAACCAGGTGATATCCTTGGTACGCATCGTATGGAGGCATCATTCTCCAGGAGAGTCTACCTGGGAGTGGGAGGATGAGATGTGCGAGAGATACCCTTATCTTTTTGGACCGTGAGGTATACTTTCTATCCTTCTCATCAGTTGCATTTTGCCTTTAAATTTTGAGGACAAAATTTTTTTAAGGAGGGTAGATTTGTCACTACCACATTTCTAGTTTGAGAGTATTTTTGTCATTTTTGAATAATTTGAATTTAATATATTTTATTAGGAATTTAAAATGATTTATTTGAATGGTTTGATTTAAACACTAGTTTATTTATTGCCATGTGGTTTCGGTTAGCCTAACCTAGATTGGACCTAACCTAGATTAGTCATAGCTAGTCTAGTTAGCTACATTGAGAATTAGTTAGTATTGGATAGTGGGTTGAGTTATGTTTAGCTAAGTGAGTGGTTTGCAACTTAACTAGGAAGGAGCCCTAGATTCTAGGCCACTCAATAGTCATGATGCATTGCTAGCCCTTGGATGCATCCTAGAAACCCTAACCCTAAGCTAAGTGGCCGGCCAAGACCCCCCCTGCTTATATAATATCCTTTTAGAAATTTATGCCTCTTTTCAATAGTCTATCATTTTTTCTAAGAACTAGGTGAGTCTCCATTCTATTTTCTTCATAGTTTAATCAATAGAGCTCCATTTTTATTGAGATTTCTTCCATAGTGTTCTAATCACTGTTCTCCTACTATTTGTGGAGTCACATCTCAGATTTGAAGCAATTTGGAGATTTTGGGTGGCTTTGGAGAGCTCATTTGAAGAGGCTTTTTGTGTTGAAGAACACACATAGGTAAATTCCTATTCATCCATTAAAATTAGGTTTTCTTTACATAAATACCAAGCCCTAGGTGTCCTTGTGATGTAGGAATAGGGTTTGCTCGATTTTGTGTCATGTACGTGTCCGTATCGGGCACGTATCAGTGTAGGGTCATAGGTGTTCGACGAAATGCCACAGTGGGCATTTCGATTCTGTTTTCGATTTGTGTTTGAATGGAAATTCGTGTTTTTGTGTCGCTTATGGGTTTCTACTTGACTGAGCTGGATTCATGTCTTGGTTGTGTCTATTTGGAGTCGTGGACACGGCCACGCGCGTGCGGTCAGCAATGCCCTGCTGCTCGTAGGCTCGTGCGACTGTTCTAGGGCTCGAGGACACGTGTCCTTTGATACAGGCCTTGGGGCAATATCTGACACGACACCCCCAATACCACGTGTCATGTGAGTCCGTGTCGAGTGAGGGATTCGACCCGCACTGGACACAGACACACTGTCGACTGAACCCAGTCGTGTGTATTGTGTTTTGTGTGGACTTGGACACGTTTGTGTCCTATTTTAGGACACCACCTTGTATGTATGTTACCTACTATTAAACCCTAATTATTATCTACCTAATGTTCATCATTTATTTGTGAAATCGAATGTGGATTGAAGAATGACCAGTCGACTGATACATAAGGTATCAGTGAGTATCACCGATCATTGTTCTTCACTAATTTTTCCTGTTAAATGCCATATATTAGCTATGTTTGATTACCTGAACACTAGACATCATGCTAGGATAGGTCCTTGATTAATGAGAAGTGAAATATAGTCATGAGTTGGGTTTTTCCTGAGATTGTCATTATATGTTCACTGATACACAATGGGTTGGGCATTTGAATCCAGTTTCCCAAAACTGAGACCCATTCAGTATTTCTAATATTCTTATTACGTCATAATCTCAGTTTCACGTTCATTTACGAATTAGCATTTGATTGGGTTGCATTAACTGGTATTGAAGACTACTGCTCTTCGAAATCCTGAGAAAACAAGCTGTTACACTATTTTAATTTAAAATCCTGAGACACAGGGAATGAGAGTATGAGTTGTTTGTATAAAAATGAGATTTAAAATTCCTGATTTGGTTCTGAAATAAAATCTGGGTTCCATTAGATGTTAATTAGTTGGTTGAACCTGAGAATCATGTACACTATTTTGGCATGGAAAGAGACTTTGGCATGAGTTAGGCTTCGTATGCCAGTACTGATGCATAGGTTTCAGGGTAGTTCATAATTACTGTCAATTCTTGAGTTAACTTCCTGATATTAAGATTCAAATTGTACACAACACAATGATAAATTTTTATCCTGTCACTTGATTTGAACCTGAGTTTGTACAGCCCACGCACTCCATTTCCTGTCATACATTCCTGCACACATGTTACTGTTGACACACTTTGCTTGCCTATACACATGTTTACTGATAACACATTGTTCTGATTTCCCTTACTGGTGACACACACATACAGCACACATTGATACATCTCACATATTCCTGTCAATAAACATATATTTCCTACACACAATCACACATGAACACAGCAGCAACACTCTATATTCCTATTGACACTCTAACCCACACACACACAGGGACTTGGTTCACTGTCACCTGAGAATACACACATTGCCTCTCATGCATACACACACATGTATCACTAACACACTGTTTTATGAAATCCCTTCACATGGTCCAGTCCACACACATCTAACATGTTATCCCCTCTTAATAAAATACCATGTATATATCTCTATATGTGAGTATGCCTAATCTAATGTGAATGTGGGATGGTAGTGTAGGATATAAGGGAATTTCAATATGTGTGATAGCTAATGTGCTAGGCACATTTCTATTTGTATATGTGGATATATATATATATATATATATATATATATATATATATATATATATATATATATATATATATATCACATATATATATATATATATATATATATATATTATATATATATATATATATATATATATATATATATATATATGTGTGTGTGTGTGGTATTGGCCTATGGTGTGTCTGTTAGACTAGTGAGAGCTTAGTTAGACTTGTTTAGTCTTGATTAGGCCTAGAATAGACTAGTTAGACTAGTTTGGACTTGTTAGACCTAGTTTGACCATAGTTGACCTAGTTTGACTTCTAGAGTTGACCAAGAGTTGACTTTTGCCTAGATTGACCTAGATTCATGTAGAATGCATTAAATATTATCTTGTTATCATTTTAGACTTGTTGTGACTTGTGCTGTTCTGATTAGGAGCCAGACACTCTCCTCGGACAGTATATTTACTTTGGACACTCAGATAGCAGGCGAGTACATTCTCTGATTATTTCATATCTTGTTTAGGATTATATTCCTGCTTTAGATTATCTTACTTGATGCTGACACGTTGGTAACATGGATTAGTACTATATGGAACCCTTCATGAGATGTTATCCCTCTCGGGAGCATCAGATACTCTTGTCTCGTCTGTTTCACTTACATCACGTATCTCATGCTTCTGTTATCATGAATCTTCAGGAATCAGCTAGTGACTCATGTACTCTCATGATCACCGAGCCTTCATGAATCAATTCATGAATCACCCTATACGGGTTAAGTAGTTTAGTCATGAATCTTAACGTAACTTGACGGGATCCTTCTGTATTGATTGGGGTACGGGAGAGTATGAATGGTCATGTGAATAAATATCCAAAGTAGTATAGTCATGAATCACTCTTAGTGTAGTCATGAATCAGTCCTAAGCCATTCACATGTTCGTCTTATACTCTGAATCACAGCACTGTCTCTCTTTTATATATCATAGATATTTACTTACTGTCTCTCTCTTACATTATGCTATTCTTCAGTTTCCTGTATTTTATTCTCTAGCATGATTATATTTCCTTTTCTGCTATGACTTGTTGAGATATATTGTGCTTGCTCCTGTCCTGACTTGACCTGTTGAAATATTACAGAGGATGAGGACGAGGCGTGCTGTCCCACTTATTATGGGACTACCCTAGATGACAGTACAGACTTGGACCAGCAGCATGAGCCTTTAGCTGTGGACGACACTCCTCTAGACTAGGATGTCTTCTTTTATATTCATTCTGGATGACTGTATATATTTGATACTTAGGATTTGTGATGTATTAGACACTATTTGCCATGAAATATAAAAGAACAGAACAATTATCGGAGGACTGGACTTTTACTTCACAATACAAACTCGCTTGTACAAAGAAAGCCTAGGGACGAAAGCCTAGGTACAGCAATCTATGTACAATTGTTTATTGTAGATTCTGGGGGCTGACGATAGAGGCTCGGAAAAGCGACGGCCGTTCTGCCTTACTCCTTGGACGATCGGGTGCAGCCTTGGCTCTGTAGAAGAATTGCTTGGCGTTGAGAAAGAAATGCTCTCCTTTTGATCTCTGTGTATTCTCTCTCTGGCTCTCTGGATCTCTGTGTCTTCTTCTTTTTTATCCGAGAATCTCCTCTTCGCAAGGGAATGGCACCTTGCTATTTATAAGAGTGGAGGGCAATACTAGGATTTACAATGATTGCCCATTCTCAAAAGTCGGCGGCTAAGGATCAATGAATCTGGGCCGTTCATCTTGAATATAATAGATTTGAGCAATCAATATGATTGCATCAAATCTTTTGTGGGTAATTAATGATTATTGACATAAATCCTCCGGATTTGTCTTGCCAATCTCGGATTTCTTGCCACGTGTCATTGATTTGCTTGATTGCAAATGATCTGATTTGATTCCAATATTTTATTGAGATTTGTTGATTGATTTCGATCGATTTGATGCCACGTGTCCTACTATCATGCCACGTGTCTTAAACGTGAGTCATTGTGAAAATCTGAGCCGCATGAGGATTGTGCCTCATTGAGCCGCATAAGGCTGGCCACGTGTCAAGGCTGCTTGGGAGTGGCCCCTGAACATTTGAACCGCATGGTGGTAATCTGAGCCGCATGAGCGTAGGTGACCGCATGATGGGTGTCAGAGCTGTCATTATGACGGGATCATAATTGTATCTTTGTGTCAGAGCTGTCATTTGTCAGAGCTGTCAGCCGTCAAGGCATTTAATGCAGTAAAGGACAAAGGGAAGAGCTGTTTGCAGGCCACGTGACTTCTTTCTGAGCCACATAGACGCTTGAGCCGCATGGATCCCTGAGCCGCATGAGCTCTCTGAGCCGCATGGGGCTCCCTGGACGCATAGATCTTTCTTTATTCTTTTCTATGCTTCTATAAGACCCCCTTCAAAGTTTTCAATTTACAAAATTGAAATACTTTGAATAAGAAGCATGGCTATATATAAACTCTTCTGGCCGCATGTGATGTCCTGGCCGTGGCAAGGTGATCATGGACGTTCCGGGTATCGGAAAAAAGAATGCCATGGAGCTGCTGGGCTCCCGGGGCATGATGGGAAATGATGGGCCTATACTAAGAAACTTAGCAAAGGATATTTGTGGGCCTATTATCCTTGGTGTACCCTGGCTTAGGATACGGATAATAAGATGAAAGGGAACCGACATACTTACTCAGATGTAATGAGGACATGGCAAGCATAAGGGTTTTACCGCAGAGTCTTCCTATTCAGAGGTAGTGAGGACATGGCAGGAGTGGACTCAACGGAGGATATTTGTGGACCTATTATCCTTGGCGTACTCCGGTTGTGGGTACGGATAATAAGTCGAAAGGGAATCAATCATACTTACACAGAGGTAATGAGGACATGGCAAGCATGAGAGTTTCTTCGACGGAGCCTTCCCACTCAGAGGTAATGAGGACATGGCATGAGTAGGCTCAATGAAGGGGGGTACGTAGAACGACTCAGAGGTAATAAGGACATGGAAGTTCTATGTAGAGGGATGATTTATTTTTGGCGGAATTGAAACGACTCAGAGGTAATATTGACATGGCCGTTTTGGAAATTTATGGATCTGTTACCCTTTTTGTGCACTGGGAGTGCGGGTAGTGGATCATGAGGGAGGAGCTCTTTCAGAGAAATAAGTTCAGAGGTGTGGTCATACATGACTTACTATCTGAAAGAGTGACCAGGATGTAAGTTCAGGGGTACCAGCGGGTACATAACTCGACAATCCATAAATTTTGGAATCAAAGTTAAGTTCAGAGGCACCAGAAGGTACATAACTCGATAGTCTGGGATTTTTTGTGGGAGGAGGACGTGAGTTCAGCGGTACCATAGGGCGCATGACTCAGCAATCGGGGATTTCTATGAATGTGAGTTCAGCGGTACCAGCGGGTACATGACTCAATGGTCTGGAATTTTGTGAAAGTGAGTTCAGCGGTACCAGCGGGTACATGACTCGATGATCTGGAATATTATGAGAGTGAGTTCAGAGGTACCAGTGGGTACATGACTCAATGGTCTAGAATTTTGTGAAAATGAGTTCAGCGGTACCAACGGGTACATGACTCGATGATCTGGAATATTATGAGAGTGAGTTCAGCGGTACCAGCGGGTACATGACTCGATGATCTGGAAAATATCGTTTAGACATAATATTTCTTCAGGAACTTGCCATTGACGGGCAACATGAGCAGGTCTCCGTTTTATTTTGCGAGGTGGTAAGCACCGTTGGAGAACACAGCATCAATGATGAACGGGCCTTCCCACTTTGGTTGGAACTTGCCGGCGGTCTTGTGAGTCATAACCATAGGCCTACGAACTGCCAGAACGAGATCGTCGATTTGGAATGTTCTGATCTTCACTTTCTTGTTGAAGGCTCCGGAGATGCGTGCTTGGTATAGCTCGATCCGTTGCTGAGCCAAGAGGCGCTTCTCATCTAAGGCCTCCAACTCTTGTAGTCGGCGACGGTAGTTATCGTCTGTCGTCAATTGGTAAGTAAGGGCGACACGGAGTGAGGGTATTTGAGTTTCCAACGGGAGGACTGCTTCACTCCCGTACACCAGGGAAAATGGCATGTTTCCAGTGGCTGTTCGTACTGTAGTATGGTATGCCCATATGCATTCACCAAGCTTCTCGTTCCAGTCGCGTTTGTTGGACGATACGAACTTTTTGAGAAGTTTGATGATTGTTTTGTTGAATGCTTCTGCCAGCCCATTCGCAGCCGGATTGTATGGCATTGAAGCAATATTCTGGATGCGGTGCTTGTCGCAGAACCGATAGAAGACGTGGCTTGCAAACTACGGACCATTATCGTGGATGATCCTTCGGGGCAGTCCAAAGCGATAGATAACATGATGCTTGAGGAAGCTGATCACGTTTGAAGTCTTTACTTCTGCAAGCGGGACAGCTTCGCCCATTTAGAGAAGTAATCCGTGATTGCGAGTATGAAGCAATGTCCTCAGGAAGAAGGTAGAGCGATCGGACCGATGATATCCATTTCCCATGCTTCGAATGGCCAGGATGCCACTGTCGGATGTAGAAATTCGGATGGCTGGTGGATGAAGTCCGCGTGGAATTGGCAGGCTTTGTACTTTCTTGCATAGTCTATCGCATCTGCTACCATCGTGGGCCAGTATTAGCCCATTCGATAAAGACGGTCATGTAATTTAGGGCCAGGCTGATGGGCCCCACAGACACCGTCATGAGCTTCGCGTATGGCTTCTTTGGCTTTTGCGTTTGACAGACATCGCTGTAATAATCCATCGTAGGATCGGCGATACAGCATTTTCGTCTCTGTATCGTACAAGAATCTGAGAGAACGCCTTCTGATGGAAGTGGCTTCCTTTGGGTTCTCGGGCAGGATGTCGTAGACTACGAAGTCTATGAATGGTTGTCTCCAGTCTGGCGCTTCGTCGACCGTCTGAGCGGAGTAACTTGCCACGAACTGAACGTTGTTCTTGGGACAGACCAGTTCGTGGCCTATCACATCCACCGATTGATGAGCATAGTTTGGAACCGCTAGGGAAGCGGCAAGGCCAGCTAAGGCATCGGCTTCGATATTCTGGAGTCTGGGAACGTGTTCGATGAAGAATCCCTCAAATAACGAAATAATGTTGATCGTTATTTGGTGATAGGGGATCATGTCTTCATGGCGGACTTCGTATGAACCCCGGATCTGATTGACGATTAACTGCGAATCGCCGTATGCTTCAAGATATTCTACCTCCAGATCTCTTGCAAGTTGGAGGCCAATGACCAACGCGTTGTACTCGACCACATTGTTAGACCAGGGCTCTGTGAGGGAGTAAGCACGGTTGATCACCAACCCGGAAGGAGAAACCAGCACCACCCCGACTCCGACGACGATGTTGCCCTTAGGTCCGGTCCTTGAGGCGCCGTCGAAGAACATTCGCCATATATTATCGTGAAAGGTTGCATGCGAGTCGGCGACCTCATCTGGGATTTCTTTATATATTCTGGACGACTCCGAGCCTGGGTGGGCTGCTAAAAAGTCTGCCAGAACTTGACCTTTAACAGCCTTTTGCGGGACGAAGATCATATGATAAGGAGACAGCAATATTGCCCATGTGGCGAGGCGGGAGCTGAGTGCTCCTGGTTTCGTCATGAGGACCCTGAGAGGATTGACTCGTGAGATCACATGTATGGTTTGTCCTGTGACATAGTGTTGCGTCTTTTGAATGGCGAACACCAGGGCGAGGCATTCCTTCTCCACGGTGGTGTATCGGTGCTCTGGCCCAACCATCATTCGGCTGAGGTAATATATAACTTGTTCATGGCCCGCATCGTTATTTTGTACCAGCAGGACACCGAGGGAATGCTCTATTGCTCGTACATAGAGCAGGAATGGTTTTCCAGCAACCGGGGCCACCAGGACTGGAGGGTTCGATAAATATTCTTTGATGCTGTCGAAGGCATGCTGACATTTCTCGTCCCATACGAATGAGACGCCCTTCTTCATAAGATGGGTGAATAGCCGATATCGTCCGGAGTGGTTAGAAATGAACCTCCTGATGTAAGCTAGCCTCCCTTGAAGGCCTCTGAGTTCGCGGAGATTTCTCGGGGGACCCATCTCCATAATTGCCTTCGTCTTCTCTGGATCTACATGAATTCCCTGGACAGTACTAATAAAACCCAGGAATTTTCCGCTGGATACGCCCAAGAAGGATTTTATGGGATTCATCTTCAGGTTGTGTGCTCGTATCAGGTCGAATACCGTCCTCAGATCCTGCAGATGGTTTCCCTTATAGCGACTCTTGACAGCGATATCATCAACATAATACTCCACAGTCTTGCACAAGTGGTCTCTAAAGATGATACACATGGATCTTTGGTATGTGGCGCCAGCATTCTTTAAACCGAAAGGCATGACTGTGTAACAGTATGTGCCAATCGGTGTTCGGAATGATGTATGCTTTTCGTCGTCAGGAGACATCTTAATTTAGTTGTACCCCGAGAAGCCATCCATGAATGACATGCGTTCGAAGTCGCATGTGTTGTCGATCATGATGTCTGTGATAGGGAGGGGGAATTCATCTTTGGAACATGCCTCGTTCAGATTGCGGAAGTCGATGCAGATTCAAATCTTTCCATTCTTCTTGAGGACCGGAACTATGTTGGCGACCCAGTCAGGATGTTGCTCCTCACGAATGAAGCCGCTGGCTATCAGTTTGTTGACTTTAGCTTCGATCGCATCTATGATTCTCGGGCGGAAGCGTCGCTATTGTTGTTTGATTGGCTTTGCATCTGGCCGAATGTTGAGCTTGTGAAGGGCAACCTCGGGGTTTAGTCCTGGCTTGTCTTCATAGCTCCAGGCGTATACATCGATATATTCTTTGACAAGTTCCAGTAACGATTCTCGCTCTTCGTTTGTCAAGCTTTTACTAACGAAGATTGGTTTTGGAGAAGATTCGCTGCCTAGATCCACTTGTATGACCTCATCTTCAGTAGGAGGCTCTCTCTGTTAGAACTGCTTTTCCTATTGTGCATCCAGCTGTTGGGCCCACGGCTCTAGCTCGAAGATTTCAGGAATGTCTTCATCTTCTTCATAGGCGTCGGCGAACGCCATGTTGACTGACAGGACTTGCCTGAGCATGTCCCCGATACTGACATCTGAATTGGAAGTGGGTGATCTGGTTGAGTGTGAGTGCCAATCGCATTCCTCGTCTGAGCTTTCAGGGGTTGTCGCGGGTGTGACATAACCTAGCCCACATCTGGTTTTGTTGTAGTAATCTCGTGGTTTTCCAGCCGTGACTGGCGACTTTAAAGGTAGTCGTCGACCAGTACCGTAGTTTAAGCCTGGCGTGGTCTCCAGATCATACCCCTATTTTTGCATGAGATATTTGGATTGGGGGCTATACAGATAAAGAGGCAGTCTCCCGGCATCTGATTCGAGATCGACCTTCTCTATGGTAAAGGGCTGTGGGTCGTCCTTCCGGCCAAAGATGATTGGATGGTCCCCTCCCTCGATTATGCGGTAAGCGTCTTCCACTGGAGTAAGCTGGTATACGGTGTAAACATTCGTCATCTGTGTGTGTAGGTGAGTGCCTATACCATGTTCCATAGCATACATTGTACAAAGCTTATTAAGCTCGATGTAGTTCAAAGATAACCCTTTATTGATGAAGTAAGGTATCTTTTCTTGTGGAATTACATCATCTGCAGAGGGAACATCAGTGTGGGCAGCCACATACTTGGCTAGCTCCGGTTCTTCTTCAGCGACCCCATGTAAAAATGAAGACTGAGAGGATGACCTGGACAGCTTGATCGTCAGGGGTTCTGCTGGTAGAGCAGAACGTGGAGTCGTTGGCAAACTAGTGACCCCCAGTTTGGTACTCGATGTTGGGCGGGGAGTTGTTGGCTCGCTAGATGCCCCCAACTTTGCATCGGGGTGACGATTCTTCTTGGGAAGGCGTATCGTCATTGGCTTGTCAGAGGGATTGAGCTTCTCGGTTTGTGGCTGGCCGACTCTTGGCAGTCTAATTGTCAGTGGCTCCGTTGTAGGGCTTGGCACTTGGCCAGACCTTGGCAGTCGGGTTATCATTTGCTCTTCTTGTGCTGAGAGGCTGATCGCGTCCTTACGCAGAGTGGCCGTAAGGGGTGCGGACTTGCCAGGTTTGCGAGCTTGAAGGTGGATTATCAGAGGTTCTTCTGATCCTGAGGCCGTCTCTGTTTGAGTTTGTACATCTCCATCCAGGTGCCTCTTCGACTTCTCGTATAGGCAGGAGTCTGAGTAGTATGACTCGACCCTTTTGAAGGGATCGATGTTGGCAAATTCTGTCCTCACAAAGTCGTGTTTGTCGACATATTTGAAGCACTGGTGCAGTGTGGAAGGCACGATCATATAATCGTGTATCCAAGGGCGCCCCAAGAGGATGTTGTAAGAAGTGTTTGTATCTATGACGTAACAGGTGACTTCTGACTGGAAATCGCCAATTTGGCACTTCAAGCGAATCTTTTCGATCGGGTAGCTCCTGTCCAAATTGAAACCGCTGATGGCGGTGCTTGTTGGCGTCAGACGATGCATAGGAATGTGGAGATGATGTAACAGACCCTTCGGGATGATGCTTATGGAAGAACCAGGATCAATGTACATCCGGTCCACCTTTATATCACCGAAGTATCCAGTGTAATATAACGGACGATCGTGTAGGTTGGTTTTGATGAGCATATCCTGCGGAGTGAAGACAATATTAGGCATAGCTCCTGTGCAAGCGCTGTCTTGGAGATTTACAGGCGGGCTCTCTCCTGTGAGGTTGACCTTAGCCAGATAGGCGTCGACATTTTGGAGTGCATCGCTCAAAGCCGCGCGAACATCCTTTGAGAGTCTCAGGAGCTCGTATAATGACAATTTGGCTGGTGTGTTGGCCAATTGCGCCAAGATGTCGAAGTTGTAGGGCCTCTCCCGCCCCTGAGGTGCCTCTTTTCGGAGGGATTTGTCAAAGCGAGTCTCCTTCAGCCTAGGCTTGTCGATCGTCGGAGGCTGGGAAGGTCCTGGAGTGTCAGCGGTAGCTGGCTGATGATCTTCCGCCGAGTTCTCAGCTGTATGTTGGGATTGAGCACCAGACCGAGTGACGACAGCTGTGGCTTCTTCAACATCTATCGAGATTGTGTGGCAGGATCTACCTTTTCCACTCTTTTTCTTGCAAATGGAGGATGGTGTAGACTGAGTCACTTCAGGTACCAAGTCTGGATGGACCCACATGACCTTCCCTCGTGATGTGGTGAGGGGCACTAGACCAGCAGCCTGATCTCGGAGAGGTAGAAGATTAGCAATCTCCATGGTCGCCAGAGGGATGGGTATCACACCGTCTTGAGCCTCTGTTGGAGGGAAGCTGCCGAATTGTACAGACACCATGCTGTTCGCTACGGTTACCTCCTCGAAATCGATGGCCAGAGCGTTCGAATCGATGAGATGTTGTATGTATCACTTCAATTGGTAGCAGTCGTGTGTAGCATGGTGGACGTAGCGGTGGTAATGGCAATACTTTGGGTTCTCCATATCTACCGGTCGAGATTCCCGTCTTGGTGGAGGGAGCTGAATTATGTCTCCTTGTATGAGCATGTCCAAGATGGGCTTGACGTGACCGTCTTCGAAGGAGTAAGTGATTTGCGGCCATTGCTTGTCTGCTGGTTTTGACTCAGGTTTCTGGGCTGTGTCGGTCACCATAGCCTGCTTACCCTTATTGTCCCGATTGTTGGAGGGGCTACCCCTATTGTCGTTGTTGGTATTAGGATGCTTGTCCTTGTCTCCGAGATATGCAATCCCAGTTGGCGAGCCTTCTTCAACCGTTCTTCGGCGCTAGTGGCACTGATGATGAACGTCTTCCAGTCCTTAAAATGACTTTCGCCCATCCATAGACTGATTGTTGGGAGCAATGTCTTTTGGCAAATTTCAATTAAGGAGGAATCCGGATTACCAGATGGCAACTTCATTGCGGTTTGGCAAAACCGCTCAATATAGTTCCTTGTCAGCTCTTTCTTCCCTTGGATGACGTCCATGAGGGTGGACATTGTGACGTCCTGTCCTACTTCATAGAATCTTTCCAAGAACATGCGCTTGGAGCTGGCGAAGGAGTGGATGCAGTTGTCTGGCAGGTTGCGATATCAGTCGAAGGCGACTCCTTCCAATGCCCCAATGAATAATCTTGTGAGGATGGCATCGTCATGGGGCAGATGGCCGGTGGTAACCTCGAAGTAAGTGATGTATCGACTTGTAGAGGTCTTGCCATCATAAGGATTGATATTGAATGACTTATATCTCGGTGGGAAAGGGACATCCCTCCATGTAGCAGGGTATGGTTGCCGTATTCTGAGGTCTTGAGAGGTTTCTCGAGCGTGAAACATGGCTCAGAGCTCCTGGACCTCTCTTCTTGCTTCTCTGGCCTCATCCACAGCGGTGGAAGCCGTTATTTCAGGAGGATTGTTGCTCGGGTTCGGTGCCGCTGAGTTTGAGTCCGTATTGACCGCGGGACCTGTACTTGTTTGGCCAGGCGTCCCTCCTTGCAAAGTTGGAAGGGCCGCTTTGATCTCGTCTACAGACTTGACCAAGGCATGCAGTATGGCCTCCAGAGTGTCGATGCGCTGGCGATTACTGGAGCCACCTTGGTTGCTGTCCGTCATGAACACCGTCCTTATATGAGGAGAGATAAAAGGAACGGTGGAGGACATGCCCTCCGAATCATACCCCTGTAGCGAGAAGTCATCGGGGTATGTGGGAATGTTTTCCTCTGGTTCGGATTCAGAAGGGATAGTACCCCCGGCTTCAGAGTTTGCTTCATCTTGAGAGTCGTGGACGTCCTCGGGGACGTCGGGATTTGCTGCATCTGATGGGAGAGTTGTTTCCCCCAGCTCGTCTTCTTGGAACATCGAATTGTCATGGAGGTTCGTAAGAGTGCTACCCCCAGTTCCAGCAACCCCCAGTGGTGTGGACGATGAATCTCCCACTGTAGCAGATTTCGTTTTTGAACGGGGACCTTGGAAAACTCCGGTGGTGGGCACCCGCTTAGACGATAGTCTCTTAGTCGTAGTGGTTGAAACCTTCGGGCTGGGAGCATTGGTCTTCTTCCCTCTCCCATCGACGGGGGTTTTCTGAGCAGAGTTGCAGGAGACGACGGGAGGTGCCTCATCCTCTGAACTTGGTTGTTGCAGTCTTTGGAAAACGGACCGTCGGTCTTCTCGTACCATCGCGTTATTACAACAGCAATTGACGATGACTTGGGTGCAGTGACGTCCATGGGAGGACTTTTTGCACCCCGGGGCACCTTCTCTTTCCTTGCATTTGTGGTGGATAGCCTCATGCAAGTTAGATGGGTCCGGATCGACCATGTTTGCTCCCTGGATTTTGGAAGACTTTTGGGAACCTCTCTGTCCGTTTGTCGCCGGGGGCTGGACTCGAGTGGTTCTGTACAACTTCCCATCAGAGTCCCGCATAACAGTATGTGGGACGCTCGGATGGTCAGCGGTCGGATCAGCGGACCGAGCTTGCCAAGCTCGTGCTGCCCTAGACTTATTCACTCTAGTGCGTGAGGGCACATAGTAGGAAGAGTCCAAGTGGTGCTGGAGAGAATCAAACATGTCTTCTTGGGAGCACAAGAGATCAGGACCATAGGAGAGGCGGTCGAAGACAGAGCCGCGTGGAGTAGGCGTCATGCGGCTGGAATCAATAATCTTCATGCGGCTGGCAGTCGTAGCCGCATAGGTCTTTTCCATGCGGCTGGAAACCCTGGCTGCATGAGTGTTCTCCATGCGACTGGAAATCCTTGCCGCATGAGTATTATGCATTTGGCTAGCAGTTTCAGCCGCATGGTCATCATTCATGCGCTGGCAATCTTGGCCGCATGAGTCTTCGCTTTGCGGCTAGTGCCCTTGTTCGGTTTCTTTCTGGAGCACATAGAATCGCTCTTTGCCCCTGCAAGTCCAGCATCGTAGTGCTTTCCTCTGCTGGACTTGGAGACAGCAGAGTCCTCTATGGCTTGAAGTGGGGCCGCGCGAGAGTCGCTTTCGCCGTCTTGGGTAGCAGAGAGTACTCCGTCCAGGGCCTGGGGAGTAGCAAATGATTTTGGCCTCCACTTCCTACGAGCCTTCTTTGTGCGGGCATGCTTCTGGACCGGGCCAGCGCTTCCTTCGGAGAGCATTTCTTCGAACGCCTGTTGGTCAAAGCGGACGACCATCTTCTGTTGCGTGGAGCCAAGTTTGGCTGTATCCGATTGCGTCACCAACTCCTCCGTCGTGGAGAAGTTTGTCCCTAGCAGAGTCGCCATCGTGTTTGCCATGAAATATAAAAGAACAGAACAATTATCGGAGGACTGGACTTTTACTTCATAATACAAACTCGCTTGTACAAAGAAGGCCTAGGGACGAAAGCCTAGGTACAGCAATCTAAGTACAATTGTTTATTTTAGATTCTGGGGGGTGACGATAGAGGCTCGGGAAAGCGACGGTCGCTCTGCCTTACTCCTTGGACATCGGGTGCAGCCTTGGCTCTGTAGAAGAACTGCTTGGCGTTGAGGAAGAAATGCTCTCATTTTGATCTCTGTGTATTCTCTCTCTGGCTCTCTGGATCTCTGTGTCTTCTTCTTTTTTTTATCCGTGAATCTCCTCTTCGCAATGGAATGGCACCTTGCTATTTATAAGAGTGGGGGACAACACTAGGGTTTGCAATGATTGCCCATTCTCAAAAGTCGGCGGCTAAGGATGAATGAATCTGGGCCGTTCACCTTGAATATAATAGATTTGAGCAATCAATGTGATTGCATCAAATCTTTTGTGGGTAATTAATGATGATTGACATAAATCCTCCTGATTTATCTTGCCAATCTCGGATTTCTCGCTACGTGTCAATGATTTGCTTGATTACAAATGATCTGATTTGATTCCAATATTTTATTGGGATTTGTTGATGGATTTCGATCGATTTGATGCCACATATCCCACTATCATGCCACGTGTCTTAAACGCGAGTCACTGTGGAAATCTGAGCCACATGAGGATTGCTCCTCATTGAGCTGCATAAGGCTGGCCACGTGTCAAGGCTGCTTGGGAGTGGCCCCTGAACATTTGAACCGCATGGTGGTGATCTGAGCCGCATGAGCGTAGGTGACCGCATGATGGGTGCCTTCTTCGGGAGCCGCATGGAGATAGTACTCGTGAGCCGCATGGGGTAGCCTCTGCTTGAGCCGCATAAGATAGCTTCGGCCTGAGCCGCATGGGATAGCTTCGGTCTGAGCCACATGGGACAACTTCGGCCTGAGCCGCATGGAGTGGTCTCTGCCTGAGCCGTATGCGACTGTCCACGTGTCAAGGCCGTATGAAGGTTTCTGGATTTCGAGAGATTGTGTTAGAGATTTCCTTCATTTCCCTAGGAATCTGCCATTATGACGGGGTCATAATTGTATCTTTGTGTCAGAGCTGTCAGCCATCAAGACATTTAATGCAGTAAAGAAAAAAGGAAAGAGCTGTTTGCAGGCCACATGGCTCCTCTTTGAGCCGCATAGACGCTTGAGCCGCATCGATCCCTGAGCCGTATGAGCTCTCTGAGCCGCATGGGGCTCCCTGGCCGCATGGATCTTTCTTTATTCTTTTCCATTCTTCTACAGACACTTAGACTCTCTGTTGTACTTATGGATTTTCTTTCATTTAAGTAGTATCTATCTTCCATCTTATCTTCTGCCTTAGTTGTGATTGAGTTTACTTTCTGCTATGTCACCCCCATTCGGGGAGTATAAACTATTTAGCATTATATTGTTAGATGTTGTGACCTAGGACAGCGTTCTACCGCCGATACTGCAGCGTAGGTTGGACCTACCCACGTCTCGTGCCCTTACTCTAGGGTACGGGTCGTGACACATTTTTAGTGGTGGCCCATGCAGGTCTAGTTTAGAAATGCAGTGGTATTCGAACTAGAGTATCACTGCAGCCTGCAGTAGAATTAGGAAATTTTTGAAGGTACTCAATCACATTAGAAAAACTCTTTATCAGATTCTGTATATCTAAATTTTGCTGCTTATTGTCTTCCTTTGAATTTAAACTGTCCTCCCTTGATATTTCGACTCATTCTCAGCAATTGTTTCTTTTTGATCTGTCTCCAGGATGGTTGAGACGAGATCACATCGCCAGGGCCAGGGGGACGCCGATGAGAGGTCTTCCACCTCTCATACTCAGCAGCCAGCCCCTGGTACCGCAGCCCCAGTCATGCCGGCTGGGGTAGGGGTTTCAGCTGCTTTCGGAGGAGCCCCTCCACCTGTGAGGCATGGGCCGAGTCCGGTGATTCCGGATGTGCTTCAGCAGCAACAGCCACCTTCGGGGACAGTTGACGCCGTTCAGCTGTTAGCCTTTTTCCGACAGTATATGGAAGGTCAGCAGACCCAGCAGCAGAGGCACACAGCAGAGCTCACACGAGGCATTGATCTGGCCGTGACTGCGGTAGAGAGAGTTGTAGCTCAGCCATTGGCAGCCCCGCAGTCGCACCAGCCACGGGAGAAGGGCATACAGGACTTTTAGAAGATGCACCCGAGGGACTTCCGAGGGACAGAGGGGATCTTGTATGCCGACGAGTGGATTGAGCACATGGAGGAGATATTTAGGTTGGCTGAGATCCCGATGAGGCTCCAGATTGAGGCAGCGGCCAGCATGATGCAGGATCTGGCCCGTACGTGGTACCAGACCGCCCCGAGGGTTGGTACTGCAGGACAGACTTGGACAGCATTCAAGAAGCTGTTCAAGGAGAAGTTCTTCCCGGATGCAGCGCTGGGAGCCCTCGAGACTCAGTTCGAGGCCCTAGTTCAGGGGAGCCAGTCTGTGGAGGAGTACGCAGGAGAGTTCTGCCGCCTGACTAGATTTGTAGAGGGCTTGTCGGAGGTGACGAAGGTCCGGAGGTTCTGGAAGGGCTTGGTAAAGGAGGTCAAGTCCTACACCAAGAATGCCCGCAGTGCTACCTTTGAGGAGATCCTAGTAGACGCGTTAGCTATAGAGGATGATCTTGAGCTTAGGCTCAAGAGGGGGCGAGACTTCCAGGGAGGCAGTAGTAGCGAAGGACCGGCCAAGAGGCTGCACTTTCAGCAGTAGCACCACCAGCAGCAGAGGTTCCAGCCGCAGCAGTTTCAGCAGCCGAGGCATCAGCCAGTGCAGCATCAGCAGCAGAGGGTGCAGCAGCAGGCACCGAGGCAGCAGGCCACCACCTGTGCTTATTGCAAGAAGCCAGGGCACGGGTGGGACGAGTGTAGGAATAGGTTGGGTAGATGCCTTTTTTGTGGAGCAGCGAACCATCAGCTGAGGGACTGCGCTCAGTATATTAGCAGGATAGCACAGGGAGCAGGAGCAGGAGCCAAGGCTCCAGCAGGACAACAGCAGAAGGGAACGTTGCCGACTCAGCAGCAGCGGTTCGTACAGCACCAGCAGCAGGCCAGAGGAGGACAGCAGGGGAGAGCTTTCGCCATGGCGGCTGAGGATACAGAGGTGATAGGAGAGCTGATCGCAGGTTCGGTTCTTCTCGACTCCAGTCCAGCTTTTGTACTATTCGATTCCGGTGCTTCGCACAGTTTCATATCAGTATCATTTGCGATTAGACACGGTATCGTAGCTGAATCGTTGCCTAGGACTTACAAGATCACAAACGGGGGTGGCATTATCCTCGTGAGTGATGTTTGTAAGGGTCGGAGTGTTGTTTTGGGAGGCCGTGAGTTGGAGGTGAGCCTGCTCGTAATGCTATTGCCGAACTACGATATAGTACTCGGTATGGATTGGTTGAGCAGGCACCACGCCAGCATTGATTGCAGAGGGGGTAGATAAAAGAACTTAAAATCCGACTAGGACACTACTACTAGAGATTGTAACTAGCACACCTAGAATGGTTTCATATTGGTTCTAAGTCAAGGTTCTCAAGTGTAGGATCTCGAAAACGAACCTGACATCCTCCTCGGAACCGACTTTACCGATCCAGTCATAAACAAAGGCAAGTTATGGTTATGTTTTCCTTATATTTTATTTAGTAATTGTCTAGCTGCATGTTCAAACGACATTGTTACACGGGACCCTCTCCTAGGGTCCAGATATTGATTGATTGATTGTGGGGATTTGGGGAATAGTGTAACGTTTATGGCCAATACCCCTCATATTGCATATTGTACGAGCTTACCCCTCTTACACATGGGGATAGGCCGTATTGCGTCGCTAGGACGCTATTGTATAACCCAAGCCGGTCATAGACGATTACACATTCAAATCACATTATTTTCAATTGTAGAATGCTGGAAAATATTGTTTAAACTGTTTAGCCTGCACTTTTCTATTATTACTTGAAATATGAGTTACATATTCGTACTTGCTCCCTCCTGACTGGAGACAACATTTTTAGGTAATATTGAGGATGCTGAGCTATTGTACAATAGCTATTATGACCCGGTTCTGTACCCTGTGGTGTTGCCAGAGTCCCCATTGGAGGACGCAGGACCTGAGGCCAACGAGCCGAACGCTTAGCTAGTTATTTCCAGTTTCCAGTTTCATTATTTTTGGAATTTTGTTAATTCGAATTCAGCATTTTATTTCAGTTCTTTTAATTCCAGCTGTACTTTTCAAATGTTGAATAAAGTTTTAAAATTTCTGTATATTGGGTTGTGACAAATGTATAGATGTTGTTGTGAATACCTGCATATAGAACAGCTTACTGCCGCCGTCTTACAACGGTGCAGGCTGGGCATGATCCGGTTCGACCCAATTATTTGGGATCGGGTCGTGAGAAGTTGCTCATGAATTAAAGATCATGCTTGAATAACTAGTATAGCCTAGCACAGTCATTGTCATGCCCCGATCCCGCAGAATCCTTTCGTCCTCGCTTGGGACTCTGTGAGATCGTTCGTCCTCGCTTGGGCGTGATGTCGTGCAAGCCTAAGTTACGCTTGCACAAGGCCAAGTCCTGTACAATGACAAAGTACAAATATCGACATCAGCACAGCGAAACAATAAGCAGATTATTGAAATAGGAACGAATATATTGTACAATAAAAATTGAACACAAGGTAGCAGAAAAAAATCTTTTTATTGATTTCATTCGAACAGATTATAAGCTTTCAATTCTCTCTGATACAATGCTTACAATCTCTCAGAAATATTACAGATTATAATGATCATGTTCCATACATTATATCCCTTTATATACAAAACCAACTTTTTGTAATAGATGTCCATCTTTTGGCATCTATTCTGATTTCTAGCTTATGAGGATGAGGTTTGGGCTATCATTTCAGACTATCTGTCTCGATTCATCTTGCAACTGCGTGCAGACTGATGGTGGGACAGTATATCAACATACTGGTAATTGTGAACAAAGGTTACATCGTCTAAAATAATCACTAATTTATTTAGTGAGAAAATATTTATTGTGATGTGATCTTGCTACTTTTACCTATGTTCATTTCATGCGGTATAGAGTCAGATTGCATCTTTTAAAAAGCCACAGTTAATTTCATTTGAATCATTCAAGGGGACTGTTCTTTTTAAGCATACAAGGGACTGTTCGTTACATGTGAAGTGCGTAGCGTGTTTCATGAACCATAATCATTATTCTTGTTCAAGCAAGTTTTAGGAACATTAGTAGCATTTTGGGCATCAAAACATCTTTAACAACTCTTGGAACAACAACATTTCATTGCAACAGATTATTCATGGAAGCATTTCATTATGGAAATATAAGATTAGAGGACATCACTTATTCAGTGATTCTTATCCATAGCCGACGGTTCATCCCTGCACAAGACAAGGATTAGAATAAATATAACATAACCAACATTTCTCCATGTTCGTCTCTGCATTTTTTGCTCAACACCGGACTTTCTATATGCATACCATCGATTAGCAGCTATGACTCATGGCTCAGCTTTGCATTAACACATGCGTAGACCAGCAGCTGTGACCCAAGGTTTAGCTCTGCACTGATAACGCACATGCTAGAAGCTGTGGCTTAGGGTTCAGCTCTTCACTAATCGGCATCCTATCGATATGATGGGCCGTGGGTTCGTTCCCATGAGCCGCTGAGACTCATGGTTCAACAAGTCGCTAATTGACACAACATGTCACGCCCCAGAACCAGAATACTGGAGAGCGGGGGCGGACATAGCCAGCTACGTATATTAAAGTGTAATCCACCTCGCTATACGATCACGGCTGTCTAGGATACATGAGGGTTTATCTACAAGCCAGCAGTCTTTTAAGGTCATGAACAAGCCTAGTGTCTCAATCATAAGCAAGTAAGTAAAAGTCACAAGATGTATGATCATTAAATATACAACAATAAGGCGTCCCAAATATTACATATTCAGCTGATCATGAAGCTAGTCGTTACAAAATGTTAGGACTAGCAAGAGTTTAGTCATACATGATCAACCCTAGGATCTGTTAATCATGCTACAGCCCGTAGGCAGACAGTAAGTAAGTGCAACCGAGCTAAACAGGTGCTCGTCGGCTAAATGCCTCAAAAGAATATTTTTACAATAGAGTGGGAGAGCCAAAAATAACCCACTCGTTGCCAAGATTCCTTCTAGTGTTCACCATCTGGCAGGAAGGTCGGTAGATCCTCTGGAGCTGCTCCGAAATCTGGCCACACAAAACCAGCTGGATCAGACCCCAGAAAGAGCAAGTGCCACAAAGGAAGCTTCACTTAAGAACTAAAACCAGCAATCAGCAAAAGATATAAATAAAAGTAAGAACTGGAATAAAAGTAGGAACTGGGAATAAGAAAATACATCAGGATGATATACGACGAGATAACCATGGAACTATTCAGATAGCCAGGTTACAACCCGTAAACCAAACAAGGACCGGGGTTGTAACCCTTCGTCTGAACAGAGCTTGGAATTCTCACCATTTATCGGTAAAATAAATACAAGCATTCTGGTCATGCAGTAATCTGGAACAGGATCAGGGCAAGACTAGATAGGTTAGACTCCATCCAATCACTTCACGGCCAAGCAAGAATTACGGCTTGATACTTTAACTAACTAGGGTTGTCACAAGCCTAATTACTAACAAGATGCAGTGAGATTATTCTACAGCCACAAGCCCTGCAGACCATCCAGATTCCCCGGGTTAAAAGATTAGAGTTGAATTCAGGTGGGTACATCGTCCAGGAAATTAATGTACCCTTAGGTAGCTTGAAGGGTGCAACACATGACAGTGTGCTGGAAATGTGCCCTTTCGATGGCAGGCTACAGATCCCAAGGCGTGCCCAGATAACGGGATTGCATGTAGCTGGGAAATCTCTTCATGACTAATGTATTAATCAAGTTATTAGCCCTTAGTTTATTTCAACAGGTACTCCTGACCGTGGTACTCAGGAGTCCCCTCCTAGACATGATGCAAGACGAGACTGGATTATTTATACAAGCACAATCGTCCACGGTGTCCAGGTTATTATATAGGTCATGTTATGTCAGGTAGCCGTCGCAACAGCTTATCAAGGTATAACATGTCAGGTTATCAGGTCAAGTATACTTGTCAGGAGTGCGCCACGACGGGCCACTATCAGGTCATGTCAGGTTACTCATGTCAGGAGTGCACCACTACGGGTCACTATCAGGTCATGCTCAATTGTCAATTCCAAATATATCAAGTAAATTCGCAATTATCAAGTTCAGGACAAAAGGCGTAAGGATATAAAATGGGCGTAAAATATCTAATAAAATATCAATATACAGGGCTATAAAAGAGCCAAGCTTAAGGAAAATAAAACCAAATCTGACACGCTGACGTAAGGCCAAGTCAGCCAAAGGCCATACGCTCAGTGCAAGCTACGCTCAGGCCAGCGTACACCTTGCTCGCTTAAGCTAGCGTACCAAGGCACGCGTACGCTCAAGCTAGCGTACCAAAGGGTCCATACACTGCCAATGGGAAGCGTACGTAAGGGTCAGCGTACACAAGGGCACGCTCAAGCTACAGGTCAGCGTACGCTCAAGCTAGCGTACGCTCAAGACTGCGTACGTTTGAGCTAGCGTACGAAAGGGTCTAGGGCACGCTCACGCTAGCGTACGCAAAAGACACGCTGCCAACAGGCAGCGTATCAAGGCTAGCGTACGCTCGCTAAAGAGCAGCGTACCAAGGCTAGCGTACGCTCGCTAAAGAGCAGCGTACCAAGGCTAGCGTACGCTCGCTAAAGAGCAGCGTACAGCTCAGTGGCGTAAGCTAAAAAGCTATCTCACTGTTCACTGTCTTCTCCAAATGGCAAGAACAGCAAGAACTCTAAAGTTGAATCTAAGCTTCAACTGTCCATATCTTGGTCAAAACAAGTCCGAATCCAACTTTCCAAAGGTCAAAATTGGGTAGAATAAAATTCTCTACAACATGGAACCATCAAAACTTGAAAACAAGGAAGTTTGATAGTTCAAAACCACCAAAAATCCGAAAAATAGCAAGACTCTAGATCTACAAGAATTAAAGCCTCAAAATAGAAAATGACAAGTTCTAATGTGGTTTAGAATCATGAGGAGAAGCTAATGAAACCATCAAAAGGGGTTCTCTTGTGGAAGCACGTTGCACTTGCCTATGGTGTTCTTGGTTGGTGGAGAAGAGTAATGGTGGGGGAAGGAGAAGTAAATGAGAATTATGGAGGAGAGAGAAGGTTGGTGGGGATAATAAAGAAGGGGGTTGTGGTGGAAATGAAGGAGAAGCATAGGCTAAGGTGTTCCACCCTTGGCCCATGATGAACCAAGCATTGGGCCGGCCGAACCAAGCCAACCCAAACCGAGAGTTAAACCAAGCCGAGAGCTAAACAAGGAATCAGGCAATACAGAATAAAATACGTATACGTATCCCAAAATACGTAATATGAACACAGGCATTACACAATATCCCCCCTGATCGCGAGATCTAGCATTTACCTTAGGGATACTATTACAATCTCTCCCGGGCCGATCTATTCCCAGCGTCTCAGGAACCATCGAGAGACTATTACCTTGTACACAAGTTGCCTGAAGCCAATGCATGAACTATCCCTTCTATCAAATAAAACCATATAATGCAAAGATTATCAATCAGCAATCATTTTGACTTTTCTCTTCTTTTCGTATAACAGAGCCAAAGCTCCTTTTTTTATTTTATTCATTCAAACAACAGAGTCATAACTCTGCTTTTTTTTTTTCCTTTCCTTTCCGTTCATTCATTCGATCGATACAATTGTCGTCATTCATTCATTCGTTTCAGCATACAATCAGGCAGAAGCCAATCTCTTGTTAAGCATGGTAACATTTCTGTAATGGCACGCATAGCAGTCTACTCTTTAATAGCATACAATTAGAGACGTGAAAGCATACTCTGTTTTTATCTTATTACGCATGGCAACAATTCATTGATTGAGGCAACATTCTAGCTTTAGCAAGGCATGCATCATATTATTTCTTATTAGTAGACAAGAATTCTTAGCATGCAAATTATCTCTTTTCTTGTTCTTAGTATGGTAGCACATGGATTCTCTTATAAGCATACTCAATGATTACCATCTTGTTATTAGCAATAGCATTCATTCAAAAACTCAGATTCTTATTAGGCATAAGCTAATCATAAAATGAGTATTTGTCCACTCACCAAGATCAATCATCTTCTACTACAGAGCCAGCAATCCAATCTATCTTTTTATCTAGTACCTTCGCGGAGCAGGGCACTATAGTCATGGACAACTTGTGCTCCCCCGAACGATACCCCGGGGCACGGGATCGATTCGACTTAAGAGGAAGCAAAAGATAGCTGTGCTAGATAAAAACAAAAACTGGTTTTTTGACTAACTTTCAGCAGAGCTCGCTACTTGCACTGAAAGGGGCACTGTCTAAGCCACCTATAGTCTAAGATGGCTTGTGATGTCAGTAACATTCATATATATAAATCACACACACTATACTATAAACGATATTAATTGACAGAAAAGGACATGATAAGCTTCACATTAAACGACACACTCTGTCTTGGGTAAATTCTAGCATAATTTATGTTTATATGCCTATCAAATGCTTGCATAAAATTCACTAGGATGGTTAGAAAGATCACTGAATATATATAGCATGTTTTACATAAATTCTTGAACCAAATAAGTGCGAGGTATATAATTAACCATTCATCAGTACACGACAATGTACTGAACCTCGCTCTCTATAGGTACTCCAGACCAAGAAGAGCATGCCACCTAACTCAAGGCGTTGCTAGTTCATTTTGAAGCCTCGTCCGTGTGCCAAGGCTTGTTCCAATCCTTTTTGAAGATTCCACATTTCAGTCCAAAGAAAGATGGCTTGACTCCCCATGATAGCAGGTGTTTAAAATATTTTGGTTGTATAAAAGGGAATATAATATTTGAAACGACTATCTTATCAACATCTATTTTTTAATCGAATCAATTTGTGAGCACGCACGACAATCATTGTAATAGAGTCTTGTAAATGAAGTTTATTATCAATGAAAAGAAAAGTTTCTTCTGTTTCAAATGTGTTGTTCAATTTTTTTGCATACTCTATTAGATATTATGTTTCAGATAACCTTATGACTATAACTTCTGCGAGCACAACTTAGGACGACTATCAATTCTTCGAAATCGGGGCATGACAGTAGGTTTTCTCTAAGACAAACCTAAACCAAACAAGTAAAAAAAATAATCATGTTAATAATTAAAATTGTTGGTAGATTTAAGTACGATATTAATTTGATCATCAGCATTATTAGTAGATGGTGCTAAAAAATTTATCTTGAGGCCCAAAATTTCTAAAAAAACATAGAATGGGTTGAACTTGTATGAGAATAATAGTAATGATCCAGTCCCAAAGATTATGTAATAAAAAATTGATGTGGAATAATCTAAAACTTAGAATCTAGAATGTGGGACCGAGGATGGAACTTACTATTCTACAAAATGAGTTCCTACAATCTAGAATCTAGAAATTGGGAGGCCCAAGCCCTGGGTCCTATGGATGGGATGGGACCGAAAAATCTAGAAATTAGGATCGTGAAAATGATTCAACCAAATGAGCTTCAAGTTTCTGAATCTAGAAATTGGGAATGGGGATGAGCCTTACTAATGATTCTTTAACCAAAAACACTATAATAATTTTTTTAATACAAAGACATAAGCATTGGAGATGTATTATTCTAAATCTAAAGTTTTATTTTCTTAATTATGAATTGTATATTTTCGAGCAGATTATGTTTTTATCAAATTTGATAATATTTTTTTTCCAGGAATTTGATGCCCTGATATGTTATTTTATAGAATTTTTGGCTATATTGTAATCCATATATATATATATATATATATATATATATATATATATATATATATATATATATATATATATATATATATATTGGGGGGGGAGGAATCGAGACTCGGAGATAGTGCGGTGAGTCGGAGCAGGCGTCGGGAGAGTGAGTGGAGCCCGGAGCTGTGTCGGAAGAGACTCGCGCCGGAGAGGGAGTCGGAAGAGACTCATGCCGGAGCAGGAGTCGGGGTGTGCCGAAGCGGGAGCCTGAAGAGATAGTGGAGTGTCGTATCGTAGTCGTGGGAGAGAGGGGACTTCTGGAGGTGGTGCATCGGAGCGAGTTTTGGGAGAGAGAGTGGAGCACCATAGCAGAGTGGAGAGAGTGGACTATCTCTAGAGGGAGAAAGAGAAGCACCGAAAGAAAATGGAGGATGAGAGAGAGAGAGAGTAGGATTATGATTTCTCTTTGCTGTATATTTACAGTAAGGGCACAAATGTAATTACATATTACTATTCGATTTTCGGTTCATGTCGGAAATCGAATCCCAAACTCGTATACCGAACCGAAAAATCGATTTCTTTTATACCTAAAATCGAACTCCGACACTTTTGTTTTAAAACCGACCCGAATTGTTATTTCGGATCGATTTTGGGTCAAAAATCGATATTTGCACACCCCCTCCTACCCGGGGACTATATTGTAATAGATATACCAAATACATTTTTAACTAATTATAGTTCCAACTAGGAATTACTGATTAAGCATTGCATGCAAGTAATTCCCCTTATTTGGAATATCTAAGATAATTGAAGTAGTTACTATTTTGTTATACGTACTTTAAATATGTGCAAGAAAGAAAAGAATAAAAAAAACAAGAACAAAGAAGTACTACTGTGTTCAAGCCCTAATTAGTCTGTTCTCAAATTTTGAGTTCCGGTGTCCAAGCATAATCATATATCCATCCTACTTGGAATGGCAAGTAACAATGAATAATTCCTTCTAGCTGACAGGAGGTCAGTTCACAATCCCATCAGCTCCCCTCCCGGTGCTAACTTGATGCAAATGGATAAGCAGAAATGGAGAGCAACTTGCATGTGATGATGGATGTGGGTCCCATCAATCTCCAGGTCTTCATTTTCATATTATTTCACTCTTTATATTTGAATTAGTAGCGAGTAATTTAACAAAGGAAAGGGAGGAGGAACAGAAAGTTTGGTGGTGGTCATATCGATCTATCTGCATCATCAAAGCAATTTATTGGATGGAAACATAGTAAGGATATTATAAAAGGTTCAGATGTTTTTAGTCGGAGGGACATTTGTCAGCATCGACACGTTTCGACTCCTGGGTGGATGGGTCAGACTCGGTCGCTGCACCGTAATAAGGGAGAGATTTTCATTCGAGGAAATTTGGTACATCCCTTTGGTGAAGGTAATTTTTTTCAAATTTTATTTTATTTTCCATTCCTATTTTTGTTGGACACGTGCAAAATGTTTGTTAATCTACCTGATCAAACTAATTTTCGTCTAAGAGATATCAAGCACCAAATGAAGACAAGTATGTAGGGATGACGTACATCATCTGGACTAATTTTAATATTTAATAACTCAAATAAAATTACAAGATTGAAGAACTCACGTTGAACCCTTAATAGGTTCAACCCCCTCAACCACTCTCAAGAAGAAAAACAGAAGATTACAATTGAGATCACTTACTAACCCGTAGCAATCTTCTTAATCGAAGTTGACGACTCCTCGATTAGATCTTCTTCTTCTTCCTTCTGTTTTGGATGACGAAAACCTAAGAGCAAAGTACGAATTTTATCTAAGATTTTCTTGTGGACGAGCACCTCGAATCTCCACTTTGTGTCTTTTTTGTGTGCCTCCACCCTTACCTCATATAAATAAGATGAGAGACCTAATTTTATGGTTAGAAAACCCTAAAACTAGTCCACCATCAGACCTGGCCGTCCACCAACAACCAATGGGGTAGATTATATCCCATCACCAATTATTGACGTCCAAATGTGGTCAAATTAAATATTTGATACAAATTTGTAAATCTAATTAAATTAGATATTTAATGTAGATTTTCAAATCATATCAAATTAAATCTTTTATATTTGGGATCCAAAATTAATTTGCTCTTACCAAATCCAGACTGGACTCCAACAATCTCCCCCTCAATCTGATGATATGGTGTTGATCCCATGGCTCCTCAATTGGACTCCATGCATGTCGTCTCGCGACAGAGTTCTTGCTCCCCCATGCCACTGATCTCCGATCCCTCGAGCTGCTTTGCATCAAAAGACCCGTCCGCGGAGTCCCGCCAAAGCCTCGCCCCCTGCACCATCGGAATGGAGGGCTCACGCGGGGCCCGCTCGATCCAACGGTCGAGGGCGACGGGGTTCCGCGGACAGGACTCCTGATATATATATATATATATATATATAAACTTTTGTCGAAAAAGGTAATTCACTACCAGAATAAGTCGTTTTAGTGACGCCTAAAGACGTCGCTAAAACGACAAATTTTGTCGCTAAAAATATTTAGCGACGAAATTACCGACGTTTTGGGCTTGTCGCGGAAATGTAAGTCGCTGATCTTCAAAACGTTGCAAGTACCGACGTATATATATGTCGGTATATTACCGACGTCTACCGTCGTGTCGTCGGTGGATTAGCGACGTGTTTAACGTCGCTACGCGTCGGTAAATTTATCGACGATTACCGTCATGTCGTCGGTGGTTTAGCGACGTGTTAAAAGTCGCTACACGTCGGTAAAATCTGGGAATTTACCGACGTTTACCGTCGTTTAAATTGTCAGTAAATATCGGTAATTCCTGGGATGATTACCGACGTGCACCGACGTTTTTCGACGTATAAGGACGTCGGTAAACGTCGGTACCCTGGAAAATATTACAGATTTACCGACGTTTACCGACGCAAACTTACGTCGGTGGACGTCGATAAACGTCGCTAAATCTGCAAAAAAATAAAATAAAAATAAAATACAGAATGTCCAGTTCTCAGAATGTCCATTTCTCAGAATGTCCATTTCTACAACAATCACAGAATATCCATTTCTCACTGTACACAGGTTTCAGTCCCTATAACCAAGTCTACAACAATCACACAACAACAAGTATCTAAATAACCAAGTCCACAACAATCACACAACAACAAGTATCCAAATAACAAAGTCTACAACCAAATAACCAAAGTCTACAACCAAATAACCAAAGTCTACACACAACCAACAAATAGAATAGGATTCAAACATCCAAATCTACACAACCAACAAATATCCAAGTCACAAACAAAGAATGAAACAAACACAAACAAACAGTCCTAACTAGGACTACTAGGAATCTGGTGCAGGAGGGGCACCGTCACGACGAAGGGACTCCTCAAGTGAAATCGATACCGATGGAGCAGGCAGTGACGTCGGTGGAGTCGGTGTCGAAGAAGAAGGCGGTGGAGGCGGCGGAGTCGACGACGATGAAGGCGCACCCGGAGGACCAGCACGCTCTAACGCTGTAAGTCGCTGGTGGTATAAATTCATGATAGATAACATTCTATCACTGCTCCGGACCATCGAATCCTGCACCAATCTCAGCCTCTCGGCCATGGTCACATGTCCTGTCTGCAGCTCCGTCATCGTGCGCTCTAACCCTCCAACGGTGCGCTCTGTCCTCTCAGTCGTCTCCATGAGGTCCATAATGCCGCGGTCGAGCGCATCCAATCGTGCTAGCAGCGCAGGATCGTCCGTAGGGTGCTGAGACTGCTCCTCGATCCGTCGTAGCAGGTCGTCACAGAGAGACTCTATCATCTGGTGGACTCGGGCAGACTCCTGGGACGGCTGTGGACCATGCACACTAGCAGGAGATGCCCTAGAGTACTGGGTCACAACTAGGGCGCCATAGGATCCCGTACTGTAGTACGTACCCCTACGGAGTCCACCAGCGACGGCAATCCACAGCTCGTCCGCTGACGGAGCTTGAGTGGGCTGCGAGGAAGTACCGGCCTCTCCTGCATCAGGTGCACTAGCAGCCGCCCGTTCCCGCAGCCTCTGATACTCGGCCTAGAAAGTATGGATAGTACTCTATAATTTCTAATTTCTAATTAATGTACTTATTGTTACTAACTACATGAATATTTATTTGCATCATATTTACTAAGTTATATTAAAATTGACACGAAGTATTATATTAAGATATCGTATTGTAATACTTACATAGGTCTGTTCGGCTATCTCGTCAATAAGGTCTTCGCCCTTCCGATGGATGGCCAGTAAGACGGTCACCATGTTGGCGTTACCGACCTTCCTTACCTGTAATTAAATATATTATCATAGTAATAATTTATCGTTTTTGCATTAAAATAATATTTCTAAAAGAGGAAGACATACCAGACGACGGAAATATTCCGTCATCGGAATCGACCCACCGCACCACTTTGATGCATGTTGTCTAGCCGCCTTGGCCTTCTCCAACTTCTTCTTGTACCTTGGCTCGTCGAATCGAGCCTTCATCGCATTCCACTGATCAGGGGTGATCCAACCTTGGATCGACTTTCCGGCACGATCATGATCCTTCAGATCGTTGATAGCGTCGCGGATCAGCTTGGCAGCGACGGCAGGAAACATCCCCTCGATAAGCTCGGCCCGGTGCGGTGGATAGAAAAACATATCCTAGAAGAGCGCAAACCAAATATTTATCAGTTATATATAATATACAAAAATTATATGATTCATGTTAAAAGTAAATATATTTTAACCTTGAAGCGCGTAAACCAGAAGGCCTTCCTCTCGTCCGGAGCATCAGAGTAGTTAATCCAAGCACCACCATAATTATGCCTCAGCATGTAGCCTAGACGTCTCTGTACCTCTGGGGGACGATATCTATACAAACATATTATATTCATAAAAAAAGTTAATTTATGATAAAAACAGAAAGAAAAAATATTATAATCCAAAACACCTACTTTGTACCGTCGGCCCAGATCTACGTCCTCCTCTCCTTCGAAGGTACGCACGCATCATCTGCATGATGCTGGTCGGCCATCGGTACCGCCGCCTCGGCCGTCGCCGCAGCCTCCGCCATCTGCTCATCCGTCTCCATCGTCGTATCAGCAGCAGGAACGCTAGACGGGCGAGCACTCTCAACAGGCCTGGAACTACTCGTCCCAGGAAATATGCCACGTGACGTCTTCCCAGCAGGCCCAGCTACTGTCCGATATGGAGGAGTAATCGACGACGAGGATCCAGAGCCGGTACCAGTAGGAGGTACTGAAGGAAAACTCCGTCCTCTAGCAGTACCTGTAGGAAGTACCGGAGGATCATGACCTCGTCGTCCCCCTCGGAACGCTCCGCGACGACCTGCCATACCTAATAACAGCATATGATAATACAACAAATAATAGAGACTAGAAATATAAAAGTGCAACAAATAATAGAGACTAGAAATATGAAAGTACAACAAATAATAGAGACTAGAAATATGAAAGTACAACAAAGACAAGATAATAACCAAGACAACATATGATGATACATTCTACAATAAATATCTAACTCCAGATAATATATTCTAGAAGAAACATCTAAGTTCAGATAAGTATATCTCTCTCAATCATCTTCAGAATAATCATCTTGTTCGTCTTCCTCGACCTCATCTTCCTCTTCCTCCTCATCTTCACTTTTATCTTCACCTTCGTCGGCTTCGTCTTCCTCTTCGAATAATTCTACATCTTCTACATTATGTGTCGTGTAATGTATAACTTTCGTGGAGTCCATATCGACAATATTGGTTACAAGAGGTAGCTCGTCCTCCTGGTAAACTTTTTCGTCAACATCAAAAGTATCTCTAGACTTAGTCTTGCATACTGCCCACCAGTCAGACTTCGTTGCTCCCCGTCTCGGATAAGCTGTGAAGTACACGAGCTGAGCCTGAGTTGCTAGGACAAACGGTTCGTAGCCTTGATATCTACGCTTGTAGTTTATATCCAGAAGACCATGCTTGTCAATTTTCCAACCTTGATTTTCAATCGGATCGAACCATTCACACTTGAACAACACGATCTTTACAGGTTCTCTGCCATTATTATATGACAACTCCACAATCTCTCGTAAGATGCTAAAGAAATTATTTTCTGGATCGACGTCTTTGTAGTTCGAAGACTTGATACACAAACAACTATTTTTCGTGGAATCAAGATCCAGGAAGCTGTCTCTGATCGGAGCATTTGTCGACTTGAACCGAAAGCCATTGACACAGTATCTTGGCCATATTTTAAAAAAAGTAATTGGTCCCTTGGCAAGAGTTCTAATTAATTCAATCTCGGGTGAAATTAGACGATCGACCTGAATATCAAAGAAGCGATAATAAGTTATTTATTACGCAGTTGCATTAGAAGAGGCCAGTAATTACTGAGCTACTTACATATTCGCTCAACCAAGAAGAAAAATGACGTCTCATTTCTTGTTCTAATGCTTCGTCTGTTAGGTAGGGTCTAACCAGCCTCAACTCATCATTATATGTGCTAAAAAACAACGAAGCAACCGCCGATTAGTACAATAATATTAGCTTATACTATTACATTGAGATGACGTAAACTCATCATCCTGAGTTACTTACACCTCTAGTTTCTCCACTTCATCCTCGTCGTAATTGTGTAATACATACAACTGAGCAGCCCTTAGCTCTTCGTCATTCAAATATCTCTTCTTCATTTCCCCCGAAGGCTTTTCGGACGCATTAAATACTTTCAGTATTCCATCATTAAATTATTGATATCCGTCGTCGTTTCTCGGAGCTCTCGTTCTATTCGTAGCAACATGAGGTTTGAAATAGGAGCAGAAATTTGTAATCTCTTCGAGAATATAGGCTTCACAAATAGAACACTCGACTCGAGCATTATTTTTCACCTTTCTTTTTAGGTGATTCAAATGTCGCTCGAACGGGTACATCCATCGATATTCGACGGGTCCACCAACACGTGCCTCATAGGAAAGATGAATTAGCAAATGCTCCATAGAGTCAAAGAATCCAGGAGGGAACACCCTCCCTAGCTTGCACAGTGTTACCGCAATGTCCTTTTCTTGCTTTTCTAGACGATCAACGAGCAATTTCTTAGAACAAAGGTCCCTGAAGAATATGCTAAGCTCCGTCAATGGATCCCAAACTGCCTGCGATAAGAATTCCCAAAATGCAATCGAAATTAACCGCTCCATGAATACGTGACAATCATGGCTCTTCATACCTGTCAGTTTGTTCTCCTTGAGGTCGACGCATCTTCTCAAGTTTGAAACATACCCATCTAGAAATTTCAGACCTTGAATCCACCTACAAAGCCTCACTTTATCCTCCTTCTCCAGTAAGAAAATTGCCTTAGGCTGCTTCAACTTCCCATTCCCGTCCTCTATCAAATGCAATACAGGACGTCTACATATTTCTTCCAAGTCCAATCTAGCCTTTGGATTGTCTTTCGTCTTCCCCTTTACGTCCATTATAGTATTAATTATGTTGTCAAACACATTCTTCTCGATATGCATGACATCAAGGTTATGTCTAATCAGATTGGTGCTCCAATATGGAAGATCCCAGAATGTACTCCTCTTCGTCCAGTTATGAGTGCGACCAAATCCGTCACACTTGTAGTCCGTAGCAGGCTGCTCAATAGCTCTTGGTAAATCTTTTACCTCTTCCTATATCGTGTATCCGGGCCACCTTGGCGAGGGATTAGCCTTTTCTACAACGCCAGCACGAAAAGTATTCCTGTTCCTCCGGTACGGATGATCCTTCGGCAGGAATTGTCGATGACAATCGAAGAAGCACGGTTTGCCTCCGTGTTTCAAATGGAAAGCCTTAGTGCTGTCCATGCAATACGGACATGAAAGACGACCATGCGTGCTCCATCCAGATAACATTCCATAGGCCGGAAAGTCGTTGATGGTCCACATAAGTGCTGCCCGCATCTGGAAATTTTGTATTCTAGATACATCGTACGTGTTGGAACCTACTACCCATAGCTGATTCAACTCATCAATCAACGGTTGTAAATTCACATCGATGTTCCTTTTCGGATTGTTCGAACCTAGGATAATAACGGTAAGAAATATATACGGAGTCTTCATGCACATCCAAGGCGGTAGATTATACGGGGTGACGATCACATGCCAACACGAATACTGGGATCCCGAAAGTCCGAATGGGGTAAAACCGTCGGAGCAGAGATCCAATCTGACATTACGCGGATCAGAAGCAAAATCTGGATACTCTCGATCAAAGTGCTTCCATGCTTCTCCATCAGATGGGTGATCCAACACTCCTTCGGTATGTTTCCGCTTATGCCAACTCATGTTTTCTGCAGTTTCCTTCACCATAAACAACCGCTGCAACCGCGCCGTCAACGGCAAGTAGTGCATCGAAGAGGTAGGCTTCTTGGCACCGACAGACTTTCCTCTACCACATGCCTTGTAGCGATCAACACCACAAATTCTGCAGGCGTCTTCATCCTTGTCGTCTTCGTAGTACAACATGCACCCGTTGCGACAGGCATCAATTTTTTCGTATCCCATCCAGAGCGATCTAACCATCCTCTTAGACCGGTAGAAGTCTTTAGGCAACTTCGCACCCTCAGGCAATATTTCTATAAGCAACTCCATAAGACGGTTGTAGCAATCTTGCGACATGTTAAAATCGGACTTGATGCTCAACAATCTTGTAACCACCTCCAACGGTGAATGATCCTCACAACTAGGATATAATAGAGTCCTTGCATTCTCCAGCAACTCCATGAACTGTGCAGCATAGTGGTTCGGTGCCTCCTCAGGTGCATCATGATCATCTGGATCGAAACTAGGCCCGGCAGCGTCGAAAACCATGTTCACCAACCCATCGTCGTAAGGAGCGTTGTTATGGACATCCACATAAGGCTCGTACTCCGATGCTAAAGACACAAGTTCTCCGTGCTCGCTCCACTGATAGTAATTCGGCGTGAAATCCTTCGAGTATAAATGATACGTGACATCCACTTCTAGATGATATTTCAAGTTGCGACATCTCACACACGGACACTTAATTTTGGTACCGTCCATGTACTGAGGGAACGCCTTGGCAAACTGCAGGAACTGGTGTACACCCTCTATGAATTCATCCCGCACACCGTACATGTCATCAGGATGACGGTTGTACATCCACGAACGATTTCGCAGATAGTAATTCAGCTCCATATCCATTTGAGGATAATTCTGTAAGATAGATACAAGCACATCGTTGAAACACATGCATATGAATGTATCTATCCTCTTTATCACATAGGGACTAATATTGTTATATTGAGATAAGTCTAGTATGTTACCCTGATAGAAAATAGTTCATGTGTTATGGTACCTCTAGTCTAGGTGTCTGGATATCTAAATCGAATGACACAAAGTTGAATCGGACATCTTGAGGATATCATATATACCAATCTGAACTAAAGGTAATGAGAAGTATAACTGGTACAAAAAATTGATCAGTACACAATATGAACAGGTAAGTAACTAAAGATTTGTACATTTGCCCATATACTAACTAAATGAATGAACAACATATATTAAGGATTTAGATCCAAAAGTGTATTGGATAGAACAACATCAAGTAAAGTCTTTACTTCAAAATGGTCAGGACAATCTAGGAAAGATTGAATGTATGCTCATGATCCCAATCAACATAGGGACAGAACCACATCTAGTCTGATAGTACAGGGAATAAAGGACAATGTGAAGTTAATCCATCTGATGCCAACATTCAAGGATCTGATACTAAAGTTTTTAGGGTATCAGTCGATTGCTACCATCTAGGGTGCCTAATATAAAATGGATTGAAACATAATAAAGTTGGGATAGAGCCAAAACACTACTAAAGCAAGTTAGGACTGAACAACATCTAACCACCGATACCAAGTGTCACCATAACATCTGATACTAGCAATGGCCAAACTCAGAAAGGAATTATTTATTAGCCTATCCATTAGTTACATAATTGAACTGAAACATAGGTAAAGAATTGACTAATATCTAAGCTAAGGGTAGGATATGCATCTCTGATACACGAGGGTATCAGTAATGTAAGCAAAACAGAGGAGGTACAGGTTGTGACTCAAGTGAGGATGCAGGACATGCATCTACTAGGCTCGGCTGAAACCTATAGCAGGATTGAGCCACTGTGCACTTAGGGGGTTGTAGGCTGTGATATCTAGTCAAAATTATATATCAAATCCAACTGACTGCACAAGCTAAACAAGCAAAACAGTAAGCAACAAAGGGCATCACTATGAACCCGAGCCTCCCCATGTCCAAATTACATATCAAATTCAACACAAATAATAAGATACAGCCCACACTATAATTATAGTATATTCAACATAATTAACTAATTATAACTGAAATTAATGCAACAAAATCCAGTCGTGTCCTGTGTCAAAGTGTCGTGTCCGAAAGAGGGTTATGGTTTACCTAGTCGGGGAGGAGCGGGTCGTCGAGGGGGGAGGGGGTCGCCGGTGGGGAGTTGGAGACGGAGGGGAGCTAGAGACGGAGGGGAGCGGGTCGGCGAGGGGTCGCGGGGTCGGCGAGGGGGTCGGCGGTGGGAGCAGGGTCGCCGAGCCAAGGGGGGAGGGTCGAGGGCCGAGGGGGGAGGGTCGCCGAGGGGGGAGGGGAATGCCGAGGGCCGGAGTCGCCGAGGGCTGGAGGAGAGGGGTTTCAGTGGTCGGGGTTTCGAAGAGGGGTTTCGAAATAATGGGGGGAGAATGAAAACTCAAATCCCTATATTTTCAACTTAGCGACGTCATTATGCGACGTCGGTAAATGTCGCTATTATTTGTTATTAGCGACGTCATACCATATACGTCGGTACACGTCGCTATTACTAGTCAAATTAGCGACGTTCAACGACTTATCCTCGACGTATATTTTTTAATTCAAAAAGTAGTCGCAATACGTCGCTGAAAGTCGCTAATAGTGACGTTTTACGACGTATTATAGTTACGTCGCTAAATTGTTAAATTATAGCGACGTTTCTGTAAAACGTCGCTAAATACGTCGCTAAAACAACTTATTCTGGTAGTGATTGTATTACTCTTTATTTATTCCTTATGTTGGATGGATTTGAGATGCATGATTTTGTAGACAATATGATGACGTCATTGGCATGTTAGATAATTCAACTCATTCTATAAACAATCGTGACTGCTATACATAGTATTGGAGTACTTTATATAGTGTAACTGGCCTATGTCTACCCCCGTTCCCCGTATCTCGGTACTGAGGCGTGACAAATTAATTCACCTTCGACCACTCATACTTGAGCTCGTGGATGTTGATATATCCATGAAAGATTGGAATATCAATCTTTAATTTAAAGTCAACTCTGGTCTTGTACGAACCTTTAATACGACTGCCACGTTGATACGTGCAGTTGTCGTTAGACTAATCTCTGTCGTCGCAAAATTGTTCCTTACAAAGTCGCATATCGACTGCATCCATCGATATCGTGCCGACTGTTGTAGTCTCGTTGGTTATGAAGCATGTCAACGCCGTAATCATGTTCAAGATCCCACCTGGTGAAAATATCGACCTCATACTCACGCTAACAGGATGAATCTTAACGATCCCCTCATGTAAAACACCTTTACACTAGTACTAGTGCATCTTCCGGGAGGCCGTGGTCATTGCTCACCAATGTTATTTTTCTATATCACGAACGTCGAAGGTTCCTAATTGCCAATCACCTGCTCGACTCGCTGGACGGATAGGGCCAGATCCTGAAGAGAGTGTAAACCCCCTAAATTTTCAGTACGATTTTTTTTAAAAGAAATAAATTTTGGTACTGGTTAAATTTTGGTATTGTACGCGAGTGCAAATACATATATACGAGATATATATATTTATAAAAGGTTCATTTTAGACTTCTCCATTTAATTTAAATAAGTATACTTTTCAAAAGTAGTATAAGGTAAATACTCTTATTTACTTAAAATGCGTCGCATTGAGATTTGCCAAAACTTTTTTTATTTATTCAAATATAGTAGTAATTTAGAAAACTATGATTATGTAAATATTTGCGTACGAGTTACATAAAATTTATTTATGTATATATATTTGAATTTTCAAAATTAATTATTATCATCATTTTAATATTTCGAAAAGTTATTTGAAACTAAGTTTGATTTAATATTAATTAATTATGATAATATTGGAAAATATTTTATTTTATAGTAGATAGAAATTATCTAGATTTGAATTTGATTTACGGATTATAATTTATATTAAAGATAAAAATTCGTTTTGTTTTAAATTGTGATTACGATATTATTGAGCTAGTTTTTTTAAACTAATTTAAATTAAATGGTAAATTATCTAGAGAGAGATTTAACTCTCCCCGTTCTTGCCTATATAGGAGCCCCACCTCCTATATAAGGAGAGGCTCATTATACACTTTTCAATGGACTTCTCCACCATTATCACCATAAATTTTCTATCACACCCAATGCATCGTACATCGTGTCCGTGTCGTCTTCCATTTTCACTACAGTTCTATTGGTACAAATACATGGTTTCTCCGTATATGACAGTCCCGGACATCTACCCCAAACACCGATCAACCCCGTGCCTTGCAGGACACGAACGCCATTCGTGTCGGACATTCTCGACACGAAACCCAATACAGCCAGACCCAATCCCTGCCTCGCCATGACCTCCCGCACCCGTCGCCACTCTAGTCCATCACCACCACTATCAGGTTTCACCACCGGCTGACCCCGACACCTCCGCTTACCACCACAACAGCCTCCCGTCCAACAGAACCACCACCTACACCATGCGATAGCCCATACTTATATCCCCGACCAGCAAGACGAGCCATCACCGTAGTCTCCCTGGACCCGTACCACAATACCACCACCGCGACATCATCGCCATCACCACCACCTGAACCCCGTCTGCCCCTAACTCCGACCAAACCCTAGAAATCACACCACCACCTTCAAAAATTTGACAAACCAAAAACTCACCTCCACCACCGTCGATCTCCAGATCACGCCCGCACCTTCCGCGGACGGAGCCATCGTAGATCTCGGGAAGTGCCAGCTACTCCTCGACACGCCAGCGCTCGTGCGTAGCCACCCCGCCTCAGCCGTCGCGGTGTCTCGGCGCCTCCAGTGCCGCTGGTGCGTTCCTCGGGGCTCGTCGTGCCAAGATGAGACCCCCGTGCCCTCCGCCGACCTCCGGTGTTGCACGGCTTCCCGGTGAGCACCCACTTTCCCGCTCCTCCTTCCCTCCTTGTGTTCTCTCTCTCTCTTCCTTTTTTTCTTCCTTTTTCACCTCCTTTAAATTCTATGTGAACCAAATTATTACTCTGATGACTATCACGAAAAAAGAATAATGACTTGAGTTTGTTAATACATATATTATATTTATTATAAATTATTATTAATGTTGCTTTGTTGTTGTGTATAAGTTTATTATTATAGTATTAAATGACTCATTGATATAATTGATAGAAGTAGATATATAAATATATAAATTATTTTTACTATCATATTTATTATTATGGATTTTATTAAAATGGTTATTACTAGCTCATATTACTAGTAATTGTTTTGTCGTGGTTACTATTAGATATAAGGATCTTTTCAACATTCTTGTATAAATATATATACACAATTATATATCAATATTATATTTGAAAAATATGGTTTTAGAACCATATAAAACTAAATTATCTTTGCTAATACGATATGGTTTTCTATCCATAAAATGTATGTTGACAAACTTAGAGTTAGTATAAAATGATTTTTTTTACCAAAAACATATATTTTTTACCAATAAAACCTAGTCTTAAAATATTATATTTTCTAAAGTGGTATAAATATCTTTCTCCGTAAATTCTCATCGATTGTCAAGTCTTGATCATGACTGACCATATCTTCTATTATCCCGCAAATTTGGATCCCTTCACATCAACCATGACTGTTGGACAAAACAGGACATATCAGTACATTGCACAAAATTCGACGACACACTAGGCAAGATACCTTGCCTTATTTACTGTTTATAATTAGTTGCATGTTCTTTATTTGATTAATACATATTTATTTCCTGTTTATTTTTAGTTGGATCCATGACTTTCTGTTTATAGTTACTTTATTTTGCTTTCAATTATTTTTTTTGTTTAAATTTTAATATGCATGTAGACCTAGTCTAAGCGGACTACCTTTTGACAGTGACCCTTGGAAGGGTGAAGACAATTAGATGTATGGGCCACCCAAATCCAAAAGCCGTAGTAACTGCGTATTACGATAGTCATGTCACGACGGTCACTAGCCTCGAGCTATGAGGACTGATGGGTCACGTGGGCCGATAGCCTCGAGTTATGCCGACTGATAGTATTGGTACTTGACGTGTGTGTGTCGTGAGTTAGTCTTGGAGGAGTCAGCCTTCACCTACCCATACATCGATACGTCTTCTAAATTTCATAATAGATTGGTTAGGTGACCTTAGTTAATGTCATGTCACACTTCGTTCTAGTCATGGCACGGGGCAGTGTCACATCACGGAATAGTGTGCTACCCCTTGTCTCTATTTGGTTGTAGGTGTTGGAGTCCAATCTGGATTTGGTAATAGCATATTTATGGAGTCCAAATCTGATTAAATATTTGATTTAATTTGATTTGGATGTCTATAATTAGGGCTGGGCTATTTTAGATATAATAGGATTCTTATTTGAGGGCTTCCTATTTAAGTAATCCTATTATGACCTAAAATAGGTTTTTCTCATCCTATATATATGGGGTGAGGGTGAAGGCATAAAGTACAGCACAAAAGTGGAGATTCGAGGTGCTCGTCCACAGGAAATCTAAGAGAAAGTTCCACACTTTGCTCTTAGGACTTCGCCATCCAAGACAAAAGAAAGAATAGATCTAATCGAGGGGTCGTCAACTTCGGTTAGGAAGATTGCTACGGGTTGGTGAGCGATTTCAATTATAATCTTTCTTTTCTTCTTGAGTGTGGTGAGAGGGTTGAACCTATTAGGACAAAGGGTTCAACATTAGTTTTTGGCAATTTTGTAATTTTATCTGAGTTATAGAGATTCAGATTTTTCCAGGTGACGTAGTTACCGCCATATACTTGTCTTTATCTGTGCTTGGTGTCCGTTAGATGGGGGTTAGTTATTTTAGGTGGGTTGGCCTAAGTTTTCGTTACGACAACGTCTCAGACACGGTATCGGAGCGCAGGAGGGAGTATCCAATTTCTAATATCTGGTATCAGAGCTTTGGAGGTTCTGGCAACCATGTCTATGGAGCAGATAAACACTCGTATGATTACCATCACAGGGGAAAACTGGGCGATTTGGAAGCCAAGGATGGAGGATCTACTCTGGTACAAGGACTTGCATGGTCTGTTGGAGGGCGACAATGCAAAGCCAATGGACAAAGCTGTTGAAGACTAGAAACAACTGGATCGAAAGGCCGTTGGATTCATCTGCCAATGGTTGGATGATTTGGTGTTTCACCACATGTCAATGGAGAGTTCAGCAAAAGCATTGTAGAAGAAGTTGCATTCACTGTACAAAAGGAAGACGGTTGGCAATAAGGTATTTTTTATTCGCCAAATCGTCAACTCGAAGTACACGGAGGGTGCCCAGTGGAACAATACCTGAACGAGGTTCAGGATATCATCAATCAGCTATCTGCGATGAAGATGGTGATTGATGATGAGCTTCAAGCCCTACTACTCTTGAGTTATCTGTCGGAAAGCTGGAAGACGTTGGTGGTGTCGGTGAGCAACTCTGCACTTGATGGAGTTTTTACGATAGAGGCATTCAAAAGTAGCTTGTTGAATGAAGAGGTCCGACGCAAGCAAGTGGAATCATCGCAGGAGTCCGCTCTGGTGACTTCCTACGGAAAGGGAAGACCCAATTCACAAACGTGGACAGGGGAAGTTCTCGAAATCTTGTGATTGTGGACCGCAAGGAGGGCTTCTATCACTGTGGCAAACTGGGTCATATCAATAGGAACTGCAAGAAGCTCAAAGCTGAAAAGGCAAACGGCAAGGACGATTAGGAGGATATTTCAGCAATATGAGGCATCATCATCGCAGCAACCGACACAAAGGAATCTTGTGGCATGTGTCATGACGGTGACTGGGTCATAGATACTGGGGCATCGTATCACGCCACTCTACATAGAAGGATCTTCACGTCATACCGCGGTGGCAGATTTGGACGTGTAAAGATGGGCGACAAGGGAATAGCTGTAGTTGTAGGCATGGGTAATGTGCACTTGACAATGGAGCTTAGTGAGAAGCTCGTTCTCAAGGGTGTACGACATGTACCGAGTTTGTGCTACAACTTGGTTTCGGTAGGAAGGCTGGAAGATGATGGCTATCACAGTTTGTTTGGGGACAAAGATTGGATGCTTACGAAGGATTTCCAACAGCTGGCTCGGGGATATTTATGTTGTGGCATGTATAGGCTCAAGCTACTGAGCTGTACAGGTAGGCCACAAATACCGGATGTAAGCTCAAGGGGTGCTCGACAGGAGGTGGATCGTTGAAAACTTCTGAGGAGCGGCTTCTAGGTGCTTTAAGGGATACGGAGGATTCGGTTCGTCGAGACAAAGCGACGGATGGTGGTGAGTCAAAGATTAAGATTCAGTCTGTCGGTCCCATGACAGTTGGTTGGTCTCTAGATGGGGGTTGCTCTATGGATCCGATTTTGACGACAGGTGGTTTGTCAAAGCTTCACGGAGCGACATCGGTTTCAGCAGTTCAAAGTCAGAAATGAGATCAAGGTTTGCAACAAACTCAATCTGAGGCGGGAGCATCATCATTCACATAGTTCAGGGGGAGCTGTGGGTCATTGATGGCATACACAGTACGTGATGTTCTGCTCGAGGATGCATGTGTATGGGGGAGCTTCAAGTTTATACACGAAGGTGGACAGGTTCAGGAGTTCAAATCTCAGGAGGACCGCACCGTCTGCCTGGTTGGGCCAGCCAAGGATGAAGAAGCTCGTCGGAACATTAACACTTTCCGGTGAAAGACAGAAGTCGAGGATAGGCAGCCGAGACTTGCGGTGAGGCTGATTGTCAGGGATTTCGGTCTTGATCGTGTTATTGATATCGAAAGGATCCTAGTAGTACAAGAGGTGCTACGCATGGCAGCTAACGTCGACGTGACGGTCGAAGAGCTGGAGACGAAAGAAGATAAAAGCAGCTCGGGGGATCGAAGATCAGTGACATGGGGGAGCAGGAACTATGTCGCATGACGACCGACATGGAGTCCAGTTGATGAGCCATGGGATCAACACCCTCTCATCATACTAGAGGAAGAGATTGTTGGAGTCCAGTCTGGATTTGGAAATAACATATTTATGGAGTCCAAATCTGATTAAATATTTGATTTAATTTGATTTGGATGTCCATAATTAGTGCTGAGCTATTTTAGATATAATAGGATTCTTATTTGAGGGTTTCATATTTAAGAGATCCAATTATAATCTAAAATAGGATGTTGATGGGCTATTTTAGGTGTAGTATTCTTATTTGAGGGCTTTTTATTTAAGAAATCCTATTATGACCTAAAATAGGTTTTTCTTATCGTATATATATGGGATGAGGGTGGAGGCACAAAGTACAACACAAAAGTGGAGATTCGAGGTGCTCGTCCACAGGAAATCTAAGAGAAAGTTTTGTACTTTGTTCTTAGGACTTTGCCATCCAAGACAGAAGGAAGAATAGATCTAATCGATGGGTCGTCAACTTTGGTTAGGGAGATTGTTACGGGTTGGTGAGCGATTTCAATTGTAATCTTTCTTTTCTTCTTGAGTGTGGTGAGGGGGTTGAACCTATTAGGGCAAAGGTCAACATTAGTTGTTTTTAATTTTATCTAAGTTATAGAAATTGGGATTTGTATACTTGTCTTTATCTGTGCTTGGTGTCCGTTAGACGGGGGTTGGTTATTTCAGATGGGTTGGCCTAAGTTTTCGCTGTGGCAACGTCTCAGACACGGTATCGGAGCGCATGAGGGCATATTCGATTCCCAACAGTAAGGGTAGTCTATTATTTCGATGATGGGATATTGGGCCGTGTTATGGTTGGGATACTTTACTTTTACTTTGTGATGTTATGACATAATTTTTATTCAGTATTTATGGCATGTTCTTTATGTATCTTGTTACGTCCCTCTAAGGACCTAGTGATCTCTCCATGTAATGCACTACAAAAATTCGTCAGATTAGCGACGTCTAAATACGTCGCTAATCTCAGCAAAAATGTCGCTAAATCTATTTAGCGACGTTTAGGGCGACGTTTCAGGAATGACGAAAAAAAACGTGTCGCTAAACGAGAAAACGTCGCAAAACGTCGCTAGGGCGACGCTATTTCGCGACGTCAATGACGTCGCTAATTAGCGACGTTATTTGCGACGTTTGTTATTTGACGCTAATCAGCGACGTAAAAGGCGACGTTATCGCGTGGTCGCCGTTTAGCGACAGTTTTACGACGTTTTGGCGACGACGATCTGACATCAGATTTGGTGCCACGTGTTGCCAAGTCAGAATTTAGGGACACTTTTAGCGACATTTACTGACGTCGCTAATATGTAGCGGTGAGTACTAACGTTGCTAAAAATGTCGCTAAATTAAAAAATATATAAAAAAATAGGTTCCAGAAAACAAATGATGCTGGAAATGGAGCCTGAGCTAAAATACAGAATACAAAATAAAGAATACAGAATCCAATCCCTGGGTTCGCCGACCCCCTCGGTGGAACACTCAACACCGGCACACACAATACATTCCAGAATATACAAAAAATATAAAGAAAAAATACTATCCACAACGAACAATGTCAATATATAATATCCTCAACACAACCAAATCAATATCCGCAAATACGTACAAACTCAGTATCCTCAACGAAAAACCTGAATATCCCCAAATATGTACAAAGTCAAAATACAAAATACAGAATCTAATCCCTGGGTTCGCCGAAAATACAAAAACAAAGATTGACACACAGTTCTAATTCATATGTCTTTTAAGTGTGAGAACGGATGGCTCAGAACACAACCCAAAATTCATTCTAACATACATTAGTGTGAATCATCTATGTTCTGTACATATGGTATAGTATAAGTTCTTATCGAACCTAGTATCTAGTATCTGAAGAATGTAACAGAATCAAGATGAACTCACATAATGTAATACTAAGACATCATCTACTACTATATAAGATATAGTGATAGGTTGTCGTATCATCATTGCCGAGGGATGAGGGTCGGAGGACAGTCAACTTTATCTACGGCTACATAGTTTCTGCCTCACCAGTCGAATGGCTGCAGGGACTATGTCTTGATTACCATGTCGTACCGTAGATTTATGCAAATGGAGCTGGAGCTGGAGCCAAAATACAGAATCCAAAATACAAAATATAGAATCTAATCCCTGGGTTCTCCCACCAATTTATTTCCCCCCATTTTACTCTCTCACTCTCTCTCCTCTCCCCTCCGGCGCTCTCACTCTCTCCGGCTCTCTCACAGTACTAATTCATATCTATTTAAGTGTGAGAACGGATGGCTCAGAACACAACCCAAAATTCATTCTAGCATACATTAGTGTGGATCATTATGTTCTGTACATATGGTGTAGTATATGTTCTTATCGTATCTAGTATCTAAAGAATGTAACAGAATCAAGATGAACTCACATAATGTAATACTAAGACATCATCTACTACTATATAAGATATAGTGATAGGTTGTCGTATCATCATTACCGAGGGATGAGGGTCGGAGGACAGTCAACTTTATATATCTACGGCTACATAGTTTCTGCCTCGCCAGTCGAATGGCTGCAGGAACTAAGTCCTGATTACCATGTCGTACCGTAGATTAATGTAAATGGAGCTGGAGCCTGAGCCAAAATACAGAATACAAAATACAAAATCCAATCCCTGGATTCCTCTACATAGGAGGAAAGAGTTGGGAGGATTATGTCAAAGCACACGGCTTAGAAAATTATGACATGTTAGTCTTCTGACACCGCTGTAACGTAATATTCACATTAAGGGTCTTTAACAAGGTGACATGTTGTGAAAAGATATATCCTTATAGTTCTCCTACGGATGTTGAAGAAAAGCTATGTACTTCCTCCAGGTCATGCCGCCGGCTATGCTGCTTTCCCCGCCTCCTATTCCTGCCCACTTCTTCTCCCCCGCCTCTACACTTGAGCCGGATATCATATGTGGCTGAGAGAGTCAAATAAGAAGAAGGAAAGTAGGGAGGAGCAGATGGGTCCACAACCATGGTGGATTAGAGGAGAAGGAAGACGCTTGATCAGAACGGAGGAATGGATGGATGGAAGAGAACTAGAAAGCACTGATCCTTCCTGTTGTGAGAACGGATGGCTCAGAACACAACCCAAAATTCGTTCTAGCATATATTAGTGTGAATCATCTATGTTCTGTACATATGGTGTAGTATACGTTCTTATCGAATCTAGTATGTAGTATATGAAGAATGTAACAGAATCAAGATGAACTCACATAATGTACTACTAAAACGTCATCTACTACTATTTAAGATATAGTGATAGGTTGTCGTATCATCATTGCCGAGGGATAAGGGTTGAAGGACAGTCAACTTTATCTAGTATCTGAAGAATGTAACAGAATCAAGATGAACTCACATACTGTAATACTAAGACATCATCTACTACTATATAAGATATAGTAATAGGTTGTTGTATCATTATTGCCGATGGATGAGAGTCGGAGGACAGTCAACTTTATATATCTACGGCTACATAGTTTCTGCCTCGCCAGTCGAATGGCTGTAGGGACTATGTCCTGATCACTATGTCGTACCATAGATTTATGCAAATAGAACTGGAGCTGGAGCCAAAATATATAATCCAAAATACAAAATACAGAATCTAATCCCTGGCTTCGCCAAAAATACAAAAACAAAGATTGACACACAGTTCAAATTCATATGTGTTTTAAGTGTGAGAACGGATGGCTCAGAACACAACCCAAAATTCATTATAGCATACATTAGTGTGAATCATCTATATTCTGTACATATGGTGTAGTATACGTTCTTATCGAATCTTGTATGTAGTATCTGAAGAATGTAACAGAATCAAGAATGAACTCACATAATGTAATACTAAAACATCATCTACTACTATATAAGATATAGTGATAGGTTGTCGTATCATCATTGTCGAGGGATGAGGGTCGAAGGACAGTCAACTTTATCTACGGCTACATAGTTTCTACCTTGCCAGTCGAATGGCTGCAGGGACGATGTCCTGATCACCATGTCGTATTCCAATTCAATCCAGAGATTGACACAATACTAATTCATATATGTAGTCCAATACAAATAGTCTAATACAAAAACAACCCACAATACAAATAGTCCAATACAAATAAGTACTAATAGCTAATGAGAACCACCAAGCTCACGCAAACGCTCAGTGATACGATCACGCAACCACCTCGAAAAAGGGGGATCGACGACATTTGGAGAGATGTAGTCCCTTGCAAGTGCTGCATCAATAGAACTCCCGGTATCACTAGCTACCGGTGCTAGATGAATAGAAATCCCGATCTCACTAGCTACCGGTGCCACTTACTCCTTAACAGTAGGAGGAGCCACCTCAGCATTCACTGTTTCCCTCAAATGACGTGCCGCTCCTCGGGTCATGGGTGCCATCTGATAAAATCAATATTCACAGGGGAGAGCGGTTGAAAATGAATGAGAGAACTATCAGAGAATCACATAAAACTAACTAGAACTAAAATACAGTAATTGACAAATAAATGAGAGAACTATCAGATGTGATACTTAAGTATCAATGCGATACTCGAGTATCGGTATTGTGACTGCGATACCGATACACATAGGAATGGTCTGATACTCAGAGTATCGGTATCGGGCCATTCCGTATTACTCAAAGTATCAGTAATACAAAATGACAAAAATATAATACGTATAAAGAATTAGAAAACTTACATAAGCTTTGGCAGGCATCTTCTTCGTCATCTCTGTCCAGAAATTCGCTCTGAGTCAATCCTTTGCCCCAGAGCTCGAGTGGACATCCTTGAGTAGGACGGATACTCTGAGAGATCACCTTTATAAGAATGATATCAGTAGTGGGATTGAGTGTTGGAGGAGATATTATCAGAGTGTACGTCCTACTCAGATGGGTCTCTCACCGTTACTATTTTTTTCTGACAGCATGGTAGATGTGCTCCGTCAATAGATTCTTGTTCTGAGCCAAAACTTTGTCTTGGAGCTCAATTAGACATCCTTTGTGTAGAGCTCGAGTGAAAGGTTCCTGATAGCATGGTGGTCTCCTTTGTCAAAGGATTCGTGCTCATCCCACAAAGGTTATGGGACGAGCAAGAATCCTTTAAAAAAGGAGACCACCATGCTGTCCAGAACCTCTCGTTCGAGCTCTACACGAAGGATGTCCAATTGAGCTCCGGGGCAAAGTTTTGGCTCAGAGCAAGAATCTGTTGACGGAGCACATCTACCATGCTGTCAGAAAAAATAGTAACGGTGAGAGACCCATCTGAGTAGGATGTACACTCTGATAATATCTCCCCCAACACTCAATCCCACTACTGATATCATTCTTGTAAAGGTGATCTCTCAGAGTATACGTCCTACTCTGATGGATCTCTCAGAGTATCCTCTCCGGTTGGTTGTCCTAATTCATTTGTGTTTTAAGTGTGAGAACGGATGGCTCAGAACGCAACCCAAAATTCATTCTAGCATACATTAGTGTGAATCATCTATGTTCTGTACATATGGTGTAGTATACGTTCTTATCGAATCTAGTATGTAGTATCTGAAGAATGTAATAGAATCAAGATGAACTCACATAATGTAATACTAAAATGTCATCTACTACTATATAAGATATAGTGATAGGTTGTCGTATCATCATTGTCGAGGGATGAGGGTCGCAGGACAGTCAACTTTATCTACGGCTACATAGTTTCTGCCTCGCCAGTCGAATGGCTGCAGGGACTATGTCCTGATCACCATGTCGTACCATAGTTTCTGCCTCGCCAGTCGAATGGCTGCAGGGACTATATGTCCCGATCACCATGTTACCAATTAACCAACCAACAAAACTACTCGTTACAAATAGCGGCACTATCGGTGTGTTCGAATCGTAGTATCATATTTTTTGGTATCAAAAAATAAATAATTATTACTAAATTATTAGATTTTTGGCACTAACGGTGCCCCTGACCAAGCCACCCCCTACACTACCCCTAGCACTAACCCGAACCCTACTCCTAGCCCCCCTCCTCCAGCCGCCCTCGTCCCCCCTGTCCCACCCACCCCAACCACCCCCCACTCACCCCCGAACCACCCGCATCCCTCCCTGCCCCTCCCCCCGTGCCACGCGTACCCCCTAACCATCAACAACTAAAACAGCCGGAGAGAGAGAGAGAGATAAAGAGAGAGAGAGAGAGGGGGAGGGGAAGAGTACCACGTACCGGAGAGGGAGGAGAGTCGCCAGAGAGAGTGACAGCGCCGGAGAGAGTGAGAGTGCCGGAGGGGGGAGAAGAGAGAGTGAGAGCACCGGAGGGGGGAGGAGAGTCGCCGGAGAGAGTGACAGCGCCGGAGAGAGTGAGAGCGCCGAATGGGAAATGAACCCTAACCCGAACCCTAACCCTAGCTCCCCTCCCCCAGCCGTCCTCATCCCCCCTGCTCCACCCCTCCAGCCACCCCCACACACCCCAACCACCCGTATCCCCCCTGCACCTCCCTCCGAGCCACCCGCACCCCCCCAAACCACCAACAACTAAAATAGACGGAGAGAGAGAGAGAGAGAGAGAGAGGAAGGGGGAGAGTCATGTACCAGAGAGGGAGAGTCGCCGTCGGAGAGAGTGAGAGTCGCCGCCGGAGAGAGTGAGAGTCGCTGCCGGAGAGAGTGAGAGAGGAAAATGGAGGTAAATAAAACGTTGGAGCGGGGATATAATTAGAATTTAGCGACGCTTAAACTACCGTCGTTAAATTCGTCACTATTAGCGACGTTTCACGACGACTGGGTCATGTGCTTAGTATACGTCGTTGTTACGTCGCTTAGGTCGTCGCTAGTAGCGACTATTAGCGACGTTTATATAAAACGTCGCTAATGTATACAATTTAGCGACGTTAATCGAACATCGCTAAATATACGTCGCCAATTGAGCAGATTTTAGTAGTGATGCCCCACTCCTCACGGTGCATTACGATGAGTCATTGACTCGAAGAGTTGCGTTGACCCGATGAAGTATCGATGCGAATCGATGCAAGAGTTACGTTGGCCGAAGGAAAGCTTTGAGTTGATTGGAATCTATGAATCGAATCGATGCAAAAGATAGGTCCCGTTTGAGCAAGTGCTGATTTTAGTTGATCTGGTGTGCAGCTATGCTTTTACGCTGGACGATAAGAGGACGGCATTTTACCTTATTCAGTAAAGTGTCCGCCAAACCAAATCGTGGTCTTGCAACGGATTGTGGCATGGGCACGGTAGGCCAAATCAGTCGAATAGTTCAAAGGAATGGCTAAGTCCGAGAGTTAGCTATGCAACCAAGTTATGGAATCGAGCCGCTTCAGCTCGACAAAATGACAAGGCGTATCAGCTTAAGGTGGGCGGGTTCTTGACTCTCTCTCCTTATTCATTCACGTCTAATAAAATATATCCTCGTATGCGTAAATTTCTATTGAGTTAGCGAGTGTGGCTCGGGCGATGAAAGGTCTTAGTATGTGTCGAACGTTAAGATAGAATATTGAACAATTGAAGTGACGTGCATCAAATATACGGGTCATGGTAGGGCGGTGATGGTAGAACATTGAAAGATAATATCAAGATGTACATCACGTACACGACTCCGAGAACATTGAACACTAGGCCTAGAACATTGATTATGGCGCTGAGCGTGCCGTTGTGCACGGAAGCAAGGAAATGACAAAGTGACTATGAAACTGGTATTATGCGAATAACTTATGAATGGAATGCATTGAGTACAAGTACGAGAAGTCTAAGTCGTTGGGCGTCGTGCATCAATACGGATGTGTTGGGACATAATGTCGACGGAACTTGAGATAGAGATGAGAGATTACGTTTATGGAACACGAGATTGGTTGGAATGATATGACTTTTATGCTATGGTACGTTTTTCTTGGTCAATGGACTCGGATGGCCCGTGCACGGGTACGGCTTCCCTCGGACGGTTACGACCGGGGCACCGGGACCGTTCGGCCTAGGAGGAAATTATGTATGGTATTTATGGTGCACATTTTTAGGACGGGTTGCAACTGTCCAGTGTTGTGATAAGCTATGAAATCAGTAAGTTTAGGATCCTTCAGATACTGGGCTAGCAACCCGATTGAAGCGATCATAGGTTTATACATAAGGATGCCAAGTCCATTGCGGTGTGAAACACCGTGACCTTCATATAGATAGGGCCGGTGGGCTGAGATTAGAGTTGGATGCAAGCACAGGGCTTGCCACCTTTATTTATATATCTAAGTATGGTTGATTGGTTGCGTGAAATATATAATTTCTTGTATAAAGTTCTAACCATTGTAGGCTAGGCAAAAGGGATGGAGATGAGCACGATCACTATATTTATGTTCATATTATGTCTAACTGTATCTGCTGCAGGGACACACTATTGGACACATTTATAATAAGTTGCTATGTATGAAGATTGCTATGAAACTGATCCTAAGGCTAAATAGAAAGATCATCAAATAATGCTGCATGTTTTACTAAATATACATAGTGTTGGTTAGGTGCGAGTGGGTCTTGATCAGTACAGCGAGGATGAAAGCACTAATCCCCCACTAGTTTTCTTGCAGGCTCAGGTTATGTTCGGCTCGGGGCGGAGCTTGGCTTGGACGCGCCGAGGCATGGAGTCCTTAGCGTTTCAAGAGGAGCTACCGCATTGGCGTTCGGACTTGCAACATGGAGATGTTCGGCCGAAGACTACTTGTTGGCTATAAAGAGGCATAATGTATGGAACAATGTAATCCTTTGTGAGCTAGAGAGATCATGAGCGTTGTAGCCAATTGGCATGTTTAGTTAGGCTATTCAGAGCCTTGTAACCTACAGTTCATTATTAATAAAAGAGATTCTTATTGTGTACTCTGTTTCCTTCCGCTGCTTATATTATCAATTTAAGATAAACACTATATGTGAACCTATTATCTTTCCTTGCACGAGCGCAATTCCAGGCTCGTACGGCATCACGCCCCAGCGAGGACGATGATTCGGGTGAAATCTAGCGAGGACGAGCGATTTCTCGGGTCGGGGTGTGACACTCCAGGTGCGTGCCTTTGTGATATTTCGCAGGTGCTCTAGCCAAGGCCATGTTTTACTCTCTTCCTCCGAGGTGATTGCACTTGGATCGCCGTTGCATCGCTCGACAAATTCATTTGTTATGTATTTCTTTTCTTTTTAGTTGGTAGTGGATTTGTCTCCGTCCAATGATTTGTATATGGCAATTCATGAGTTGATTTATAAATTCTTCCTTTTTTATTTGTGGATTAGATTAGTGTCGTGGTTTACTGTATTTTACAGCTTATGTATACATACGATGGTTCCATATATTGGAGTTTACTTCGTATGTATGTAGCTGGCATGTCGACATACTTAGTCCTAAGTATTTTGGTACTGGGGCATTACATGTTTTTGTGGTGGTCTATGCAGGTCAAGTTTGCTGTTTCGGTTACATGGTTGTACCGAGCGCGAGCCTACATATAGGATTATAATCTAGCATCTTTTTCACGTACTTGACCTCCTTTCTTTACTCCAAATTTTGAACTCTCGTTTACCTTCCTTGATTTGCATCTTGCTAGGATTTTATACTGCTAGGTGGTATTCACGAGAGGACCGATAGATTTTATAAAAGATTGAGAAAACAAATTAGTCTTTGAATTTGAAGGTTTCAGAAAATATTTATGAATTATTGGGTTATAGCTATTCATATTTTTGAGGATATGAAATTGATATGAGAAAAATTTTAAACTTCCACCCGTGTCATATGATCTATGATTGATAAATTTATTTAGATTTTGAGTTTAATATTTCGATTGTGAAAAAAAAGATCTTCAATTTTGTCGTATGATTCACGATTGATAAGATTATCAAAATCTTGACTTTAAAGTTTGGATTGATAATATTGTGATTTTGTGAAAAATTTATTAAGTGATATGATAAAGGTTTATCCCAAGATTTATTAGAGGGTTTTTGAATTTATTAAAATTAAATTTGTTAGACGACCTCAATCGACAAAAAAATGTGGAAGTTTAGTTGGAATTTAAAAAAAAAAAGTTTGTCTTATGATTCACGATTGATGAGATCATTTAAATTTTGAGTTTAAAGTTTGGATTGATAATATTAATTTTTGGGGAAAACGTTATTAGAAATATGATAAAGGTTTATATTGAGATTGGTTAGAGGAATTTAAATTTAATGTATGATTATGCTTGACGACTAGAATTGTTAAGAAACTTTGGTAGGTTATTTTGATAATTATATTGAGAAACTTTTGAGAAACTTGAAATTATAGATTAGATCTTATATTGATAGGCAACTAAGATAGACACGAGGTCACCCTAAAGAGATAGAAGTAGTCCATATTAAGTTGCCATATCACCAATGACCATGATAATTGTACGTACACAAGTGTAGTTAAGTCATCAACCAAACCATGTGATTATATCTTCACCTCGAGTTGCTCATTCATTCCCTCAAACTCTTAAGTCTACCATCATCATCTTCTAATTGTTTGGAAATTGAAAATGATTAGAATGGTTCCTTGACCATATCCTTACTATCTTTTCTCTAGGAACCATGCCTCACAGATTCTCTAAACTATTTTATATTGATCTACTTAATTCCTTAATCGTTTAACTTGTGTTTTATCTTGATTGCTTAACCCTTGTACTTTTATTTTCATGCCTTACCTTGATTTACTTAGACCCATAACACCTTTTACTCTTCATGCAATATTAGCAACCCATACTTTTCTTCCTTCCAATTAAATTGCTACACTCATATTTTACTATGATTCTTCCGTAGTTTATGCAAACCTTGTTCTTATATGATTCCCTTGTACGAATTCGATTATGGAATTGAACCATGACACCCCCGGTTATGCATGATTAGATGAGAAAGCCCCCTAGAGGAGACTAGTAGTACCATTACATAAAATAATCATGTGACATGAGTTGAAATGTGTTGTTAGATGGAATTAAGAAAGGTGATATTATGTTTTGATAAAAAGAGATTGACAAAAAAGGCTAGAGATTAATTAAAGGTTGAAGATGGATTTTGATCTTTGGTGCTTAAAGGATAATTTTTTTCTTACATCAATACATTAGTGTGAAATTCTACTAGAAGATTTTGACTTTGACTTTGACCAAAAAAAAATTGAATGAAGGATTTGAAATTCAATTTCGAGGAAATTATAACTTGAGGAAATATATGTGTATCTTGAAAAAGAATGTTAGCAAATTATAGAATTCAAAAGTTTTGGACTTATCGAGTTCCACTACGAGATATAGAAAAGGCGGGGGGGGGGGGGGGGGGGGGGGATGTGTTTCAAGGAATTGAATTTTTATGGGATATAAACTTTGGGGATAGATGACGGGTCAAGCATAGAAAAGACATTGATAATTAGAAATACAACTTCTGGAATTATGACGAATTATGTCAATATCCAGTGCGAGTTTAAAAAAAATGGAATTTATAGATCAAACATTCAAGAAATTGCCTCGAGTTATATAGACTGGTGGTAGTATAATCGAAATTAGATACTGAATGGGGGTCATATATGTGATCAAGTTCTATTCTATACCCATGATTTATTTCTCCTGGTCCTCTATGCAATTAATCCAAGTTGATTGTTTTTTTGCGTATGACTTTTTCCTCCTCGCCAAAAAAATTCAACGAATTCTTATCGATAAACGCTTTCTATCTCTTCAACCCTACCTACCCTAGTAATTCCTAAATTTCGAGGACGAAATTCTTGTAAGTTGGGTAGGATAAAAATCCCCTAAATTTTCAGTATGATTTTTTTAAAATAAATAAATTTTGGTACTGGTTATATTTTGGTATTGTACGCGAGTGCGAATACATATACGCGAGATATATACATTTATAAAAGGTTCATTTTAGACTTCTCCATTTAATTTAAATAAGTATACTTTTCAAAAGTAGTATAAGGTAAATACTCTTATTTACTTAAAATGCGTCGCATTGAGATTTGCCCCTTTTTTTTTATATTTATTCAAATATAGTAGTAGTTTAGAAAACTATGATTATGTAAATATTTGTGTACGAGTTACATAAAATTTCTTCATTTATATATATTTGAATTTTCAAAATTAATTGTTATCATCATTTTAATATTTCAAAAAGATATTTGAAACTAAGTTTGATTTAATATTAATTAATTATGATAATATTGGAAAATATTTTATTTTATAGTAGATAGGAGTTATCTAGATTTGAATTTGATTTACGGATTATAATTTAAATTAAAGATAAAAATTCGTTTTGTTTTAAATTGTGATTATGATATTATTGAGCTAGTTTTTTAAACTAATTTAAATTAAATGGCAAATTATCTAGAGAGGGATTTAAACTCTCCATGTCCTTATCTATGTAGGAGTCCCACCTCCTATATAAGGAGAGGCTCATTATACACTTTTTAATGGACTTCTCCACCATCATCTCCACAAAATTTCCACCACACCCAATGCATCGTGCATCGTGACCGTGTCGTCTTCCGTTTCCACTACAGTTCTATTTGTACAAATATATGATTGTAGGACCGTTGAGCACCTCCAGAGGGGAGGTGAATAGAGTGTGTACGTGTGCAGCAGAAAATAATTACCAATTAAAAATATTAAGCAGTTGCATATTATGGCAGATAAAAGACGGTAAATAAAATGGGATAAATTAAGAGTCAAGAATTCAAACTCAGTGAACACCACGATGTATACTAGTTTTCCTCCGAGAGGACTAGTCCAGTCGCGAGTACTCTTGCTCGCTAATTGCAACTCTTATAACACCGTGATTGGTGACAAGTGCACGACCGACTTCACAACACCGTGTTTGGTAACAAGCGCACGACCGGCTCCAGAAGGCAATTGGAAAACTAGAACGTTTTCTGAATACAACCTCCGATACAACTCTTCAACACCAAACTCTAGATTAAACAGAAACTATACTGGCTTGGCTAAGAGTCGTAAAGGCTTAGATATGAAAGTAAAAAGCTCAGAATACTTTAGATAGAGAAGAGATAAAATTGGATGATTGAAATGAATGGTAATCACAAATATATTTATAGTGTTTTGGGGGGACCGAACTTGGGCAGAGTTCGGACAGAGTTCGGATGCTAGAATTTCGCATACGAATGTTGGATGCAGATTTGGTGGGAACTGTATTTCGAATTTACCCAGACCAAACTCGGGCTGAACTCGGACCGAACTCGGACCTAACTCGGTCAGAGTTCTGTCAGAGTTCTGCTGGGTCAGAACAATAAGGAATGGACCAAATTTGCATAGGTTTTGGGCTTTTTGGAATTGTGGATTTTTGGAATAAGTAGGTAGGCTTATTTTTGTTTGTGGACTGAGAAAAACCTAAGCCAGTACCGATCTGATCAATCTCACATTTTACCTATACTCAATAAAAGGAAAAATACATAATAAATATGAAAACTAATAGCCCATTTGATGACGCCTTTCTCCTGACATTTGAGCAGACTCATTTTTCCTTGACGTCAATGGTCCAAAGATAAACACATTTGAGCGGAACCCCCGATGCGAGGCCCAGAATAGGTCGTTAGGCGGTTCAGAGAAATCTTCTTGTATTATGCCATCTTTGGCCCATCAATAATTCTTCGTTGCATATGTCCTGGTTTGATCATGCTTACTGTCACGACCCGCACCCTCTTTTCGGATACGAGATGTGTCCAAGCTAGCCTACGCCACAGAGTCGACGGTAGAATGCTGTCAAGCCCGCAAGAAATAAATGTTCGAAATAAACTTTATTGCTCATTCACATTTCTAAAATTTATTACAACAGTTACAAGATTTATATTTAAAGAAAACACAAGATTCTTACAATTAAAGAAAGTGATACCACTTCTATCTAATTGCTAGGTCTCTGCCTGCAAGTACACCCGTATCTCCCTACGCTAAGTAAAGCCACAGCTAACCTGAAAAATATTGGTTTCCAGTCAGGAATGAAACAAGCACACAAACCGACGGCAATACGAGAACACAATAGAATTAACAAGACATAAAAATAACATATGAGAGATGAAACCTAGAAAGTAACTGATGACATGGCAGGTGGTGAAGAAGAAAAGGAAAAAAACAAATAAAATACAACTATCTATGTGATTTGAAATATCCGTTTCGACATGTGGACGGCTATGGGGTAAATCTGGCACCCTGCACGTGTCGTGTGCAGCTGCTATCATGCAAGAATAGACATTTTGGGGATATTTCTGGGTAGTCCACATGTCTACTAAGATATTTCCCCTCCCGACTACTCCGTGTGACGAGCATCTCAACAAGCAGCAAGACATATGTATAAACATGAAATGTATAGACTACTATGAATCGAAAAGCAATCAGAGAGTGTACTTGCCTGAGGTCCTTAGCTGGTGAAACCGACATTCCCGTTGGGTCCAGTATAGTCCGATTGGCCAAGGGTCGTTGTGATGGATTTCGAAATTCACGATAAGATAGAAATATGATTAGTCGTGATCAATGATTTATAATCGAAAGAAATTTACGTAAATAATACATATAACTATTTTCAAAAATATTTATAATATTTAAAAGCTAAAATTTATTTGTCAAAATATTTTGGAAAATATTAGAAAAACCAATTTTAAACAAAAGCCTCAAATTGTCAAAATATGATTTATTTAGAACAAAAACTTATATTTTAAACAAATAGAAAAAATTATTATAGTAATATTTATAGGGTTTGTAAATCCTATTTTGAAAGTGAATGTAAGACCCAAGCCTAATATTATATTTATGTTACAAAAATGATTTTTAGAGGATATTTAATATTTATACATATATATTTAATAAAACTATGAGTAATAAATAACAACAAAATAATAATTATAATACTAATAATATATCAATGCTATTAATTGTTGACAACAATATACGTATAATAACCTAAATAGATTTACTAAATAACCTAATCTTTCATCGATTTGAGGAAAAAATAACGAATAGATTAATACAATTAATACCTAATCCCTTCACTGTCCCCAAGCATTCAGCAGGAGTGAAAGAGGGATAGAGAAAATTAATTATTTAGAGAGAGAGAGAGCTTCAAAAAGGGAGACTCACCATGGTCGGTGCTGGAGGACCCTGCTCGCGGCGGATACGGAGGAGACTTGCCGACGAGGAAGTCGTCGGGCTCCGCGCGCTGCTTCGGCTCGGCGAGAGGAGTTCTCCGCTTGCTCGCGGCGGCTCGGCATAGCAGTCGGGAACTGCTCTGGTTCGTCGGGCCTTTGGAGGCGGGATCGGGCGACACACAAGCGTCGCTGTTCTTTCCGACGGTGGTCCCGCTGTACGGAGGAGCGGACCGGAGAGTACTCGCGGCGGTCGGGATCCTGAGGCTGGCGCGACTTACGAGATCCATACGGAGGGCGCGGTTCGACGAGGCAGTGCACGGGGAAGGCCGTGGTGGTGGCTCTCAGACGTCGAGTCACCTGTGGAGAGGCTCGCAGCCCGGTCGAGCGCAGGCGGCGCTCGACGACATCATGGCAGCGTTCACGCCCGCCCGGTGGCGTTGCAGTTCGGCGACCGGCGTGGCGGGGAAGCGGATGTCGAGCACCACGACCTAGCTGCTGTCCATGAGCACGATGGCCATGTAGCGGAGATCGGCCCTGTTCCAGGCGAGGCGGAGCAGGGGCACATTGCTTTCGTAGACGATGGTGGATTGCTCCTTGTCGCGGAGGTCGAAGATGCGGACGGAGGCGTCGGCGGAGACGGAGGCGAAGACCCCGGCCTTGCCCCAGGCGATGTTGTAGACTTCCTTGTCGTGCACGATAAGCTGGGTCTCGACGGTGGACCTCTTGACGTCCCAGACGGTATAGGTGGTGTCGATGCTGGATTGCGTGAAAGACGCACTGGCACTGGTGAAGCCAAGGTAGGGCGGTCGGACCGAACAACAGTCGAGCCGTATGATCGCGACTGTCGTTGCCGAATCTGTTGTCGATAGAAGTACAACACTTGTGGGAGACAGAGCTGGTTTCAGGCACCGGAAGGAACGCCCGTTATCGGCACATTCCGACGGTTAGTTGGTCAGGTGTGGACTGCACCGTGAGGGCGAGGGACAAGGGGTTGTCCGACGAAGTCTGAGCCTGACTTATCGAAAGAAGATGAGAGAGACGAGGGAAAAGGATATGTGATTGAGAGAGAAAGCATCGATTAGGTTGGTCATTGGGGATATGCCACGGGTGTGCAGTCGAGAGCATGAGCGGAGGTGGATTCGATCCGGGTGTGGTGATGGCAAAAGAGGCAGGGTTACGATCGTCGGGGACATGGAACGGCGACGTGTTGTTTGTGTTGCATTGGAACGGAATCAATTTTGTTATGGGAAAAATAATGGTTTATATAGGACTCCGAAAGGATATGGCAATATAATATTCAAACGGGTAGATAGGATGGGAATATGATGGTTTACAAATAGATGGAGTTTAAAAGATACGGTTATACTTAGGGATTAAGATTTAAATATAATACGTTAAATTCGAAAACTACTTTAATCCGATGTACTTGTGATATATGTATATCTATCTTTATTATAGGTACTCTATATTGGTATATAATTTCTCCTCCATTTAATTTAAAGGAAATAAACTTTTAAAACAATTCGATCTTTAAATCTTAATCAAATAAGTGATTACTACAATATTTCAAGATAACTTTAATTTAATCGTATAAATTCAAATTAGAATATTAATTTCCATCAAATCATTTAAGCATATTACCATAAAATAATTCCTATTTTAAATAAATAGTTATCATAGTAATTTAAATATAACGTTATCATCGAAATAATTTTAAATATAATTTTATTAGTCAAAATCTCATTCAAAACTATTTACGTCTTTCAAACCATAAGATTTTTAACTAGTTTTGTAATACAAAGATAATAGCAAAATAACATTTTATATTTTTCAAAGAGAGGATTTATTTCTAATCATGATATTTAAAATAAAATAAAATAAAATAAATCAATTAATAAACATTCAAATAATAAACAAACACCTTTCATAATTCTGAAAATTCTATTTAATAAATATTTCTATTAAAACAAGATTAGAACATCTCAAAATATTTAATTCAAACTAGTTTTGGTCAAATATCATTAGCCAAGTCTCGACGAAAGATTTTATTTAAACACAGTAATCAAAATAAAATAAATTTTTAAAAAAATTCGGAAGGAGGAGTTACACTTACTGCTTGTCTGAAAGTACATGTTAGACGAAACAAAATAATATGATGCAGTATGATACAAGCTTAGAAATATGATATAGACCATTTAGGGCAATGCTAAGTTTAAGTAGCAACATGATAGTGATTACATGAATATTAGTGACATCACTAGTTAAACTTAATTGATTAGCCATATTCAAAAACATGATATAATCATTGGGCTAACAATGGTTTCTCCGTGTCCGACAGTCCCGGACATCCACCCCAAACACCGATCAACCCCGTGCCTCGTAGGACACGAACGCCATCCTTGTTGGACATTCCTGTCACCAAACCAAATGCAGCCAGACCTAATCCCTGCCCCGTGCCACGACCTCCCGCACTCGTCGCCACCCCAGTCCATCACCACCACTACCAGATTTCACTATCGGCTAACCCCGACACCCTCGCTCACCACCACTACAGCCTCCTCCCTTCCAATAGAACCACCATCCGCACCATGCAATAGTCCATACTCATATCCCCGGCGAGAAAGCCGAGCCATCACCGTAGTCTCCCCGGACCCGTACCACAACACCACCACCGCGATATCATCACCATCATCACCACCTGAACCCTGACCGCCCCTAACTCTGACCAAACCCTAGAAATCTCACCACCACCATAAAAAAATTGATAAACCAAAACTCACCTCCACCACCGTCGATTTCCAGATCCCGCACGCACCTTCCGCGGACGGAGCCACCGCAGATCTCGGGAAGTGACAACCACTCCTCGACACACCAGCGCTCGTGCATAGCCACCCCGCCTCCGCCACCACGGCGTCTCGGTGCCTCCAGCGTCGCTGATGCGTTCCTCGGAGCTCATCGTGCCAAGATGAGACCCCCGCGCCCTCCACCGACCTCCGGTGTTGCACGACCTCCCGGTGAGCACCCACTCTCCCGCTCCTCCTTCTTGCCCCCTTTGTGTTCTTTCTCTTACTTCCTTTTTCCTTTCCTTTCCCCCTCCTATAATTCTATGTGAACCAATTTATCACTCTTATGACTCTTACGAAAGAAGAGTAATGACTTGAGTTTGTGAATACATATATTATATTTATTATAAATTATTATAATTATTATTAATGTTGCCTTGTTGTTGTTTCAGTTGTTGTGTATAAGTTTATTATTATAGTATTAAATGACTCATTAATACAATTGATAGAAGTGGAAATATATATATATATATATAAATTATTTTTACTATCATATTTATTATTATGGATTTTATTAAAATGGTTATTACTAGCTCATATTATTAGTAATTTTTGTCATGGTTACCGTTAGATATAAGGATCTTTTCAAAATTCTTGTATAAATATATATACACAATTATATATCAATATTATATTTAAAAAATATGGTTTTAGAACCATATAAAACTAAATTATCTTTGCTAATAAGATATGGTTTTCTATCCATAAAATGTATGTTAACAAACTTAGAGTTAGTATAAAATGATTTTTACCAACAACATATTTTTTAACCAATAAAACGTAGTCTTAAAATATTATATTTTCTAAAGTGGTATAGATATTTTTCTTCGCAAATTCTCATCGATTGTCAAGTCTTGATCATGACTGACCATATCTTCTATTATCCTACAAATTCGGATCCCTTCACATCAGCCACGACTATTGGACAAAACAGGACATGTCAGAACATTGCACAAAATTCGACGATACACCAGGCCAGATACCTTGCCTTATTTACTGTTTATAATTAGTTGCATGTTCTTTATTTAATTATTGCATATTTATTTCTTGTTTATTTTCATTTGTATCCATGACTTGTTGTTTATAATTACTTTATTTTGCTTTCAATTATTTTTCTTGCTTGTATTTTAATATGCATGTGGACCTAGTCTTAGTAGACTACCTTTTGACAGTGACCCTTAGGAGGGGGAAGACAGTTAGATGTATGGGCTACCCAAATCCAAAAGCCATAGTAACTGTGTATTACGGTAGTCGTGCCGCGACGGTCACTAGCCTCGAGCTATGTGGACTGATGGGTCACGTGGGCCGCTAGCCTCGAGTTATGCCGGCTGATAGTATTGGTACTTGACGTGTGTGTCTCGTGAGTTAGTCTTGGAGGAGTCAGCCTTCACCTGCCCATACATCAAGATGTCATCTAAATTGCATACTAGATTAGTTAGGTGACCTTAGTTAATGTCATGTCACACTTCATTCTAGTCATGGCACGGGACAGTATCACATTACAGAATAGTGTGCTACCCCTTGTCCCTATTTGGTTGTAGGGGTAGTCTACTGTTTTGATGATAGGATATTGGGCCGTATTATGGTTGGAATACTTTACTTTTATTTTGTGACATTATGACATAATTTATATTTAGTATTTATGGCATATTCTTTCTGTATCTTATTACGTCCCTCTGAGGACCTGGTGATCTCTTCAGGTGTGTGCCTTTGTGATGTTTCGCAGGTGCTCTAGCCAAGGCCATGTTTTACTCTCTTTCTCCGAGGTGATTGCAATTGGATCATCGTCTTATCGCTCGACAAATTCATTTGTTATGTATTTCATCTCTTTTTAGTTGTTAGTAGATTTGTCTCTGCCCAACGATTTGTAAATGGCAATTCATGAGTTGATTTATAAATTCTTCCTTCTTTATTTGTGGATGAGATTAGTGTCGTGGTTTGCTGAATTTTATAGCTTATGTATACATACGATGGTTCCATATATTAGAATTTACTTTGTATGTATGCAGCTGGCATGTTGACATACTTAGTCCTAAGTATTTTGGGACTGGGGTGTTACAGAGAGACTCCCAACATGATGGACCATCGCAAAGAGGTCTTCAACCCTTACTCTTCAGCAAGAAGTTGTTTGTTGTCGTCATCGTCTTTGGTTTCTGTCACACCCGATCCCGCAGAGTTTTTTCATCCTTGCTTCGGACTCTGTGAGACCATTCGTCCTCGCTTGGACGAGATGCCTTGCAAGCCTAAGTTGCGCTTGTACAAGGCCAAGACCTGTACAATGATAAATTAGACAAGATATACAATAGCACAGCGAAACAAAATATAAATATTTAAAATTAGCAATGGAAACATTACAGAATATAATTGAACATAATGGTAACATGAATAATTCTCTTTATTGATATCTTTGAACAGATTACAAGACTCTTATTTTTTCTCTGATACATGCCATACTTGGCTTATTATTCTCTTAGAAACTTTACAGAAGTACAATGATCCCATCCCATACAATACATCCCTTAATTACAAAACCAACTCTTTAAAATAGATGTCCATCTCTTGGCATCTTTTTTGATTTATGGCTCCTGAGGATGAGGCTCAGACTATCGCTTCGAATTATCCGTCTCGATGCATCTTGCACCTGCGTGTGGGCTGATGGTGGGTCAGTATATCAACATAATGGTGATATGAACAAAGGCTACACCGTCTGAAACAACCACTAAGTAATTTAGTGATAAAACATTTCTTATGAGATAATTTTGCTACTTTTACCTATGTTCATTTCATGCAGCACATAGTCATGTTACATCTTTCAAAAAAACTTTTGAAAAGCAACATAAACCTTTGTTTCAAGCGAACTATCGGGTTAATTCCATGTTCAAGGACAATCTCGACTATTTAGATGTACGCAGTGTGTTTCGTAAGCCATATTATTTCTTTCAGAATATATTTGCAGGAATTCACTTTGGGGCATAGCAATTTTATTGATTCAGAACATATTCATTTGCATAATATATCATTTCTTTACGGACAAGCAACATTTTATATGGGAAAGATATTCATAAGAGCATTTTATGATGAAAACGTAGAGCATTTACGAACATTACTTATTCAGTAATTCTTACCATAGCCGACTATCCATCATTGCACAAAAAAAGATTATAATAGCATACTATACATAATCGACAATGTTCCCTATTCGTCTACGCAGTGTTAAGCTGGCACCAATCTATATCGATGCATGCCATCGATTAGCACGCATATACCAGCGACTGCGGCTCTCCGGTTCAGCTCTACACTGGTGTACACACAAGGTTCAGCTTTTCACTAACCGACAACCTATCTACATGATGGTCCATGGGTCTATTCCTATGATTAGCCGCTGTGACTCATGGTTCAGCTCATCACTATTAGACACAGCACCCCCTGATCGTGAGGTCTAGCATTTACATTTTCATATTAAAGCATACAGGGTCACTATACTGGAATTCTCAATGATTACGGTGAGAGGTGCCAACCCAAGATAATGAGCATTGGAACCTTGGTTCTCAAACACAGGAATCAAAATTTTCTTTCTCCCCACTTAAAGTTTCCAATTTACAGTAAAATTACTTAAAGACGAAGAAAACAAAATCTAAAATATTTAACTATATAAGGGGAAAAAACTATAATTTGTTTTAGAAAAGTCCATCAAAGAATCAACCGCATACCGACTCAGTGGTATGGATCAAGAATTTAAGCAAAATTCACAGTTTTCCTAATCGTTTACTTGCAGGAACCCAAAATTCTGGGTTGGCCTAGCCTGTTTGGTCTTTGGCTGGATTAGTTGTTGATTTACCCAATTTGGACTATCCATTTGGCATCTGATTTGGGGGTGTTCGGTTCGTGGTAGGTGGGATGCAAGCGATTCATTTGTAAGCCGTTTCCTGCAACTAAGGAGTAATTTGGAAGCGTGTCTTAGTTTGGTTTGTTGTAGCTTGTGTGCTGCAAGTGAAGAATATCTCACCCTTAGTAGAGTCTAGTCCCCTCCAAAAATGATTTCTTACCTACGTCCAAAAAGTGGAGTAACTCCATGGAAGTTCAGTGAGGTGTGGTCATTTGCAACCCATTTCTTCTCCTCTTCAGCTCTGTTCACCTCCTTCCTGTCACGCCCCGATTCGGAGAATCATTCGTCCTCACTTTGATTCATGTCGAATTGTTCATCCTCTTTTGGGCGTGATGTCGTATAAGTCTGATGTTGCAATCGTACAACAAATATACGATACATAATTAATTATCTTCAAATAGGAACATATCGCAGCGGCAGAAGCAGACAAGTTGAAAATAATGAGGACATTCTTTCTTGTTGAATAGAATATATTATTTGAAATATAAAAGCGGAATAAGCAGATAGCTTGAAGTCGCACAGAGATATATAAAAGTGTATTCTCTTTATTGATAATTGAAGAATAGTACAAGACTTGTAGTAAAATACAATGCTTACAACACATCTCACTTTATATTGATAGCCAATTGAAACTCATGCCATAAGGTTTCACATTTGATACACAACACATTGAATTACAACTTGATATGCTGACTTGGCTTACAACTCACTGGTACAATTAGTTACAATATTCTATACATTATATCCTAGACATCATCTTTTGCAAGGAGAGCTTCTGCATGCCTGCCACGCCCCGCTCCCGTAGGAGCGATTGTCCTTGCTAAGGCGTGATGCCGTGTGAGCCTAGATTGCGCTCATACAAGGCAGGTCCATAACAGCCGATTACAGTCTAAGTGACGGGGGTCGTCGCACAGAAGTTCCAAGCAGAAACATTGAATAGTCAGCAGCAAAAATTTGAAGCAAAACACAAGTCATAAAAAATACTCTTTTATTGATATTGAACAAAGATTACAATGTGGACACGAGGCCAAATTATAAGTCTCTCAAGCTCACTTTTCTCTCATATTAAAAGTCACTCTGCTCTCTCTTATTTCTCAATACAAGCTTCAAGGCGACGAGTGGCAAATTCTTCGGAATGGCGATGTCCATACATTATGTCCTGTATAAGTTCTAACTCCATGCGGCCGTACGCCTCGAAACGCCAATGAACTCCATGCCTCAATGCATCCAAGGGAGCTCCGTACCATCGGGCTTCTACCTATGCCTGCACATAAAAACTGTGTGGGTGTCAGTACTCAACTGTACTAGTGGAGTGAGCTCCTCTCCCACCCATACAAAACTGACACGTTCATTTACTTTATGCAGCTTACTTCCTTTTTGATTGTCTTTCTAGTCTTGCCTTAGGATCAATTTTAGGACAAAGACACCTTGGCCTATACTTGGCAACGCAGCGTCATGGTCGTGCTATACTCTATTCGTGGCTTCAATATATTCGAGGTAGTGCCTCGCCAAGTAGAAATTTATGCAAACTCGGCCGTGCCAAGACTTTTACTTATTTTTATGTGCCTCTATACTATTCTTGTGCCAATGACGTCTAGGGGACGACTCGTGCTGGTCGTGCCAATACACTTGCTCGTGCCTTAAGATTGAGGCCGTGCCTCCCAAGGATCAACCAGACTTAACCAACTTGTCTTACGGCCCTTTCTGACTTAACTCTAGATGACTCGATGACGTCGCCATGTTCATGCTGAATAACGTGTTCTCGCTATAGCCAAATCTTAGGCTCCAGAATGGTGTTACAACCGTGCACACCTAGTCCGTGCCAGTTCAAGGTTAGTACTTGCTATAGTTAAACCAGGTTAACCTAACTCGTAACTTGCTAGTACTCGACGCAATCCAAAGGCATACATGCGGATAGTCGCTCTTATGTCGATACATCTATATGAGCGATCACTAGCAATATCAAGTTATACTGGATCTTTGCATACGGTAACCATTCGCGTGTAAGGTGCGAGCTCCCACCGAATGACCCCCATCCTTTATTGTAACAGTTCACTTCAATCGAGTCATACAGTCGATGAAGGCCATACAATATCTGTAATTCCTCCTAGGCCGACACGAACCCGGTGCTTCGGGATCGTACGAGAAATTCCCCTTGCGTGCAAGTTGTCCAATGACCATGGAAGACTCAACTCGATCTACCAAGTCCTTCCTTAATCATGACCATGCTTTCCAACTTTCTATTAAGACTCTCAAGTAGCGGGACCGATCTTGTGAACTTCCTTATTAAGACTCCCAATTAGCGGGACCGATCTCGTGAACTTTCTTATCGGACTCCCAAGTAGCGGGACCGATCTTGTTGACAACTAGTTGCATGAACTTCTATCCTTTGAAATCTAGGGAACGACTACTAAGTAATCTTCTATCTTAACTTGAACATAACGTGTTCCTTTGTCCGTGGCATACTTATCCTTAAACCAGTCATAGCTCATGCCTTAGACCGACTTGTTCTCTAGGCGACACTATCGTTCAAATCACATACTTTATATGAAGAGCCTTGAGATCGTGGGACTATGTGATTTGAGAACCGCAGACAACAGGGGACGGTGCTTGCTCTGACTTCGATAGCCCAGCAAACTCTTGTCTAACTTGTTCGTGCAACGACTTGACGAGCAAAGTCTATGCCAGGCTTCGTATCGTGGAAATGTGCCGTACAAGCGTTCTACTTGAACAACCAAGTTCTTTGGGTGCCTAGACATACGCCACAAGCCGTGCACTGTAACGTGCACTGTAACTTAACCCGTGGGACGAGCAAGGTAATTCCAAGCCCTGGACGATGGGGCCGTGCATACTTTATGAAGTATTTACGCGGGCGATGCCTATGACTTATGCTAATTCTGGCATTGTGGCAACTTAGACCAACTTTCTTCTCCCAAGCCACGGGACAAAGGGCCGAGTGTCATTTTGAAAGCACGCTGAGCAGACTTCTAAGCCGACCGTGGGACCTTTCCATATTCTAACTCAGTCTGACCCAAGTTGGAATTATTCCCTTAGCTATGTGGATGCATCTATTTTATTATCAAGCCTACTGAGGCATTTGAAAACTTCCATTTTATTAGTGTGAAGGCCAAGCTGAGGCAAGTTCACCGAAGCCACCCACCTGAGCGAGTCTTCGAGCAAGCCGTTGCATGGCTAAGTCCGAACGTCGTCGGCGTTTCAATTCCTCCGATTGACTGAGCGGGACGGGGCACTACAATGCCCAACAAATCTTCGATGTCACGGGACCGATCAAGCCAATCTTCGTGTATAGAACTTCCCAAGCAGGATACCCTAAAAAGAGTGCCCACAACGTGGGTCAGTACATTATTTATGTACTGGCGAGCAGAACTAGTCCACTCGCCTAAACTGACACTAAGTGGTCAATTTTAGCAAGCATTTAATTAAAGTGAACTTTCTAGTTGGGGTCTAGCATCATTTTACAGTTCAAGCAGTATTCAATGAAAAGATATGTAAACTTGGAGTAGTATTGTTCTTGTGGAAGCAACAGTAATTGAGGGACAACAAGAGTTCTCATATTTCTTTTTTCTAGTAATAGTAATATGTATGTCATGATTAAGCGATGTTCATAGCAAGGCATCTCTCTAGCATATTTGGTGTTATCAAGTTCTAGTACTGTTTATGTAGAGGCAATTCAAGCAACCATTGAGTTAGCATATATGGAACATGTTATAGTGATTCTCTTAGCAATGCAATACTTTAGCATACTATATTTAACCTGTTAAGCATGTTATAGAGTTTCTCATTGGAAAGGCAACATCACAACATCATTTTATTTAGCATGTTAAGCAGGAAAGAACCAACATATATATATATATATATATATATATATATATATATATATATTGAATACATCACATTTAAGTAATTTCTTACCGATAGCCGACTCCTCGTACCTGCATAAAATACAGATTCGGTGATATACTTACTCTGTCTGCACAAAACATTCATTAGCGTACATCCTGACTATATGACCACTGGTGTTAGTGCTCCATTTAGGACTTCATAGGGTATGCGACGTGCCATTCACTGGGTTGCGAGCCCAAATGAATGTTCCGATACCACGTGCCACCAAAGCACGTTAACATTTCCTCCTGGGTCGAATTGGTCCCACTGCCGCGGGTACCGTTCGAGAAAACAATACCTTGTATACAAGTTGTCCATGACCTTGCGAATGCGTGTCCAACTCGATTGTGTTTTGAAGATGCATGGTAAAATATTAAAATAAGTAAAGGCAACATTGTATTATCTCACCCCATCACGTCGTATTCAATGACTTATCATTACATATTACCATCATTCCCACTTGGTGATCTCGGCGATCCTAAGCCTTACATTTCTCATTGTATTGATTCATTGTAACATTTCTCATAGCATTCTTTCAACAAAGAACAAACAATATTTCATTCATCTCATTGGGACATGTAGCATTTTATTCATTGCTTATAAGAAGACATGCAACAATTTATATCTATTAGCAATATTATACAGGGTGTACATGATTCTAGTATTTTATTCAGTTTATTGAGTCAATAGCATAGCCAGTTCATTTCTCATGTATCATTCTTAGGCATCAAGTCACATTAGCAGTTCAAGTGTTATTCATTCAGCAGTTCAATATTCATGTGTTGTTCATTTCAACAAATCTTAGTATAAGCATCTCTATCAATTAGAAACTAACCATCACAGTTTAAGGGATAGAACATAGAGACATATTACTCTATTTTATTAGGCATGAAGGAGTAGAGAGGACGAACAGTTCCACTCACTTTGGATAAAGGTTCTTCTTGTTCTGATGACACACATCCCCACAAGTCATGGCTCCACCAGCGAGCCACGTTCCAATACTTATTCCATTTGGCCAGCTAAGAGAGACTGCATCAGTCTCAATTCTTTTGATTTCCAACCCAAGTTACGGTCCAACATTCTGATCGTACCAACAAGCCAACCAAATGCCACATACGGAGCGGGGCATTACATAATATCCCACTCAGAAAAAGTTTCATCCTCGAAACTTAAGGGAACAACTCATTCTACTAAATTTAGTTAGTCACAACAAGTTACTCATTCAGCTTCAGTTCAACATCCATTTCGGCTCACTCGACCATGTCGAGATTGCTATCCAACTGTACCACTTAATCTATTAACGATTCAATCCTTTATCTTTTCCAAAATGTTTGTACTTCTTATTGATTTACCAACATTCTTCCATCCAACTCTATCTTTATCGCAGCCTATCACTTCGTTTGCATTCATACACATATCTTAGGCATCCCCAAAACATATACATTCAGCCAAAGTTCGTGCTAGTGCGATTCAATAAGCTCCCTCTACAATGTTATCTCCGTCATAGTTATCACCTCGGTTGGATCCATACACATATCTTAGGCATCCCCAAAACATATGTACTTCAGCCAACTTATGTGTTAGTACAATTCGATAAGCTACAACATAACTTTCTTCTCCAAATCTGACTTAGCATCCTTTCAATTGACTTATTGTTTCGTTCTCTTGCCACAATCGCTTTCTTTCAAGCCAGTACACTTAACATCAGGAACAACTCAGATAAGTTCTTTATCCAAGCACAATATTTCTAACATTTGAGCCAAGAGTTTAACTTAGAGCCAACCATACTAAGAGTTAAGAACAACCAATATACAATTTTATTCCTTTCTGAATCCAACAATGTTTTCCACGGAGGCAATTCGTCTTTTCTAAGGGATATAATCCGAGGGTCACTCACTATCAGTTACCGAGCTAATGGTACAATTTTATGCAATGTTACATCTTAATCTAGCTACCCGACTTTAGATATCGATCCGACATTTCCGTTATGAGCAGTCAATTCCATTTATGGAACAATTCACTTCTCGATACACAAACTCAAGTCTCAACCTACTATTGCAATTCTTACTTAAGGCCGACATATAACTTCACAAGGGTCAAACACCTCTAAGGTACAAGTTGAAGCATATACTTTCTTAAGTCATACTCATCGCCACCATCTCTCGTTCAAAACCACAAGGTCATCCTATGGGTCGCGCCAACGGTCACCTATTATTCGGTCAAGTCTCTAAGGTTAGCTATACCAACAGCTAAACCTAATCACTTGGTGACTTTCCTAGAGTGGACGGCTACAAGGGTTATACTAGTTTCTTCTTCTTAGTGCCAACAGGCAATTGACAGTTCTAAAGAACTTTACCCAAACCTATGGGTATCAACTCAATTTTAATAACTAATCGCCATTGCCAACTATGCGAACAATTGGTTATGAAGCCAATGACCGCTAAGGTCAAGTCAATCTATCCAGGGTCATTCTCAAGGAACAAATTCCCACAGAGGCTCATTCTAGACGTATCCAACGATCGACTAATATCGATCTAGCAACTTTACGGTCAAATTCCAACCCGACATATAATTTCCAACGATCTAATAATCCATCAAGTAAATTCTCTAATAATCCAATTTTTGTTCCAATTCCTTTGTACCCACACGGATCTATATACCGAGACTAACTATTCAAGGGTCATCGATTCTGATGGTTTCAACAGAACTATGGAATCATACTATTCGGTCTGTATGACAAAGTTATACCACTAAGTCATAAACCAGCAATCTATATCCCAACTGACATTCGTCTAGACCGTCACACCATCTACCGATATCACGACCCGCACCCAGTGTAAGGACACGATGTCGTGGGTACGTTCAGCCTACGCCGCAGTGTCGACGGTAGAACTCTATCCTAAGTCTTAACAATAGCTAACCATAATATAATATACCTGTCCAATATGGATATACTCTCCAAACGGAGGACAAACTCAGAAGGATACAACTCAATCACAAAGTAACTAAAGAGAAATGACAGTACGATATGGAATTGATAGAAAGATATCACAGTACGATACAACTAGATTTAGAGAATTAGTTTAAGTTTAATCATCACATCCCAAGGTAGAAGTATTATATATACAACTCATGAAAATAACTGAAACAACCCAGACAATATCCCAGCAATCTACTCTAAGCACTACTGGCAATTCATCTAGGCTAGCTAGATCCTCCGAGTTCTCTGTAAAATTTTGTCAACATATCCAGTCAGGATTGGAGCGAATATATAACTCTAAAACCAGTTCCAATGCATGGTAGAAAATATAGAACTAGCAATAGAATATAATACATGACATACTGTAAGAGAAGTACAGGAATATGAATAGATAAGTAAACTGAGTACATGAAATAGAATAGAGAATCTATGAACTGTAAATAATATAACTGTTTTAGAGCACAAGATGGTTATGTGATCAGTTTAGGTTGCACATGAGTAATCTATGATAACTTCTATATACGTGAGGGTATAATAGACATATACATGAGTACACTAGAGGGGTTTAATCACATAACTACTTCTACTCTCCCTTACCCCAATTAATACACAAGTATCCGATCAAGTTAAGTTATGTACATGATTGTTAGTTTAAACATGAAGCACATGTGAACATGAGAGTACATAAGAGCATATTAGAGTACATGAGAGAACATGAGAGTATATGAGAGCACATGAGAGTACATGAATAAACGAATACAAGGAGTACACTATGCATATGGTAAAGTACACGAACATGGAATACCCGATATACCCAGTAAGGGGATAACATCTTATGACAAGATTCATATAGTACCAATTCGTGTTAACAATGTGTCAGCATCAAGTAAAGTAGTCTAGAGCAGGCAAAATAGATATTATCATGAATGAAAATGATCAGAGAATGTACTTGCCTGATATCGTGGACAACGGGTGTGTATCGATTCCAGAACTGGAGTCCCAGAGACCTATGATATTAATTACATGTTACAAAGTGTTCTAAATTAGACAAATAATTAAAATAATAATATCTACATGCTGTTAGGCCTTCTACGTTAGAAAGTCAAACTTGGGTCAACACTAGTGAAACTAGGTCAAACTTCGGCTGTTGGTCAACTCTAGTCAACATGGTCTATACCCCTATAAGTAGAGGAATACTAAATAGCATATGAATGTAGACACTAGTATACCAATATCTTGCATTTACCCAACTTTAGACATTACCCTAACATACTCCATTACTTATCCTATGATGACCAATTACCGAACACTACCTATACTTCATGCCTACCTACCACACCACCAATCCATACTTAAGATACCTACTCTTGATACATATCCAAGGATTTCCTTGATCCTCTTGATTGCCCCATGCCCATGGCCTATTTCTAACTCATGATTTACTTACATTATACTCATACAATATCTTATATACAAGGATATCTATATAACTAACTTATACTTGCTACTATATGGCCCAACTCTTCTAACTACATATATGAATACTTTACAATGGAGTATAATATGATATGTAACTATACATGAAGACTAATTGGGACTGTATCATAATGGGACAAAACTTATATAGGCTTGGACTGACCAACATAAATGAGGGACAAAATGATTGATATGGAATTGGATACAATTTGGACAGTGGGTGCATGTATTCGACTGATACTCTAAGGAGGTTAGTCAAGTGAACAAGAGGGGTAGATACCCTGCCTACCTGAGCCTTGCCCCAAACCAAGGGTTGTCACATGAGATAAACCATGGTCTGAATCATTAGAGACTGGGTGTATGCAACGAGGTGGGCATTATCCCATAGGCAAAAGGATTTAGTCCAAATACTTGACTCCTACACAAGGATATGAACTATCCTAAGTTCAGTAGAAAATTGAACTCAACTGCCCAACCCACACTTAATCTAACACCTGTATCAAACATGGTATGAACTGAACAAAACTAAGAGGTAACTATGGGTAATAGGTCTTGATAGGAAAAGGAAGGAACCTGACCATTAGATATCAGTAAATTGGCCTATAGCTACAGGACTTGATCCAAGCTCTGAATAATGAATCAGAATAATTATATCTGATACTCAAGTCAGAGCTAAGGAAGGATAGGGAACTGAACATATATCTATGGGACAGAACTTATATACTAAATGTAAAACATAAAGTGAGAGAATGGGCTGATCAAGACCAGTTGTACAAAAATAGAGCATCACATGATGCTCAAAACCTAGGCATAAATGTGTTCAAGGTAGAGATTCAAATGGTCAACACCATACCTTGATGCATGACCTATGTTCAGTTCAAGGTTTGACTGAAAATGCAATGTGGACTAAAATCAAATATAGAATTGAAATGTCATGTTTGTACAGGACATAATTTGCATCATGGACTGAGCATTGATGTTGGGACAAAATAAATCTTAATTTAGGATAGATACATTACATTAGGGTTCTACAGTTAAGATTTGTTCATGAAGATATTTGAGGCTTGCACCCCATCCTAATACTTGCTCTCTAGAATGTAAAGACTGAACCCCCAAAATGTAGTAGTTTGGATAAATACAAAGTAATACAGAAATAATGCAGACAAAGCATTACATGGAATGGGCTCAATACAAAGTGCAAATAGGACAGATCAAGTGATGGGGGGAATGAAATGATGCAGGACAAAGAGCAAGATCCAGATACTTAAATACACATGACCAAATACAGTGGATGAGCTATGAAGAAATGGACAGAACAATAGATTGATTAGGGGGGGTCTGATACCCTTTAGTATCAGTGAAAGATACTCAGGGACAGAACAAGTAGTTAACTTATCAGGCTCACTTGTTATCCATGTGTGGATAGATGAGTAAGGTCAGTTAAAGTGCAGAGAATGTCTTACAATTTAATGTCGTGGACTGAACTGCATGGCAGAACTTACATCCATAACAGGGTTCAGAACAATACAGAACACTTGATTTACGAGTGAATGCATGAGGAACATATAAGATGGGACACCAGAACATATTTTTGGACACAAAAATACTATAGGTATTTAAGCTTGTACTCCATTACATAGGGGTCTGTAGAGATGGTTCTTATTCGAACCATCAAAAGATATGATCTTATCTGATGTGAAAAGTGAGCCTGATATGAAGAAATGAGTATATTAGACATCTGTGAGATTGAATCCTAAAGTCATATGGGTTTGATACATGTGGATAGAACCTAACATTGACTGATACTCAAACAGGTATCAGAACAATTGATGACAGGAACTCAAAGCCAATCAGTGGATAAGTGCAATGTATAAAAATACAGGAAATGCATAGTATGTAGCTGCACACAAGATAAGTGGACAGAGCCATATATGGGAGTGAACATTCTACTGATGAGTAGAAAATATGACAATTATAGGCTGTGAATTATAGGGTCTGAACCATAATGCAATGGTTGGACATCCATATGGCACGGACATAGTATCAAGATGGTTATGTATCAGAACAGAAGGGCATAGTAGATGGATACAAATAACATCAATCAACAAATCAGATTCACATGAATTATATATATAGGACATCACATTTCTAAATGGCCATCAACAAGGTAATACATTACATGGATGTACTATGAACATGAAGGATTTGAAGACTCAAAACAATACAGTGAAACCAAAGAGATGCAGGATACGATACATATACAGTGAATGAGGAATGCAGGATATGCATACATGGTCTAAACCAAGGGGCTTCGACTGACCATTGTTATCTGGATGAGAAGTCTGAACTAAAACCTAGCCTACCCACATGGTACTATATCCTTAAGTCCATTCAATATGACAGTAAGCAAAATAGGACCTGGAAGTTACAAACAGTGAGCACACCATGAACCCAAGCCCCCATATCCAAATTGGTCGACCAAAACAATCCCCAAATCATAGTTAACATCCTACAATGCTAACACAACATATAACCAATGTAAATACCTAATTAAAAGTAAAATTTAAGTATAGAAAGTCCTAAGAGTCATTTCACCAAACACTTGATGTGCGTATCTGATACTATCGTGATACGCACTCCAAATGAATCCAAAACTGACCCAAATCATTCCTAATACAATGGGAACCCTAAATGCATGCATCTACATTAAGGAATGGAAAATTAGAGGGTTTAGAGGGCTCTTACCACTTGAGAGATAGATTCTTAGGAAACAAATCCAAGATCTAGATCTTCTTCAACTTCCAATGGCCAAATTCCTCCAATAGTCTCCCAACTAGTCAATAGAGGCTTTCTCTTTCAAGGGAAAGAGTTTGCAATTGATTTAGGAGATTTTGGAGGAGAAATGGATGTAGGAGCAATTTGGGGGACACTCCTAAAAATGGGGCTTGAAATAAAATAGAAGAAGAAAGAAGATGAATTGGTGATATTAATAGGCAAAAGGGCTATATAGGCCGGCCACATTACGGCTAGGGTTGGGTCATGGAAAGTCTAAATAGTCCTTCTAGTTTTCCTGACAAATTTTCAAGGAAAAGGCTCTTTCTAACTTAGTGTCTTAAGTTAATAAATTCTAAGTGGTTCGTAATTAGACTAGAGGCTTGACTAACTAATTAGAATTGAATCTAAAGTTGTCTAATATCACTAATCAAGTTTTCTTTGGTCAAGTCTAACATCTAATCAATGGTTCTAAGATTTTACCAATTTATGGTACTAACACAATTTATTTAATTAAATAATAATAAAAAGTAGTCAAATTCACAAAATTTCAAAAATACCCTCACTTACAAAAGTGGTAGTTACAATCCTACCCCCTTAGAAAAATTCCTTGAAATTTAAGTTGGTCGTGCTCTTCTTAAGGTCAGGCCCCCAACAATCATGGTCCAAGAAACAAACATACATGGTTATGGTATTTTTGGTTATGACGTATAATATCAATTTGGGGTCTCATCTAGCTACACTAATCACTCCATACCACACTACCAAAATAAGTCATATCAGCGACGTATTTAGCGACTCCAAGATAGAACGTCACTAATTTAGGGGGGTTTAGCGACGTTTTACTAAGAAGTCGTTGTTAGTCGCCAACAGCGACTAATAGCGACGTCTAGCGACTACAATTTATTAAATGGGAACCTGCATCGCAAGTTCGTCGGTACACGTCGCTGATGTAGCGACGCGTAGCGACGCAATTTAAGCGGCATCGCCGTTTATTAAATGTCAGCTACGTTTAGCGACGTCCAAGGACGTCGCTAAATGTTTCATATAGGCTGCGAGGGTTTTCTTTTCGATCATTCACAAATTTTCCCCCCAATTTTTTGTGCGTTCCTCCTCCGCGGCGCTCCTCCGGCGATTTCCCTCCTCCGGCCTCCTCCTCCGCGGCGCTCCTCCGGCGATCTCCCTCCTCTGGCCTCCTCCTCCTCAAGTAGCTCCCTCATCTCTCTTTCTCTCTCTCACACACACATGCACTCTCCCCTGTCCCCGCTTCCCAGTTTCTCCTCGTCTTCTAGCTCTCTCTCTCGCTTCTAGTTCGTGTCTACGAGAGCGTGGACTCGCCGTATGAGCAGCAGTGTGACACCTATTTTGTTGGTTTGTATACGTCGTATCCCGCTGTGTGGACACGAGACTCACAGTGTGACACCTATATACTGATATTGGGAGTTTTTTGGGCATATCAACTGTCAATTTGATGTTTTGCTTGGATTCGAATTCTAATTTAGGGTTCGAGCCCTATTTACTGATACTGGAAGTTTTTTGGGCATTTTTAGGCTTTTGAAATGATAAATAAATTGACTAATAATTATTATCGACTTGTTGAATTCCAAATCGGAGATCCTTTAAGTACCTGTTTCAAGTCCAACTTGTCCATAGTGATCGATATTCTATAAAATTTCAGCTATGTCACGAAGGATGGATACTAATCGTAACCCGACTCCTCCTTTTTTTTTCTTGGGCGGCATAGCTCTGCCCAAACAATCGCTATGGGCGTGTCATGGAAGGGTTCGGATATTCCTACGGGCGGACAACAATCATGCAGTCTCACTACAATACATAGAATATCAACACATTATCAATATGGTACAATATGGGCGTGTCATGGAAGGGTTCGGATATGCCTACGGGCGGACAATAATCGGGCAGTCTCACTACCAAGTATAGTTGAGACGCATATATCAGAATCGGTACAAGCTCTTATCAAAAATGGGTCAAATACAAATACGATGATATAATTACTAAATAAAATAATTAAGCATGGAAATGGTGGTACCGAGAGGGTGCCAGTGTTGATATAGGTGTAATGACAATGATGAAATGCCGCAAGGACGTGCGACGTCCCACCCACGATCCCACAACATCAGAGGTCTGATGGTTTGTATTAATCAACGGTACTATGTATACTGCCCCTCTTTAACAGTATACTATGTATACTGTTAACACATAACCCCCTGGACACCAATACTGTAAGCTTGAGCTTGGCTTGATTAGAATTAATCGAGCTCGAGCTTGATAAGTTTTTCATTTTGGAGTTTGAGCTTGGTATCAGGAAATATGAGTTTGGTATCGAAAAATATGAGTTTGGAAAAATATGGATCCATGATTTGGTGCAGCAGCAGCTGCTTCTCATAATCAAAACTGATGTGGTTAGCCATTGGCCTTAATTTTTAGTTCAGGTTCTATAAGGAATTTGCATTATTCAAAACTGATGTGATCAGGACATTGGGGGTCTGATTTTGAGCCGTGTGAGGAGGAGGAGTGTGTTTGGGTTTTGAATTACATTGGGGGTCTGATTTAGGCTTAAATGATCATATCGGTTTGTTGAGTCTTGGCTTTCTATATATTTGGATTGTTGTTCATTTGTTGTTCATTCGTGGATTCTCTACATTCGTGAATTATCTATATTATTATAAGCTGGGTTTGGAAGTAACTGTCCCATTAATCTGATTTTGAATTACATGTACCAGCCAGACACTGTCCTTACAGCTATTCGACTGGCGAGGCAGAAATCTATATACGACATTTTCTATAAGGAATTTGCATTAATCTACGGTACGACATCGTGATCAGGACATAGTCCCTGCAGCCATTCGACTGGCGAGGCAGAAACTATGTATCCATAGATAAAGTTGACTACTGTCCTCCGACCCCCATCACTTGGCAATGATGATACGACAACCTAACACTACATCTTTTAGTAGTAGATAATATCTTAGTATTAAATTTTGTGGGTTCATCTTATTGATTCTGTTACATCCTTCAGATACTAGATTTGATAAGAACATATACTACACCATATATACAGAACATAGATGATTCACACTAATGTATGCTAGACTAAATTTTGGGTTGCGTTCTGAGCCATTCGTCCCCACACTTGGCAATTAAGCATGTGAAATATATCATTGAAAAACATAAAATTTTGGATTGTTTTCTGAGCCATTCTTCACTTTCTGCAGTAATTATCTTAAAATGGATATGCATTACTATCTGTAGAATCGTTTGTGGATGTACAATCATCATCCTGATGAATTACTATCTGTGTCAATCTTTACAGAATTATCTTAAAATGGATATGAATTACTATCTGCGGAACCGTTTGTGGATATACAATCGTCATCCTGATAACATGTGCGGTGTGCGGGATGAATTTATACAGGGTGTGCAACAGTTCCTACAGTTTGCCAAGGCGTTCCCTCAGTACATGGACCGTGTTTTCCATTGATTGTAAAAGTACAGAACAGTTTTATGGGAGGACTGAACTTAGACTCACAATACAAACTTGCTTGTACAAAGAAAGCCTAGGGACGAAAACCTAGGTACAGCAATCTAAGTATAATTGTTTATTTTAGATTCTAGGGGGTGACAATAGAGGCTCGGGAAAGCGACGGCAGCTCTGCCTTACTCCTTGGACGATCGGTGTGCAGCCTTGGCTCCAGAAGATTTGCTCAACTTTGAAGAAATGCACTCTTTGCTCTCTCTCTGCTCTTCTCTCCAAGTACTCTGGTGCTCTCTCTGATCTCGAAAAGTGCTCCTGTGTGCGCCTCTCTCTGTGTGTGCGTATCTTCCTGTCTTCCCCTCACAAGGGAATGGCACCTTGCTATTTATAATAGTGGGAGCATCATTAGGGTTTACAATGATTGCCTCTTGGAGATGGCGGCGGCCTGTGGATTGGTCAATCTGGGCCATCCGTTTTTGATTATGACGAATCCGGACCATTGAGTGTAGATTACACCAAATCTCATCAGTAATTAATGCTGATTGAAATAAATCTTCCTCATAATGATCTTCTGATATCTGCGAATAAATTTGATTTATTCTCCTGCCACGTGTCCCAGATTATTGGGATTTGACCCAATCTTTGATTGCAATAAATCTGAGAGATTGATCGGCTTAGGATACGTGTCCTAGGAGCCACTGGGGGGATCTGAACCGCATAACGAGTGAGCCGTATATGATTTTGGGCCGCATATGGTTAGGGCCACGTGTCAGGGCTGCCTGGGTAGCGGCCCTCCTTCTAGCCTTTGAACCACATGGAGGTGATCATTGCGAGCCGCATAGGGATACATCCGCCTGAGCCGTATGGAAATGGTCCTCTTGAACCGCATGGGGAGGCCTCTGCTTGAGCCGCATGAGGCTGTCTCGGCCTGAGCCGCATGGAAATGGTCCTCTTGAACCGTAGGGACAGGCCTCTGCTTGAGCCGCATGAGGCTGTCTCGGCCTGAGCCGCATAGGACGGCTTTATTCTGAACCGCATCAGAAGTCTTTGCTCGAGCCGTATGAGGCTGTCTCGGCCTGAGCCGCATAGGACGGCTTCATTCTGAACCGCATGAGAAGTCTTTGCTCGAGCCGCATAAGAACGCCCATGTGGCAAGGCCACGTGGCATTTTTATGGCTCTCGGGGGATTTGTGTCAGAGATCACTTTTTCTTCCCTAGAAATCTGTCATTATGACAGAGTCATAATTACTTTCTCGTGTCAGGACTGTCACTTTTTCAGAGTTGTCAGCCGTCAACACAATTAATGCGAGAGAGCAGAGGAGAGGACTATCCCGCCACGTGTCTTCTGAGCCGCATGGGATGTCTAGGGCCGCATAGTCCCTTATGCCGCATGACTCTATGAGCCGCATGGGCTTTCTGAGCCGCATGGGATTCCTGAGCCGCATGGTCATTTTCTTTAATATTTTCCATGCTTCTACAAGACCCCCTTCAAAGTTTTCAATTTACAAAATTGAAATACTTTGAATGAGAAGCATGGCTGTGTTCTTCTAGCCGCATATAAAATCCTGACCGCATAGAGATCTTGGCCGCATAGATTGTTCAGTCGCAGGAGTGTCTCATCCGCATAGCTCTTTGCCACGTCATTATTTGCCACGTATGGCAATCTTTTGCATTTAAATGTTGTTGATTTGCTGTTAGCTTTAAAGGCCACTTTTTGGTGTGGGATTCGAGGAGCTTGGCCTCCATTTTCGGCGGCTCATTTTGATAATCGAAGAGTCGGTCTGCGTGTAAGCACGGGGATCGAAACGCTTCACTCTAGTTTATAAATATGGATGACTTTGGCTGGAGGGACTTCTTTATCTTCTCCTTCGTTCACTCTTTTTGCTGTCTCCTCTTTCTGATCTTCTTTTTCCGACCGTCGAAGCAAATGGCTCCTAAGTCTTCCAAAGTCGTCCCCGCCGCTGCGAAGGGCAAGAAGGTGACGTCTTCATCGGCCGTCGAGCCCGAAGCGCCCGAATTGCCCTCTGATGTTCGTCCTGCTTTCAATGGTAAGGGTTGCATTTGAATCTTGAGAATCCATGGCTCTGTTGCATATTTATGCACAAGCCTCCACCCGAGTTGATGGCAGAGCCGCATATGCTGTATGGGCCGCATGACTTTCTCATATCCGAGCCGCATAGAAACTGCCCCATGTTTGAACCACATGGGAAGGATTTGAGTCTCTAGATAAAAACCGCATAAAGTCTCCTCTGAACGGAGCCGCATACGTTCCTAACAGGCTGAACCGCATGGCATTTTGCGCCGCATGAGCTCTTCTGTTAGAACCGCGTATATTCAACTGATCCGCATAAGCTATCGAGCTAGTGTCATATGGAACTTCCGTCTGATTTGGGCCGCATGAGACTGTGTTGACCCGAACCGCATAGGCTTCCTCGAAACCGCATCTCCTGAGGCGCAATTGGAATGGAGCTGCATAAGGCTTCGTTGACCCGAGCCACATAGGCTCGTGGGAACTTCTTTATTCAGTCATTTTTTTTGCTTTAGCCATCTTTTAATCCTGTTTCTCTTTGTCCCTCTTTTTTTCAGGGAACCTCCCCACCAACCCAGCAGGAGAGCTTCTTGTGGGTTCAGCTCAGTTCGCCGTGGGCGTGCGGCTTGATGACTTAATCCGTCGTATAGTGGATCAGCTTCCCACTAATGAACCTAGGGAGAGAGTGGCTGCCATTAATAACCAACCTTTCCACTTTCTTTGTTCAATGATGAATTCGGAGAAGCTGGATGGAGAATATCTGAAACCGGCTTTTCTCTTTGGGGATGCCTTTTCCATAAAGAACTCCCGATTGCTGGATGTTTCAGAGTACTGGGATTTTTCTGTAGACGAAGTAGAGATTCATATCCCCGAGATGGAGCGGCATTATCCTCTCTCATGGTTTAACATGGTACCATTGGGCAGGACAATGGTAGGCTCCCTGACTCCTACCCAACAGGGAATGTTTATGAGCAACATCCACTACAACAGGCGCACGGGTTTAGTATGTACGGGCAAGGAATCAGTGAGCCGGACTGTGATGGGGCTGCTCCCTGGTACTTTTGTAAACATGACTGGCCCTAATTTTACTTTCACTCTAGCTGATACTTTTCTGAATCAGCTCGCTCGCAAGGGGTCTTATCCCGTAGGCAGGTTGTCGCTGCTGAACTGGATCAACCCCATTCCCACATGGACTAATCTTACCTCATGGATCTTGAGGAATTATGGGGAATACCTTCGGGAAATTGACCTCTACTCCGCCGTCAGGGGTACCTGCTACGGGCTGCCCATTAACAAGCCTTTGTTTATGGCTCTTTTGGAGCTGTATAATCGGCATACAGGGACTTTCTTTGCCCCCGGAGAAGAGCTGGGGCGTGCTCTCCATGAGATGCACGCTGTTTCTAGATTGCCGTGGAGAGGTGAAGCTTTTGAGGCATATACACCGACGAACGAAGAATTCGAAGACCTGGATCGACGGTTTCCTGGTTTCGTTGCCGTGTACCAAGAACTGTTGTGCCATCATAGCGCCTGCCACCATATGGCTATCAAGAAAGAAAATAGCTCAGAAGGGAGCGCCCCTCACACCACGGCCTGGGTTTTGTATCTTTTCAAGTTGCGTCCCTCCGGCCAAGTTTCGTCTCGAACTCCTCGAACCCCGGAGGAGGTGAAGGATATGATATTGAAGGTCAAAAGGTCGAGGTCTACCCGTGACCGGTTTAGGAGTCGCACTGACTCCCTCAGTTACTTCCATTATGGTACCCGGGAGATGTCTGATAAAGCGATCTTAGCTGGGTTCTTGATGGTGTGGCTACGCAATTGCGTAGTCTCGGGCGGCGCGGGTTCTATGGAAAGGATCAGCCACCATTTTATTCTTCCTGCTGTGAAATTGGTCTTCAAGGTAAGACTGGCGCTCCTCCCGGCCATGGTGTGTAGCATACACCATGGCCTTCGCGCCTTTTCATCCAAAGTCATTGCTCGTGATGTGTCGATGGACTTTGAACGGATAGAACTACCATACCACTACCTCATGGGGTGGTTATTGATGCACTATCGGTCATTGATGAGGCCAGGAACTGATGAAAATGTTACCGATGATGACGCCTTCCTTTTCCGGTACCGTTATCAGCCTTGGGAGCACGATACCATGTCGGCCTGCCGGAGGGCGTTGGCAAGAGTTGATAGGTCCGAATTCTTCGTATCTCTCCCTGAATTCACCCCTGGAGAAGTGAGGAGGGTACACATTGACGGCGTTGATCCCCCCAACTTTTATCTGAGAAGATGCTTCTTTGGTTACATAACATCCGCCCAGCGCACCTGGTGTATCGTTACCGGAATAAGGTATACCTGGAGCCTTATCTGCCCAGTAGATTTTCCCGTTAATTTGGGTATAGTCAATTATTCCTGGATCGCCCTAGCGCTTGCTTGAGCTTTGAGGGCAGTGTACTCGATGGCATCCGGGCTTGGCATTATTATAATACAGCCCATACCCGGGCCAGCTTCTCAGTCCCTGATGCCAAGGTGGCAGGGAATATCTTGTATATAGCGGCCCTTTATCATGTTGCAGCGAGCATGCCTCCTGTCGATTTTGATATGAATACTAGCTTCATCGCTGGCACCGGTTTGGCTAAGAAGCCAGAGGGGTCCAAGAAGAGGAAGAGGGGGGCGAACAAGGTTCCTGCGCCGGACTCAGAGTCCACTAGGGCGGATGAGGAGGATGATGAATAAGATGCCGATGACTCATCGCATTCTTCAGACGAGGAAGTTGGGAATCAACACCCTATCATGTCGGATGAAAGGGCTGCGGGTCAACCGTCTACTTGGTCTGACGAGGTGGTGGAGGATCAACCATCTGCGGTACCTGGCCCTTCGCGTAAACGAAGCAGGCGCGTGACTATTGCTGATGACCGAACCTATTCCACGAAACACGCTGTGGTAAGACGTCGCAGGCTGTTTGTAGATGATGTGGACGTTGTCTCTGAGGTGATTTGGGCTTCAGCTGTTTCCTTTCTTCTTCTTCTATGTTATGGCCTAATCATTTGTTTCTTTTGCTCTTTATAGGCATCGGATGAGCTCGCTCCTCAGGACCCGATTACCGAGGCTGACCCGGTCCTATCTCATTTAGTCAGTGATGTGTACACCGCTATCATTTCTGCTGGGGTGCTTCCGGTTACGGACGAGGATTCCCACCTTGCTGGGATCTCAACCCAGAGGGATGGGGGCTTTACCGCGCCTGTCCCTGAGACATCTGAACCCCAACATGATGACTTTGTGGGTGGGGAAACTACGCCGGCTGTGAACGAGCCGTCGCCTCCACGCTCTTCCCCCGGTAATACAAATCAAACCATAGCTCGTGAATAAGCCTATATATTCCGTCGTCTTATCTTTCATATTATGTCGACTAATGGTTGCTTTGGATGTTCAGGTCCCAACCCTTCATTGCCAGTGAAAGATATTGCTGGACCGAGCCCTACCGGAGAGGGTCTGACGGAACCTCCCTGTACCGTGGAACCTCCGTCTGGGTCGAGCTCGGGGTCCCAGGTAGCAGTACAGCTGGGACAAGGGACGATGCTCCCTGTGTCCTCCTCTGCGAATATAGTTTCAGGGGTCAACCTTTCCTTCCTGCCGAGCATCCAGGCTCTTCGGGCGGCGGAAGAAGAGTTAGCCGCCATTCAAGCATCTTTCCGTACGGAATTTGCTTCTTTGGTGGTGGGTGCAGTAACTTCTAAAGCTGCTCCTTCGGTACTGTCTGCCACTCTCCCTCTGACACCGTCCTCTACAGAGGTCTTGGATGACGCGTTACAGGACGTGGTTGCCAGTTTCCATCGCCACCTGAAGAGGGGGATCGAGGCAGCAGTGGAAAGGGAGACTCCCTTTACTCTGGCCCATCGATGCGCCGGTGGCCAGATTAATATCCTTAAGACACTCCCTGGAGGAGGGGAGCTGGCTGCGCTTCTGGAGCCTAAGCTATTAGAAGCTGATCGTCTCGTGGCCCAATTTCGCTTGTTGTAACAGACTGATTTACCCGCGGTCATAAATCAAGAGCGCAACTTCCTCATTACCGCGGTGGAGAAGGTGATGGCCGCCCGAGAATCGCTCAAGCCGGCTATATTGAAGGACCGCCGGAATTTGACCCGGTTGCACGATCAGTGGAGCCGTCGGGCTGACGAATGTGCGGCTCGGGAAGCGGCTGCCTCTCGCGGGGTAACCGACCCCCGAGAACAAATCCTCGAACTCCAGAGAAAGCTGGCCTTCTTGGAGTCCGAGCTGGAAGCTGCTTGTACCGAAAAAGGAATTGCCATCCAGGAAGCTGACAAGCTTAACAGGGCCTCCGCCAATCTAGAACTTGCCCTGAAGAAGATAGAGACCAACTGGCAGGCATATATGTATCTGAATGATGCGGAGCAACTATCCCAAGAGGCCGAGCGCCGAGCTAAACAGAGGCTTGAGCGGGGGACTGTCTTGGTGAGAGATTGGCTCCTGGAATTATGTAATGCTGAAATGTAGTCGGCCTTTTCTTCTTGTTTCGTTTCTGTTTTCTTTCTTTCTGCAAGGGACGTGATCCCGAAATATGTAATACTTTTTTCTTCCTTCAAATAAAGAGTACTTTCCATTCTACCCTTCATTTGCATTGCTTGTTATACCTGTGATATTGTGGCGATGTTCTCCCCCGCATAGGGGATATATTTGTGGACCTGTTACCCATGGCATACCTTGGTTTTAGGTACAGATAACAAGTTTTGGTCAGGATACCTGAAGCAGCCATGGCAAAGTGGTCATAGGTGCTCTTGGTATTGGGAAAAGGAATGCCGTAGAGCAGCTGGGCTCCTGGGGCATGATGAGATGGTAGGTTTGTGCTAAGAAACTTAGCTGGGGATATTTGTGGGCCTATTATCCTTGGCGTACCCTGGTTTAGGATACGGATAATAAGATGAAAGAAAACCGACATACTTGCTCAGAGGTAATGAGGACATGGCAAGCAGGAAAGTTTTTTAAACGTAGAGTTTTCCTACTCAGAGGTAATGAGGCCATGGCAGGAGTGAACTCGACGGAGGGTATTGGTGGTCAACAGAGGACATTTGTGGTCAACAGAGGACATTTGTGGTCAACAGAGGACATTTTTGGACCTATTACCCTTGGCGTACTCCGGTTGTGGGTACAGATAATAGGTTGAAAGGGGATCATCATACTTACTCAGAGGTAATGAGGACATGGCAAGTATGAAGGTTTCTTCGACGGAGCCTTCCCATTCAGAGGTAATGAGGACATGACAGGAGTGGGCTCAATGAAGGAGGGCATATAGAACGACTCTGAGGTAATAAGGACATGGAAGTTCTATGTAAGGGGTGATTTGTTTTTGGCGGAAGTGGAATGACTCAGAGGTAATGAGGACATGGCCGTTTTAGAAATTTGTGGATCGGTTACCCTTTTTGTGCACTAGGAGTACGGGTAGTGGATCATGAGGGAGGATCTCTTCCAGAAAGAAAGTTCAGAGGTATGGTCATACATGACTTGCTACCTGAAAGAGCGACCGGGATGTGAGTTCAGAGGTACCAGCGGGTACATGACTCGAGAATCTGGAAAACTATGAGGGTGAGTTCAGCGGTACCAGCGGGTACATGACTCGAAAATCTGGAAAACAATAGGGGTGAGTTCAGTGGTACCAGCGGGTACGTGACACAATAATCTGGAGAATATTGTTTAGACATAATACTACTTCAGGAACTTGCCGTTGACGGGCAACATGAGCAAGTCTCCATTTTGCTTAGCGAGGAGGTAAGCACCGTTGGAGAACACGGCCTCGATGACAAATGGACCTTCCCATTTTGGCTGGAACTTGCCGGCGGTCTTGTGAGTCATAACCATTGGCCTTCGGACTGCCAGAACAAGATCGCCCACTTGGAATGTTCTGATTTTGACCTTCTTGTTGAAGGCTCCTGAGATTCGTGCTTGGTATAGCTCGATCCTTTGCTGAGCTAGGAGGCGCTTTTCATCTAAGGCCTCCAACTCTTGTAGTCGACGTCGGTAGTTGTCATCCGCCGTCAATTGATAAGTGAGGACGATACGGAGTGAGGGTATTTGAGTCTCTAATGGAAGAACTGCCTCACTCCCGTATACTAGAGAGAATGGTGTATTCTCGGTAGCTGTTCGGACTGTAGTACGGTACGCCCATAAACACTCGCCGAGCTTCTCGTTCCAGTTGCGTTTGTTGGAGGAGACAAACTTCTTGAGGAGTTTGATGATTGTTTTGTTGAATGCCTCTGCCAACCCGTTCGCTGTCGGATTGTACGGTGTCGAAGCAATATTCTGAATACGGTGCTTATCGCAAAATCGATAAAAAGCGTGGCTTACAAACTGCGGACCATTATCATGGATGATCCTTCGGGACAGTCCGAAGCGGTAGATGACATGATGCTTAAGGAAGCTGATCACGTTTGAAGTCTTGACTTCTGCGAGTGGGACAGCTTCCGTCCATTTAGAGAAGTAGTCAGTGATCGCAAGTATGAAGCGATGTCCTCGGAAGGAAGGTGGGGTGATTGGACCAACGATATCCATTCCCTATGCTTCGAATGGCCAGGATGCCACTGTCGGATGTAGAAATTCAGAGGGTTGGTGAATAAAGTTCGCGTGGACTTGGCAGGCTTTACATTTTCTAGCATAATCTATCGCATCTGCCACCATCGTGGGCCAATATTAGCCCATTCATCGAAGACGGTCCTACAATTTAGGATCGGGCTGGTGGGCCCCGCAGACACCGTCATGAGCTTATCGTATGGCTTCTTTGGCTTTCGCGTTTGACAGACACCGAAGCAGTAATCCGTCGTAAGAGCGGCGATACAGCATTTTTGTCTCTGTATCATAGAAGAATCTGAGAGAACGCCGTCTGATGGAAGTAGCTTCCTTTGGGTTCTCGGGCAGGATGTCGTAGACGACGAAGTCGATGAACGGTTGTCTCCAATTTGGGGCATCATCTATCGTCTGGGCGGAATAACTCGCCACGAATTGTACATTGTTCTTGGGACAGACCAGTTCGTGGCCTATCACATCCACTGATTGGCGATCATAGTTCGGAACTGCTAGGGAAGCGGCAAGACCAGCTAGGGCATCAGCTTCGATATTTCGGAGTCTGGGGACATGTTCGATAAAGAACCACTCGAACGACGAGATGATGTCAATCGCTATTTGGTGATAAGGGATCATGTCTTCGTGGCAGACCTCGTGAGCTCCGGATCTGATTGACGATTAGTTGGGAATCGTCGTATGCTTCAAGGTATTCTACCTCCAGCTCTCTTGCAAGTTGGAGGCCAATGACCAGAGCGTTGTACTCGGCCACATTATTAGAGCAAGGTTCAGTGAGGGAATAAGCACGGTTAATCACCAATCCGGAAGGGGAGACCAGCACTACCCCGACTCCGACAACGATATTGCCTTTAGCTCCGGTCCTCGAAGCACCGTCGAAGAACATTCGCCATATATCATCGTGAGAGGTTGCATGCAAGTCGGCGACCTCATCTGGGATCTCTTCATATATTCTGAAAGACTCTGAGCCTGGGTGGGCTGCTAAGAAGTCTGCCAGGGCTTGACCTTTGACTGCCTTTTGTGGGACAAAGATTATATGATAAGGGGACAGCAATATTGCCCATGTAGCGAGACGAGAGCAGAGTGCCCCTGGTTTAGTCATGAGGACCCTGAGAGGGTTGACTCGTGAGATCACATGTATCGTTTGTCCGGTGACATAGTGCCGCATTTTCTGAATGGCGAACACCAGAGCAAGGCATTCCTTCTCCACAGCGGTGTATCGGTGCTCTGGCCCAATCATCATTCGGCTGAAGTAATATATGGCTTGCTCATGGCATGCGTCGTTGTTTTGTACCAGCAGATCCCCGAAGGAATGTTCCATTGCTCGTACATAGAGCAGGAATGGTTTTCCAAAAACCGGGTCCACCAAGACTGGAGGGTTCGACAAATATTCTTTGATGCTATCGAAGGCGCGCTGGCATTCTTCATCCCATACGAATGAGACGCCTTTCTTCATAAGATGGATGAATGGTCGACATCGCCCGGAGAGGTTGGAAATAAATCTCCTGATGTAAGCTAGCCTCCCTTGAAGGCCTCTGAGTTCGCGGAGATTTCTCGGGGGACCCATCTCCATGATTGCTTTCGTCTTCTCAGGGTCTACATGGATACCCTGTGCAGTGATGATGAAGCCCAAGAACTTCTCGCTGGATACGCCCAGAAAGGACTTCGTAGGGTTCATTTTCAAATTGTGCGCTCGCATTAGGTCGAATACCGTCCTTAGATCCTGTAGATGGTCTCCCTTGCAGCGGCTCTTAACGGCTATGTCGTCAACATAGCACTCCATTGTCTTGCATAAGTGGTCTCTGAAGATGATGCTCATGGCTCTTTGATATGTGGTGCCGGCATTCTTCAAACCGAAAGACATGACTGTGTAGCAGTACGTGCCAATTGGTGTTCAGAATGATGTATGCTTTTCATCGTCATGAGACATTTTGATTTGGTTGTACCCCGATCATGATGTCTGTGATAGGAAGGGGGAATTCATCTTTGGGGCATGCCTCATTCAGATTACGGAATACGATGCAGATTCGAATTTTCCCATTCTTCTTGAGGATGGGCACTATATTGGCGACCCAGTCGGGATGTTGTTCCTCAAGAATGAAGCCGCTGGCTATCAGTTTGTTGACTTCGGCCTCGATCGCATCCATGATGCCTGGGCGGAAGCGTCGCTGTTGTTGCTTGACTGGCTTCGCATACGGCCGAATGTTGAGTTTGTGAAGAGTAATGTCGGGATTTAACCCTGGTATGTCTTCATAGCTCCAGGCGAACACATTAATATATTCTCTGACAAGTTCTAGCAGCGACTCCCGCTCTTCGTCTGCTAGGCTTTTACTGACAAAAATTGGTTTTGGAGAAGATTTGCTGCCGAGGTCAACCTGTATGACTTCATCTTCAGTAGGAGGTTCTCTGAGTTCGAACCATTTTTTCTATTGTGCATCCAATTGCTGGGCCCACGGTTCTAGCTCGAGGATCTCGGGTATGTCTTCGTCTTCCTCGTAAGCGTCGGCGAATGCCATGTTGACTGACAAGACTTGTCTGAACACGTCTCCGATGCTGGTATCCGAGTCAGAAGTTGGTGACCCGGTTGAACTCTCAGGGGTCATAGTAGGCGTTACATACCCTAATTTGCATCGAGTTTTGCTATAGTAGTCCCGTAGTTTGCCCGTCGGGACTGGCGGCTTCAAAGGTAATCGTCGTCCAGTGCCGTAGTTCAAACCTGGCGTCGTCCCCAGATCATACCCCTATTTCTGTATGAGATATTTGGATTGGGGACTATAAAGATACAGAGGCAGTCTTTCGGCATCTGACCCGAGGTCGACTTCCTCTATGGTAAAGGGACACGGGTCGTCCTTCCGGCCGAAGATGATTGGATGGTCTCCTCCCTTGATTATTCGGTAAGCGTCTTCTACTGGAGTAAGCTGGATCGCGATGTACACATTTGTCACCTACGTGTATAGGTGAGAGCCCATACCGTGTTCCATAGCATACATTGTACATAGCTTATTGAGCTCGGTGTAGTTCAAAGATAACCCTTTATTGATGAAGTAAGGTATCTTTTCTAGAGGGATTACATCATCAGGGGAGGGAGCATCAGTGTGGGCAGCCACATACTTGGCTAGCTCCGGTTCTTCTTCGGCTACCCCCTGCTAAGTGAAGACTGAGAGGACGACCTGGGTAGTTTGATCGTCATAGGTTCAGCTGATGGAGCAGAGCGTGGAGTTGTTGGCAGACTAGCGACCCCCAGTTTGGCATTTGATGTGGAGCGAGGAGTGGCTGGTTCGCTAGAAGTGTTAGACCTTGCATCGGGGTGACGACCCTTCTTGGGAAGGCGTATCGTCAGTGGCCTATCGGAGGGATTGAGCTTCTCCTTTGGGGTTGACCAACTTTCGGCAGTCTAATTGTCAGTGGCCCCGTTGTGGATCTCGGTACTTGGCCGGACCTTGGCAGCCGGATTATCATCTGCTCCTCCTGCATCGAGAGGCTGATCGCGTCCTTCCGCATAGTGGCAGTAAGAGGTGCGGACCTGCCCGGTTTGCGAGCTTGGAGGTGGATCGTCAGAGGTTCTTCTGATCCCGAAGCTGTCTCAGTATGAGCTTGTACATCTCCTTCATCAAGGTGCCTCTTTGACTTTTTGTATAGGCAGGAGTCTGAGTAGTAGGATTCGACCCCTTTGAAGGGATCGATATCAGCAAATTCTGTTCTCACGAAGCCGTGTTTGTCGACATATTTGAAGCACTGGTGTAGTGTGGAAGGTACGATCATATAATCGTGTATCCATGGGTGCCCCAAGAGGATGTTGTAAGAAGTGTCTGCATCTATGACATAGCAGGTGACTTCGGATTGGAGATCGCCAAACTGACACTTCAGACGAATCTTCCCGATTGGGTAGCTCCTGTCCGAATTGAAGCCGCTGATGGCAGTGCTTGTGGGGGTCAGGCGATGCATTGGGATGCGGAGATGATGTAGCAGACCTTTCGGGATGATGCTGATGGAAGAGCCAGGATCTATGTGCATCCGATCCACCTTCACGTCGTCGATGTATCCCGTATAGTATAATGGGCGATCGTGCAGATTAGTTTTGATGAGCATGTCCTGCGGAGTAAAGACGATGTTGGGCATTGCTCCCGTACAGGCCCTGTCCTAGAGATCCACGGGTGAGTCCTCCCCGGTGAGGTTGGATTGAGCCAGATAGGCATCGGCATTTTGGAGTGCTTCGTTCAATGCAATACGAACGTCCTTGGAGAGCCTTAGGAGTTCGTATCACTACAAAAAAAGTGACCTTTGGGGACAACAAAAAACCGTCTTAAAAACTGCAATTACCGTCCCAACAAATATTGGGACGGCCTTTGGGACGGGAATGGACGGTCCCATTAGGGTGGCGTGGCAAAAACTTTAGGGACGGATATTGCCGTCATAATTACTGTTAAAGGACGGTTAGGCAAAACGTCTCAAAAGTTTTCAAATTTATGCTTTCGTGGGACGGTTTATTAATTTGTCCCAAAAAATAAGTTTTTGTAACAGATATATTTCGTCCTAATAAATAAGGGACGAAATTTTAAAAAGTACTGTAATCGTGCGAAAAAACTTAACAATTGTTTAAATTATTATGAAATTACTAATTTCCTGTTTATGTATAAAATATATAATTGAATTTTATATACAACAAAAATTCATACAGAACTATTTTATTTAATCGGAAATGCATATGGTAGCCGCAACATTAACAAAGCGTAGCCGCAACATTAATAAAACAATTTCTATAAAACATATTCAAAGGTAATATCCCATTGTTCACAAAATGAAATCCAAGTCTTACATCACTTAGAGTGTTCCTATCAAGTTTTACATCAGTAAGCATTCACTTAATTTACAAAATAAAATCTACGACTTTTTACACAAGTCCAAAACATATATATTTGATTTTCCAAATCTATTGACAAACAGATCCACACATCCATGGCTGCCAGCAGCATTGGCTACCTGGAAACACATGAATAAGCGAGAAATATGGTTAGTTATAAGTAATTGGGACCCTTGGTACATGAATAAGCCTTATATGGTTTAATTAATCAATTAGAAGGTTAAGCAACAATAACCAAAATTTCTCCAATCCTGCAAAGATAAATGGGGCACTAGCACAAACTTGCTCTACATAAACTCAATCTACCATTTCTACCAAGAATCAAGAAAACAACAATAACTCTATCTACCATGTGTATCAGCAATTAGACCTAGGTAGGTAGTATCAGAGTTAATAATCACAACTGCCTCTTACGAAGGCTTTTAATGAAACCAATGAACCATGCAGAGATATGTTATTAGGCATTAGGCTCTTACCAATTTTCAACAGGCAATTGCCCTAGGCTCGGGATATGTTAATAATCACTTGATAGAAATATGTTATTAGGCATTAGGCTCTTACCAATTTTCATTTCTTCAACAGGATGTAAAAAACAAGATAGTACTTGTATCAATATAAAGATATCACTCAACAAGACGAGAAGAGAATTGTCTCCTCACTAAGTTAGGAAAATCTAGATTATACTTCTCATTAGGTTAAGTACTTCCCCGTTGATGTTCAAACTTGAAATTTAATTAAATCATGTCAAATAAAAACATCGATTTGTTTCAACTATTCTTACAAAGTTAATATTTTACCTGACAAAGTGTACGTTGGCTGAAGTGCAAGATTAAGGTAAGTTACGCAACCCATCAGTGTCTTAATTATATGCTAAAGTATGCACCCATCCAATCCATAATACCAATATAGTCAATCAAATGTGTAACCATATACAGTTATGACTAACTAGTTCCTGAAGAGTCATATATAAGTAACATGTTTATGGATAAAAATTGCTCAGAAATTGAAGAATAAGCTGTGCAAATGTGCATTAGAAGTACACAACTCTAAGATATACGAACAAGAATATAACATTTGTAGATGTCTTGAAGTACCTTAGTGTTTTCTACTGGTTGAGGGAATATAGAAAAAGGATTCACCTCCTCTTCAGGAGGTGCAGAAACAATATTAGTATTCTTCTGTTCCTAGCATATAAGAAAAGAAAAGAAAAGAATTATAAAAATAACCACTACCTAGGTTAAATTGTTAGAGGGTACATAAAAAACTACCTCCTCAACTTTCACAGGCTTTTCTTTCTTCTTTTTCAAAGGCTTCTTGTCATCTTCTGCAGTCCTCTCGCCAAGTATCCCACGAAGTTTATCATCAATTACTTCCTACACAAGACCAAGATGCAGAAGAATCCTATATAAGCAGGTTCCACATGATTCGGCACAAATTATGGTTTGTTCTAGTGTATTTTGGAGTGTATGTGTCATGCCCGATACGTGTCCGACTTGACATGGACAGGGCATGGATTTTGGAATGTCTGTATTTATTAAGGCTGTGGGTTAGTTAGGGACAGCTAAAGCTCAAGTACTCCAACTAAAATGATTAACTCATTGGTTCACTCTTGTACTTAGAGGTAACGTTGTATGATTTAGATGTATGTTAGGAAAGAGAGATTTCAGGGTCATCCAGTTGGACCAGGTTTCAGTCTCTGTGACCTCAAATATACTGCAAGAACATATGGGAGGCACTAGGTACAATCGAAACAAATGTTTGTTTTCAAGGATTTCCTCCAAGTGTAGTGACTAACAAACTAAAACGATAATACTAGTGATGTTTTAAAAAATTAGATACAGCCCAAAACTCACTCCATTGCAGTTCAAAATGCAGTCATTGCAATTCCTTGCATACTCTATGGGGAATGTCTGTATTTATTAAGCCTGTGCTTCACTATAATTTTGCCATTGTTTTCTTGTATCTAAAAATAAAAGTCCCATTTATCTTCATGTAATCTATAGTATTTCCTCAAGTGGTATCCACTACCAATTGTCATCTCCATCCATCACTGTAGTGGCACTTGTCTATCTCTAATTTTTACCTCTTAGTGCATATGAGACTTGCAGGGCTGCAAATGAACACTGAACAGACAGCTCGCAGTAATAGGTCGAGCCGACTGCATTAACGAGCCATTGGAGCAAAACCTTGAACATGAAAATGAGCTTGATTTCCTTAAAGATCTGTGCTTGAACATATGAATCACAGCAAGTGCACTCAAGAAGAAGCTCGAGGCGTGAAGCTCAATGAGTACTCGACTCAATTACTTCGATAAGGACTCAACTTTGCTCGACCCGTGGTTCGTATCCATGTTTTTAAAGATAAAGCATCCCAGCCTGCAGACCAAAACTAATATTACTAATCCTAGTGTTGGTAAACAAGCCCAGTACACAGCCTATTGAGTTCCTATTTTCTATATATTGCATGTATGAAATTGTGCTCAACTTGAGGTCAAGCTCAAGCTGCTCCCAAGATGAGAGTGAGCTTATGCAAGCTTCCTCTTGAAAACAGTTTTCGAACTCGGGCTCAGTATCGATCTTGGCTTGATAATTATGTCCGTAAACAAGCATACTTGAACATGCCAAGTTCTACTCAACTCCGCTAGATTTTAGCCTAGAGACTTGTTGAACATGCCAGTGTGTATCTTTCTTCACCATTTTAATTCTGGTTTAATTGTTTCGTTTGAAGGATCTGTCATGAGAAACCATACCTTAGCCTATATATCTAATGATATCAATCAAGATTACTGTCAAACTTGTAGACTTGTAATATTATTCAAAACATGAACTACGCTGAAAGGTATTGACATGTACCCAAGGGTGAATTAAACACAGAAAAAGAAACAAAACATGACTACCAAGGGAAACAAATTAATATTGATGTATACCAAGACATGGGCATGAATTAGTAACAAATAATAGGGAAACAAAAGAGATGGATTGTACACATGGGCATGAATTTACTATATAACAAGTAACAAAGCAATATTGAAGTATACCAAGACAAGCCATGATGAAGAAAAGAAATCAGTTCAACTTAATAGAATCTGGCAGATTAAGAACCTTTAATAGTAGAGAGAATGTGTTGAAGTTCCCAGTGCTCTCCTACATCACTTGTAGAAAATATTTATGAATCTAGAACACTGTAATTTAAAGAAAAGACCTACAGTGAGCACACGAATCTTAAGTATCAAGAAACTTTTGTAATCGGCTTTAAGTATCAAGAACTTTTTATGTTAATGGTTGATCGTTTATCTAAGAAAAGTATCTCAAAGAAGTTCCTGATCTTATATACCCAGATTTTTTTATTAGACATGCAGTGAGCATAATAATGAGCTAGTTGTTAGCTTACTTGTTTCTACTTCTCTGTCTTCAGCTTCAACTTCTGAAAAAGGTTGAGACAAAAAAAATTTCCTGCGTCTATCAGCGGTTTTGTGATCTATCAGTGGTTTTGCATCTATCAGTAGCTTCGCGAGGAGCCTGAGCTTCTGGCAGAAATAAACGATAAGAAACCAAATGAGGTCCAGTTGTCGTTCTTATGAAAATGACAGCAGAAACAACACACTCGAAATAGGAAGCAAGCCCATAAAACCAGAAGAACCTATATGTTGTAGGGATATAAATAATGTACAGGATACATCAGTGACTTCGATTTCGGTGTCCTAAAATAATTTGGATTGTCGCGTGCCGAGTACATGAAAGACACGAGACGACACGGGCACGACACTACATAGACTCAATTATATTGAAGAACTGAATGACATAGGAACTCAATTTGAAGACGTTATATTATGAAAATCCACAAACCCTCATCTGAAATTAACCGTAATATGACTATCATAATGAACCCCCATCTAATAGAGAATGGTTCTCATCCCTATGAATATTATGGAAGAAGCTCACCACCAATGTAAAATGTGTCTTGAGAGACGAAAAATGCTTTAATAGGAAACAAAAAGATTTAATAGAAAACAACATGAGCTTTGTTCAAAATCATTAGACTTTAAACAAAAGATCTTACAAAACTTTAATCTGAAAAAGTAGGCTTTGGATACAACTCTAGTGCTCGAGTTCAAAAAACTTATCACTACTTATCACTATAGTAAGTAGGTAAAATCCTAAGATAAATATAAGTAACTAAAAACCAGTTAAATCTTTGAGCAAAACTCTAGTTCAATATGGCATCTAGATTTTTACAGTTGGCCCTTTCTCTTGCATTCTCCAAATGGGTGTATCATTAAAAGTTGTTGGAAAAGCCAAGAGTACATATGCTTGACGTTTGAGATATAAGGAAAACAAATGCACCCTATAGTAAAATAGGAAAGATTTGCTAACCTCATTTAGTAAAATTCTCATTCAACTATAATGCTCCTACGTTCATTAAAAATCAATCCATACAGCATAGTATAGTCCTTTATCAAGTACTTGAAAAATCAAGTGAGCAAAATGAACGTCTTTCAGGTTGCCGAGTATTCCATAACCATATTCAAAAGGGAAGCAACCATTTAGTTTAGCTGATCCAGGAGATCATGCTCTTCCTCCATTTACACTCCTTAAGTAGTCTACGGAATTCATATTTATGGCATTTATAAAAGCTTTATCCAAATGAAGGCTCTTTATTTTGAGACAAACTTGTCTTATGCTTGCTTCATGATCAAGCCGGTTAAACTTTCATGGGGGACAAGGTGCTATTTCTTCAGGTCTATAAACAAATTATTTATATAGTATCTACTGACAGGAAGAACCAAAGATGCTTAATAATAGAATGTTTCATTTCACCAAGGCCAAGCATTTCGACGTCATCTTATAGATCAAACTTACAAATGATATCAATTGACATAAATCTTGTCCTAAAGAATAGCAAATGTTTTCTGAAAGAAATTTAGCAAACACATTTTCATACATCACATATCCGCCAATGCTCCATATAGAACTAAAACTTGTCATTCTTTTTTTCTAAAATCTCAAAAAAAAAATTTAAAAATTATAAACGAAGTTTGATCTCAAATAATGGTTTCCTATATGAAGGCTTGTCTGTAATTAATTAAGATATGCCTATTCCTTCAGTTAAACCTAGCTATTCCCTAAAGAAGAAGTAAATATAGAACTGGGTTTTCAGAATTTCATCTAAATCCCCAAATCTTATCTTCTTCGTCAACCAAAATGTAAAGAAAGAAAATTAAGACCAAGAATTTATTTATGAACGAAACATAGAGCATAATGAACTAAAAATATTCAGTGTGCCTAATGAATAAAGACACTTAATTATAAGATTAAACCATCAAAATAGTATTTCTTGTACAACCCTTACAAAGCCAAAAAGGATCATACCTGTAGTTCATACTTCTTTTCGACAGTTTAGAAGTACGGGATACCACCAATACCGGGAGCCAACTCGAGCAACATCAGGGGAACCCTATTGCACATCATCAAACTCTTTTCGGATGTTATCAACTGAGTATTTTCTAATGAGAAAAAGTATGCAAATAGCAAGTAGTGTATGGAACAGATACAACCTGATATCATTATCATGACTAGAATCACTATAACATGATTAAACAAATGATTGGGCATTCATATTATACTTCTAATATGGTCGCTTCAATATGATCAATATTCCCAACTAATCATATCTATGTTAACTAACCATCATCACTGAACAACATCAAAAAGCACTAGAAGAAAAAGTCTAAAAATAAATGCGGCCAAAATACCTTGTATGCAGTGCTAGAGCAACCATGACTATAAATAAGAAAATTGGTGAATTGAGGAGGAGGCGCTGGACAAAGGGGTTCTGCTGAGGATCAAAAAGATCCTGAGAGAGTAGTCGTGGCGGCTAGCACGCATGGAGGAGCGGGGGCTCCAGTAGGCGACATCTTAGACCTCCCCTCTTTCGATCTATACAAATGGAAAGGGCTCAGTCTCTCAAATCGATCTAGGGCTAAGTCCCTCTCTCAGAGAGAGAGAGAGAAAGAGAGAGAGAGAGAGAGAGAGAGAGAGAGAGAGGGGTTGAAATCAATCTAGGGCTCTATCTTTCTCCTCTCTCTTTCTCTCTTTTCACATATATAATTAAAGAGGACAATAGCATCCCTTAGATCTTTTGATCCAATGGTTAGGAATAATAATTGATAGGAAAAAAGATTCCTAAAAAAATTGGGATGATACTTCAGGCCGCCAAATAATTGCAATTCCCGCCGAGAATATTTGGGATGGTCCCATAATTTATTTGGGACCGAAAATATTAATAGTCCCAAATAAAACTATTTTTTGTTACAAAAAATATAGTTGTCCTAAATATTAATTTTTTAGGACGTTTCAGACTAGCGTTCCTATTAGTGTCGTCCCAAAAGTCCACTTTTTTTGTAGTGTATAGTGACAACTTGGCCGGTGTGTTAGCCAACTGTGCTAAGATGTCAAAGTTGTAGGGGCTCTCTAGCCCTTGGGATGCCTCTTTTCGGAGGGGTTTGTCGAAGCGAGTCTCCCTCGGCCTAGGCATGTCGGTCGTCGAAGGCTGAGCCAGTCCCGGAGCATCAGTTGTAGTGGGTTGATGATTTTCAGCTAGGTTATCAACCACAGGTCGGGATTGTGCTCCAGACCGTGTGACGACGGCTATAGCTTCCTCTATGTCTGCCGAGATTATGTGGCAGGTCCTGACTTTTCTACTTTTCTTCTTGTAGGTGGAAGATGGTGTGGGCCATGTCATTTCTGATACTAAGTTCGGATGGATCCACATGACCTCCCCTCGTGATGTGGCGAGGGACACTAGACCAGCAGCCTGATCTCGGAGAGGTAGAAGATTAGCAATCTCTATTATCGCCAGAGGGATGGGGACCACCCCGTCTTGAGTTTCCATTGGAGGGAAGCTGCCGAATTGTACCGACACCATATTGGCTGCCACGGTTACCTTTTAGAAATCGATAGCCAGAGCGTTCGAATCGATAAGGTTTTGGATGTACCATTTCAGCTGGTAGCAGTCGTGTGTAGCATGATAGACATAGCGATAATAATGGCAGTACTTTGGATTCTCCATCTCTGCCGGCCGCGGTTCCCGTCTTGGTGGAGGAAGCTGGATTCTGTCTCCTTGTATGAGCATGTCCAGGATGGGCTTGACGTGAACGTCTTCGAAGGAGTACGTGATCTGCGGCCATTATTTGTTTGCTGGCTTTGGCTCAGGTTTTTGTGCCGTGTCGGCCACCATAGCCTGCTTTCCTTTGCTATCCCGATTGTTGGAGGGGCCACCCCCATTATCGTTGTTGGGACGCTTGCCCTTATTTTTTTCTTCCGAGATGTGTAATCCCAGTTGGCGAGCCTTTTTCAATCGTTCTTCCGCGCTTGTGGCGCTGATGATGAACGTCTTCCAATCCTTGAATTGACTTTTGCCTATCCAGAGACTGATCGTCGGAAGCAGTCTCTTTTGGCAAATTTCAATCAAGGAGGAATCGAGATTTTCGGAGGGCAGCTTCATGGCAGTTTGGCGGAACCGCTCAATGTAGTTCCTTGTCAGCTCCTTCTCCCCTTGGACGACGTCCATGAGGGTGGACATGGTGACGTCCTGCCCTACTTCATAGAATCTCTCCAAGAACATGTGCTTGAAGCCGGCGAAGGAGTAGATGCAGTTGTCCGGCAGATTACGATACCAGTCGAAGGCGACTCCTTCCAATGCCCCGATGAATAATCGTGTGAGAATAGCATCGTCATGGGGCAGTGGTCGGTGGTGACCTCGAAGTAAGTGATGTACCGACTTGCTGAGGTCTTGCCATCATAGGGATTGATATTGAACGGCTTATATCTTGGTGGGAATGGCACATCCCTCCATGCAGCGGGGTATGGTTGCCGTGTTCTGAGGTCTTGGGAATTCTCTCGGGCATGGAACATGGCTCGGAGCTCTTGGACCTCTCTTCTTACTTCGCGGGCTTCGTCCACGACGGTGGGGGCCGTAGTTTCTGGAGGATTGTTGCCCGGGTTTGATGCTGCCGAATTCGAGTCCGCATTGACCGCGGGACTCGTACTGGTTGGGCCAGGCGTCCCTCCTTGCAGAGTTAGAAGGGCCGCTTTAATCTCGTCCACAGACTTGACCAAGGCAAGCAATATGGCTTCGAGAGTGTCGATGCGCTGGCGATTACTGGAACCACCTTGGTTGCTGTCTGTCATGAATACCGTTTTTACATGAGGAGAGATAGACGGAGCGGTGGAGGAAGCGCCCTCCGAATCGTACCCCTGTAGTGAGAAGTCGTCGGGGTATGTGGGCACGTTCTCTTCTGATTCAGACTCAGAAGGAACAGTACCCCCAATCTCCGAGTTTGTCTCGTCTTGGGAGTTGTGGATGTCCTCGGGGACGTCGATATTTGCTACATCTGATGGGAGAGTTATCTCCCCCGGCTCGTCTTCTTGGAACATTGGGTTGCTGTGGAGGCTCGGAGGGGTGCTACCCCCAGCCTCAGCAACCTCCTGCGTTATGGACGACGAATCTCCTACTGTAGCAGACTTCGTCTTAGAGCGAGTACCTTGGAAAACTCCGGTGGTGGGCACCCGCTTAGACGACAGTCTTTTGGTCACAGTGGTTGAGATTTTCGGGCTGGGAATACTTGTCTTCTTTCCCCTTCCATCAGTGGGGACTTTCCGAGCAGAGTTACAAGACACGACGGGAAGTGCCTCGTCTTCTGACGATGGCTGTCGCAGTCTTTGAAATACGGACTGCCGACTTTTTTGTGCCTTCGTACTGTTGCAGCAGCAGTTGACGATGACTTGAGTGCAGTGGCGTCCATGAGAGGACTTTTTGCACCCTGATGTATCTTCACTTTCCTTGCGTTTGTGGAGGATAGCCTCACGCAAGTTAGATGGGACGGGGTCGACCATCTGTGCTTCCGAAATTCTGGGAGACTTTTGCGAACCTCTCTGTCCGTCCGCCGCCGGGGGCTGGACTCGAGTGGTTCTGTACAACTTCCCATCTGAGGCCCGCATAACGGTATACGGGACGCTCGGATGGCAGAGGGTAGATCAGCAGATCAAAATCGCCAGGCTCGTGCCGCCTTAGACTTCTTCGTTCTAGCGCGTAAGGATACATAGTAGGAAGAGTCTAAGTGATACTGGAGAGAGTCAGACATGTCTTCTTGGGAGCACAAGAGATCAGGACCATAAGAGAGGCGGTCGAAGACGGAACCGCGTGGAGTAGGCATCATGCGGCTGTCTTCGGTGGTCTGTATGCGGTTGGCAGGCGCAGCCGCATAGGCCTTCTTCATGCGGCTGGGAGTCTCAGCCGCATGATCCTTCTTTATTTGGCTGGATGATCTGGCCGCATGGATTTTCTTCATGCGGCTGGTGGATCCACCCTCACAAGCCTCCTGCATGTGGTTGGCAGGAGTGTTCGGCTTCTTCTTGGGATGCACCGAGTCACTCTTTGCCCCTGCAAGTCCAGCATCGTAGTGTTTTCCTTTGCCGAACTTGGGAACAGCAGAGTTCTTTGTGGCTTGAAGTGGAGCCGTATGAGAATCGCCCTCGCCGTCTTGGGCAGCAGAGAGTATCCCGTCCAGAGCTTGTGGAGGAGCGAATGACTTCGGCCTCCACTCACAGCGAGCTTTCTTTGTGCGGGTTCATTTCTGGATCGGGCCAGCACTTCCTTCAGAGAGCATCTCTTTGAATGCCTGTTGGTCGAAACGGACGACCATCTTCTGTTGCGTGGAGCCAAGCTTGGCTGCATCCGACTGTGTCACCAACTCTTCAGCCGTGGAGAAGTTTGTCCCCAGCAGAGTCGCCATCGTGTTTGCCATTGATTGTAAAAGTACAGAACAGTTTTATGGGAGGACTGAACTTAGACTCACAATACAAACTCGCTTGTACAAAGAAAGCCTAGGGACGAAAACCTAGGTACAGTAATTTAAGTACAATTGTTTATTTTATGTTCTGGAGGTGACAATAGAGGCTCGGGAAAGCGACGGCAGCTCTGCCTTACTCCTTGGACGATCGGTGTGCAGCCTTGGCTCCAGAAGATTTGCTCAACGTTGAAGAAATGTTCTTTTTGCTCTCTCTCTGCTCTTCTCTCCAAGTACTCTGGTGCTCTCTTTGATCTCGGAAAGTGCTCCTGTGTGCGCCTCTCTCTGTGTGTGCGTATCTCCCTGTCTTCCCCTCACAAGGGAATGGCACCTTGCTATTAATAATAGTGGAAGCATCATTAGGGTTTACAATGATTGCCTCTTGGAGATGGCGGCGGCCTGTGGATTGGTCAATCTGGGCCATCCGTTTTTGATTATGACGAATCCGGACCATTGAGTGTAGACTACACCAAATCTCATCAGCAATTAATGCTGATGAGATATATCTTCCACATAATGATCTTCTGATATCTGCGAATAAATTAGATTTATTCTCCTGCCACGTGTCCCAGATTATTGAGATTTGACCCAATCTTTGATTGCAATAAATCTGAGAGATTGATCGGCTTAGGACACGTGTCCTAGGAGCCACTGGGGGATCTGAACCGCATGACGAGTGAGCCACATATGATTTTGGGCCGCATATGGTTAGGGCCACGTGTCAGGGCTGCCTGGGTAGCGGCCCTCCTTCGAGCCGTTGAACCACATGGAGGTGATCATTGCGAGCCGCATAGGGATACTTCCGCCTGAGCCGTATGTAAATGGTCCTCTTGAACCGCATGAGGAGGCCTCTGCTTGAGCCGCATGAGGCTGTCTCGGCCTGAGCCGCATGGAAATGGTCCTCTTGAACCGCATGGGAAGGCCTCTGCTTGAGCCGCATGAGGCTGTCTCGGCCTGAGCCGCATAGGACGGCTTCATTCTGAATCGCATTAGAAGTTTTTGCTCGAGCCGCATGAGGCTGTCTCGGCCTGAGCCGCATAGGACGGCTTCATTATGAACCGCAAGAGAATTCTTTGCTCGAGCCGCATACGAACACCCACGTGGCAAGGATACGTGGCATTTTTATGGCTCTCGGGGGATTTGTGTCAGAGATCTCTTTTTTTTCCTAGAAATCTGTCATTATGACAGAGTCATAATTACTTCCTCGTGTCAGGGCTATCACTTTTTCAGAGTTGTCAGCCGTCAACACAATTAATGCGGGAGAGCAGAGGAGAGGACAATCCCGCCACGTGTCTTCTGAGCCGCATGGGATGTCTTGGGCCGCATAGTCCCTTATGCCGCATGACTCTCTGAGCCGCATGGGCTTTCTGAGCCGCATGGGGTTCCTGAGCCGCATGGGTCATTTTCTTTAATATTTTCCAAGCTTCTACAAACCGTACAAAAATTAAGTATCTATGTGTGAGATGTCGCAACTTAAAATATCATTTGGAAGTAGATGTGACATATCATTTGTATTCGAGGGGTTTCATGCCAAATTATTATAAGTGGACCGCGTACGGAGAACTTGTGCCTTTAGCCTCCGAGCCGGAGCCTTATGTGGAGCCTTATGTAGATGTCCACGAGCATGCTGATTACGACCAAGGGTGGACGAACATGGTTTTCGATACTGCAGGGCCTAGTTTCGATCCGAACAATCAATATGCAGCTGAGGAGGCACTGAATGCCGATGCTGCAAAGTTCATGGAGTTGCTGGAGAATACAAGGACTCCTTTATATCCTGGTTGTGATGACCATTCACCGTTGGAGGTGATTACAAGATTGTTGAGCATAAAATCAAATTTTAACATGTCTCTAGAATGCTACAACTAAATTCTGGAGTTAATTAAAGATATATTGCCGGAGGGTGGCAAGTTACCTAAAGACTTCTACCGATCCAAGAGAATGGTGAGATCGCTTTGGATGGGGTATGAAAAAATTGATGCATGTCGCAATGGATGCATGTTGTACTATAAGGACGACAAGGATGAAGATGCCTGCAGATTTTGTGGTGCCGATCGCTTCAAGGCAACTAGTACAACAAGGACTTCTGGTGCACGCAAGCCAACAGATTCGATACACTATTTGCCTTTGACGCCGTAGTTGTAGAGGTTGTTTATGGCAAAGGAGACAGCTGATAATATGAGTTGGCACAAGCGGAAACAAATAGATGGAGTACTGGATCATCCATCCGACGGGGAAGCATGGAAGCACTTTGATCGAGTATATCCCGATTTTGCTTCGGAGCCGCGTAATCTCAGATTGGGGTTTTCCTCCGACGGTTTTACCCCATTTGGACTTTCGGGCTCATAATATTCTTGTTGGCCTGTGATTGTTACTCTGTACAACTTGTCGCCTTGGATGTGTATGGAGACTCCTTACATGTTCCTAACTGTTATTATTCCAGGTCCGAAGAACCCGAAGAGGAACATCGATGTGTACTTACAACCCTTGGTAGATGAGTTGAATCAGTTGTGGGAAGTAGGTGCAACCATATATGATATTTCCAGAAAGCAGAACTTTCAGATGAGGGCCGCACTAATGTGGACCATCAATGATTTCCCGACCTATGGAATGTTATCGGGTTGGAGCACCCATGGTCGTCTCGCATGTCCGTATTGCATGGATCGCACTAAGGCTTTCCGTTTGAAATACGAAGGAAAATCGTGCTTCTTTGATTGTCATCGACAGTTCCTGCCAAAGGATCATCCGTACCGGAGGAACAGGAATACTTTTCGTGCTGGCATGGTAGAGAAGTGCAGTCCACCGCCACGGTGGTCCGGGGACACGATATGGAAGGAAGTTAAAGAATTGTCAAGTACTATTGAAGAGCCTACAGCGGGGTACAAGTGTGATGGATTTGCCCGCACTCACAACTGGACGAAGAGGAGTATATTCTGGGACCTACCATATTGGAGTGACCATCTGCTCAGACATAACCTGGATGTCATGCACATCGAGAAGAATGTATTTGACAATATAATAAATACTGTGATGGACGTAAAGGGGAAGACGAAAGACAATCCCAAGGCCAAGTTGGACTTAGAAGAAATATGCAGACGTCCAGAGTTGCATTTGATAATGGAAGGCAGTGGGAAGTATAAGCAGCCCAGGGCCATTTTCTAACTGGAAAATGAGGACAAAGGTAAACTTTGTAGGTAGATCCAGGGCCTAAAATTTCCAGACGAGTACGTATCGAATTTGAAAAGATGTGTTGACCCGAAGGAGAACAAACTACAGGGTATGAAGAGCCACGACTGTCACATTTTTATGGAGAGGTTAATCTCGATTGCATTTTGGGAATTCTTACCTCAGGTCGTTTGGGATCCACTGACAAAGCTTAGCATATTCTTCAGAGATCTTTGTTCTACTAAGTTGCTCGTCGATCGGCTTGAAAAGCAGGAGAAGGAGATTGCAGTAATATTGTGTAAGCTTGAGAGGGTGTTCACTCCGAGATTTTTTGACTCTATGGAGCATTTGCCAATTCATCTTTCATATGAGGCACGTATTGGTGGGCCCGTCGGTTATCGGTGGATGTACCCGTTCGAGTGCCATCTAAACCACCTGAAGAGGAAGGTGAAAAATAAGGCACGGGTCGAGGGTTCTATTTGTGAAGCCTATGTCCTTGAGGAGATTACAAACTTTTGTTCAATGTATTTCAAGCCTCATATTGCTACAAATAGAACAAGAGCTCCGAGGAACGACGATGGAGATATAGAATATAATGATACATTATTGAAAGTCTTCAATGCTCTTGGAAAGCCTTCTGGAAAACTGAAAAAGAGATATTTGAATGATGAGGAACTAAAGGCTGCCCAGTTATATATATTACTCAACTGCGAGGAGGATGAAGTGGAAAAGCTAGAGTGGTAAGTAAAAATCTTCAACGTTCAAGTCATCTATTTGTTGATTACGTTATTATAATTTAACGAGTATATCTCGATATTTATTGGTTTTCAGCAAATTTAATGATGAGGTGAGGTCAAGTAGACCATACATTGCAGATGAAGAAGTAGAAGAAGAAATGAGACTTTATTTCCCGCCTTGGTTGATTGCATATGTATGTAAGAAGCTAGTTAGAATCTTCCTCCATTCACAACTGCACAAGAAATAACTTAACATTGAACCTAATTTTGTATCTTCTCGTGTTTAGGTCGATCGTCCGGACGTCATCCTTGAGAATGAATCTATTAGAACTCTTGCCAAGGGACTAATTTATGCCGTCAAAATATGGCCAAGTTATTGCGTGAATGGATTTAAGTTCAAGTCAATAAATGCTCCCATCAGAGATAGCTTCCTGGATCTCGATTCCACAAAAAATAGTTGCTTGTGTATCAAATCTACAAACTACAAAGATGTCACTCCAGGCAATGATTTCTATGGCATCTTACGAAAGATCGTGGAATTGACGTACAACTATGGCATAGAGCCTGCCAACATCGTGTTGTTCAAAGTTGATTGGTTCGATCCCATACAAGATCAAGGATAGAAAATTGACAAGCATGGTCTTGTGGATATTAACTACCGTCGTCGATACCAAGGATACAAACCATTTATCCTAGCAAGTCAAGCTCAACTCGTATATTTTACAACATATCCTTGACGGAGAACAACGAGGTATGACTGGTGGGCAGTATGCAAGACTAAAGCCAGAAATACCTACGACGTCGACGAAGTGGCTTATCAGGAGGACGAGCTGCCTCTTGTACCAAATACAGTTGATGTCGACTCAGCAGAAGTTCTCCATTCAATATCTACTTGTGTAGAAGAGGTACAAGTATTCGAAGGAGAAGACGAAGGAGATGCTAGTGACGATGAGGAGGAAGAGGAAGAGGATGAGGAGGAGGAGGCAAACGAAGAAGATAAATTTTCAGAGGATAATTGAGAAACTGTGATTTTAATGTATTCATATTTCTGTAATCTTAAATTATGAACTATGATTATTTCTATTAGTATTCAGATTTTTGAAAACTTAAATTATGAACTCCAATGTATGCAGATATTTCTAAACTGTCATTGTATTTATTTATATTTTTAATCATATGTTATTATCAGCATGGCAGGACGACGCGGAGGCACCTCAGGACGACACGGAGATAGGTCAGGACGAGCCGTATCCTTAGGTGGGCAGAGAGCTCCGTTACCAGAGGATGGCTCCGGACCATCATCTGACCCGAGCACTCCTTTGTACCATACGGTCGCAGGTCTGGGTGGCAGTACACCTACGACGAGCAGTTCCAGGCTTGCTGATCATACTCCTTCCCCTAGCCTTCCTACCGCTGACAGCAGCATGGGGGGTAGGGAGCAGGTGGAGGAGGTAGTCCCTACTTCCGCCCGGGCGGATCCATACCAGAGCGACCCTCCATGCGCACCTCAGGACGAGACGAGGATGGAGATTTGGGCCGACGGTCCTACAAAGTAAGTTAAATAAAAATATATATATATTTTTTATGCATGTCTATATATATCTATATATATATATATATATATATATATATATATATATATATATATATATATATATATTCATTAATACGTCAGTTATCGTTGTATACAAATATCGTCCCTCGTCGGTACAGAGAGCGTTGGGCTCCTTTCTAAGGTCCAACTATGGGGGTCCGTGGATCAACTACTCGGATGCCTCGGAAGAGAGGAAGGCATTCTATTTTTCCCACTTCAAGGTAATTAAAGATAGTTTATTTAGTATGATTAATATAATTTTAAGCATTTTTTAGAACTTATTATTTTAATTTGTAATTCTTGTAGAGGACTTATTTTTATCCAACACACCGGGCCGAGCAGATTGAGAGGCAGTTTTCTGCCGTCGCCGCCAAGTTGATCCATGATGCAGTTGACGATCAGAAAGCTTGTCAGCACTCCGGAAAGCCAATTGCTGGTTGGATCACGCCTGACCAGCGGACCATGATGAGGGCTCGATTTGAGGATCCCCGGTACAGAGAGCGGTCGGAGAAGGCGAAGGCGGCTAGGACGAGTGCCAAAAAGTGGTGTGGTGGATCGATTCCTATGACGGAGCATTTCCGTCGTCTGGTATGTAATTTATTGCAATATATAAGATTTTATTGATAGTAGGAGTATATAATTTTCTATTTTACTAAAGAATAAAATATAACAAACACGCAGGTATAGAGGGGTGAGGATGCAAACATGGTGACCGTCTTCCTGGCCACCCATCGGAAGGACGGAAAGCTCATCGACGACCGGGCTACTCAGAGCTATGTAAGTACTAATTTAGATTTCGTTAATTTTTAACACAACTTGAAGAATATACAGATAACCATATAGTTAATAATAATTAAATAGTTTAGACGTTTATTAGGCTAATTTAGGTAAGTACTGATTTATAGAGATGCACAATGATTTCTAGGACGAGTTTTTTAGGCTACGTGAGCGTGCGAGTGCTAGTACACCGACAGAGGGAGGGGTTGGTACAACGCAGCCCTCTCCGCCTCAGTCGGAGGACGAGCTCTGGAAGACCGTCGTTGGTGGTCTTCATAAAGGTACGGACTACGGTACGGGGTCCTATGACACATTTGTTGCGACGCAGGTAACCAGGGCTTCCTCTGCCAGTACGCATTCACAGCCGTCACAGGCCGAGTCATCCCCAATCGAGGATACCATTGTCCGCCAGATTGCTGAGCTGCGCGACGATATGCTGAGGAGGATTTCTGAGCAGCCTGGGTCTCAGGTGCAAGGGGACGCTGCGTCAGCCACCGCACGCTTTGACATGCTCGAGCGCACCGTGAGGGACGTACAGGGGACTCAGGAGTCCATTCACAGCACCGTTACTAGGATAGCGGCTTGCATAGAGCAATGCAGTGCCAGACTGCTAGCCTTAGAGGAGACGCGAACGCACCCATCTCCAGCGGTTACACTGCCTCCTTCTCCAGCGGTTATACTGCCTCCTTCTACAATGGTTGCATTGCCTCCGCCTTCATCGTCGTCGGTGGTTCTTACACCGGAGCAGTATGCTTACCTTCTTTCTAGGAGTGGTGATGCTCCTCCTGATCAGCCGTAGTCAACATATATATATATATATATATATATATATATATATTGTTGTGTGATGGCCCATTGTTGGGTCTTTTATATGTTTATACATATATTATTCTTATGTAGAGCATTACGTTTGACATTGTTGTTACAATTTTTCATATATCTGTGTTGATTGATGAGATTGTGTTTCAAACATATTCGTGATTGTGTATCTGTGTTGTTTGATACTTTGTGTTCGTGATACACACCGTCGCTGTTTGATACTTTGTGTTCGTGATACACACCGTCGCTGTTTGATACTTTGTTGTTTGATACTTTGTGTTCGTGATACACACCGTCGCTGTTTGATATGCATTTGTGTTCGTGATTGTGTATCTGTGTTGTTTGATACTTTGTGTATCTGCTGCAAATGCTGTGTAGGTGCTGCTGCAAATGCTGTATTTTTTTTATTTTTTTTCCAAATTTAGCGACGTTCAGCGACGTTCAGCGACGTTCAGCGACGTCCAGCGACGAAAGTTAACGTCGCTAAGTAAGTATCGGAACGTCACTAACTGTGATAAACACCGTCGCTGATCGTCACTAAACATCGCTACATACGATGTCGCTAAACGTCGCTATGTGTCAGTACTATAGCGACATAAAAACGTCGCAGAACGTCGCAATTTGGCTCTCAAGCCAGATCAGCATTGATGTATGAAAAGTTGCTAAACGTCGCTAGGTGACGTCGGTAACTGCAGTCATTTTACGTCGCTGGTAGTCGTTGAATTAGCGACGCGGATGCGTCGCTAAGTGTCGTCGCAATAGCGACGTATTGCGACGTCGTGTTGTTTAGCGACTAGGTTAATCGCGACTACGTCCAAACGTCGCTAAATACGTCGCTAATTGAAATTAGCGACGTATTTTCCGTAGTTAGCGACGTCCTGCGGCGTCGCTGATTTGACAGATTTTAGTAGTGGAAAAAGACAATTCATAAGGTATCAAGAAGCACATAAACAATGGTGGGACGTAACATCAACTCATCTCAAAAGACATACTAAAGTCTAGGTTAATTACTCACCTCCAACTGAGTCTAGTGGCTGGGGCCCCCTCCTTGAGGCGGGGCTCCGACTAGGACTGGTGTAGTGGGACAGTCTCGCATCATGTGTGCAGCTGACCTACAAAATAGCTATAATTTTTTCCTTCTCCTACAGCCGGACCACACATGTTCAAGCTTCATGTAGTAAGCACATGTAGGCACTCTCTCAACCGGCCTCTGCTGAGCAGGAATTCGAACTGGAAAGGATGGCATAGGCTGAAAGTCTGGGTACTCTTGAGGCTCTGGGTAGATACTGCTCCTCACTCCCTTGGAACTAGGCAGTCCTCCTTGTGAATTTACTAGGTCACACTGCTGTTGGATCCTTTGTCCCTGCTCCCTCAGGATCTCGGTCTGAACTCTCTGTGTCTCTAACACATCCCAGAGAAGTACAAATATCTGAGCTCCATCATGGAGCAAACCTCCTGAGAATATGGTATGGGGTACCACTCCAGAAGGCAGAGCAGGAGGCGAAGGAAGACTCTCAGTCTCAGACGAAACTGTAGCCCTCTCCTAAATGGTAGGAGATGGAGGAAAACTCTCTTATGAGGCTGTTATTACTTCCTCAATGGCAGAAGGTGCAACTTCCCCCTGGTCAGTCGGAAGGGTCACTACCTCCCGAACAATAGGAAGTGGAATTGCATGCTCTCAGTCTTGTCCGGAACTGCAGCTGCTCTCAAACGATGGACTTTGGTCATGGGTGCCATACTGGAAAGATGGATGAAAAACAAGAAACCATCAAAGGGCTGTAAGACAGACTATCATTCAACCTATTTATGAAAAGTGGTAATTATTATAAATAATAGAAGAATTATCTACAATGGGTTACTGTTCTAATACCAATGCTAAACTATCAACTCGAGCCACCAAACCATCATACTATAAAAGAATTATAAATAAAATAAGCTCTACAAAAAACTGGACTAAAAATAACTGAAAGTATTCCGACTCCTAAGTTAATTTATAATGGATTATAATTCTATAATAACAGAAGTGAAATAGTAGAGATGATACTTTAAGAACCCTTCTTATGACACAATCTGATAATCATACGCGTCTGTCCAAAATCATGATACCCAGAATCCTCGCCATGCTAGTAAGCAAAGCTACAATAAATGGTAGGTTCCATAAATGGGGTATGCACCTCTACAATCATATCGTCTAGAATCCTCGCTATGCCGACTAGTATAGCTGCGAGTAATTCTAAATTTCATAACCAAGATATATACATCCAAAGTCAGGTCTCTACGTTTCTGCCACGTCGGCTAATCTGACTGCAATAAACTCCATGCTCCATAACCAAGTAGTTATTTTACCTTTCTTGTTGTCCTCGTCAACATATGTTATCAGAAGATACCGTAAGTCATGCCATAAAATTCATCTCGATATGAAAATCAAAATCAACAACGAACCATCAAAAGTCAAATTCAATAACAAGGAGCAAGGGTGAACATAAACAAGGGAAAGGAATTTTGAATTGGAGTTCAAAATAAGCTTCTCAAGGGTCATCCCAGGAATGTCTCAAGAAGTTCTAACTGTGATTGAATATCCTCTCATTCTAATACCTTATTTCCTATATCTTATCGCAGGCTCGCAGTAAAACAACTAAGTCATTGTACTACCATGACATCGCATCAACGCGAATCTTGACCTGCATGGGCCACCACTAAAAACGTGTCATGACCCGCACACAGTGTAAGGGCACGATGCCATGGGTACGTCCAGCCTATGCCGCAGTGTCGACGGTAGAACGATGTCACTACCAATTTTTAAAATAAGGGTAAATTTTTCATTTTGTAAATTTCTATATATTGTGAATATTTATTTTCGAATATTGTATTTTTTTGGGATTATTTAGTCGGGTTAGAGGCTCATCTAGTTTTGACTTGTGTTAGTGGCCTAGTTAGCTTAGACACTAGCCGAAGCCCAAGGATTGGCTAGGCATAGCCCACAAACCCAACTCATTAAGCTAGTGCAATTAGACTAATCCCTCATGACAAATTAACTCATTTAGAGATTAGACCTTTGACCAAATTGACCCCAATTCCTTGCATGCAGTTAATTAACCAAAGGGGAAACCATTATGGGCTAATTAGGAAATTCATTAACATCCTAACCTAGTTACCATGGCCGGCCATGTATGGTACCCCTTTCATTTCATTTCATTCCCAAGTAGCCTCCATTTTCCCCAAATTTGGTGTTCTTCCCAACTTGAGAGCTCACACCATTAATTTCTCTCCCAAATCCACTTATTCCTCCACCATTCCTCTTAATCCATCAAGAAGAAGGTGCCTACAAGGAGTGGGGAGCTAGGAGCAAGGATGAGAGTCCATTTGTAAGGGATTTTTGTGTCGGGTTTGTTTCTATTGGATAGATCATTGGAAAATAACTCCCAATAGGTAAAACTCTCTCTAAACTCACCATTTCAATTCATATTTTTGGTTTTGAACCCATAGGAACCCACCCCCATGTGAGAACAACCCTTAGGAATGATTTAGAGGCTCTATTGAGTCCTCATTTGTAAGTTGGGATAGGTTTTGTGCCACCCATTGAGAAAATTCGAGGGTGACAACCAAGTATTTGTAGAAATGCCCAATAGGTCATTTTGAATTCTAATTTTAGTTTTGCTCATGAATGAGGATAGGTTATCTATGGTTAAGGTGTCCCAATTAATTTTCATATGAATTCCTATATATGTATGCATGTAATTTTGGCCTACAAGTCATGTATATATGTAACTATTGGTAATATATGGTATATATATATGTATGTGCAATGTATTGGGATGTATATATTGTGTGTGTGTGATTATGTGTTGTGAGAGTTTGAGTGTGTGAGTGTGTGAGGGTGTGATAGTTTAGTATGTGAATTAGAGTGTGTGTTTGTAGTGAGTGAGAATGAGAGAGGGTGAGTGTGCTATATTGCACAGTTTGCTGCAGGCAGTAGTAGCAGCAATTGCAGTTGCAGTTGCAGCAGCAACAACAGTAGCAGCATAAGCAGCAATAGCAGCTAGCAGCAGCATCTGCATAGCATGGGAGCTTGGTTTTGGCTTTCCCCTTGTGTGTGTGAGTGTTGGTTGGTTAGAAGATTAATATCTTAGTTAGATATCTTAGGATCTTAGACATATCAAGTTAGTATCTTGAGGGTATCAATGGTTAGGATGTGTATCCTAGAGTATAGGATATTATCCCATAGATAGTGTATATATATATATATATATATATATATATATATATATATATATATATATATATATATATATATAGCTAGTGTATATACATATATATATATACACTATATATATATATATATATATATATATATATATATATATATATATATATATATAGCTAGTGTATATATATATATATATATATATATATATATATATATATATATACACTAGCTATATATATATATATATATATATATATATATATATATATATATATATATATATACACTAGCTATATATATATATATATATATATATATATATATATATATATATATATATATATATATATATATATATATATATATATATATATATATATATATATATATATATATATATATATAGTGTATAGGATATTACCTATTTTAAGCAAGGTATATGAGAGTTACCTATAGCTTAAGGATAGGATATTAGCCTAAGGTAATGAGGATTATCTAGACTAGGGTAAAGAGGGTTACCTGGATGGCTAAGGTAATGGGTATGATGTTAAGATAGATGGTTAGATACTTGTCTAAGGTAGATGGTAAGATCTATTAACTTAAGGTGTTAGGATTCCTAACTTAGGGTATATATATATATATATATATATATATATATATATATATATATATATATATATATATATATATATATATATATATATAGTGTATAGGATATTACCTATTTTAAGCAAGGTATATGAGAGTGTATAGGATATAAATAAATATATATATATATATATATATATATATATAGTGTATAGGATATTACCTATTTTAAGCAAGGTATATGAGAGTTACCTATAGCTTAAGGATAGGATATTAGCCTAAGGTAATGAGGATTATCTAGACTAGGGTAAAGAGGGTTACCTAGATGGCTAAGGTAATGGGTATGATGTTAAGATAGATGGTTAGATACTTGTCTAAGGTAGATGGTAAGATCTATTAACTTAAGGTGTTAGGATTCCTAACTTAGGGTATGGTATTGGGAATACCAATAGAGGTAAGGTAAAGGGTATCTTGGTAGATAATGACTAGAAATAGGATACTTGGCCTAGATTTGACCTTGTTTGACCAAGGTTGACTATTTTGACTGAAAGTCAAAGTTGAGTCAACATCTGACCTAGATTGGACTATGAGTTGACCAGAGTTGATCAGTTCACCAAAAGTCAACTGTAGGTAAACCATTGACCTAGTTTAACCTAGATTGGACTAGGAGTTAACCAGAGTTGACCAGTTGACCAAAAGTTAACTGTAGGTCAACCATTGACCTAGTTTGACCTATATTGTATATCATGCGTTAGAAAATTATGCCTAATACTGTTAAAATCCTATTTAACTCATGTATATCGCATCTTTAGGTCTGTGACTTCACACTGAGCCTCAATTCACATTGACAGCTCAGGACCGCAAGCGAGTACATTCTCTGATAGTTTTTATTGCTTTGATTTCTACTATATCTGATTCAGTTGTAGTGTTTTACTTGATTCTCGACACGAGGATACACGGACTAGTATACGTCGGATCCTGTCATGAGATGTTATTTCTGGATTACCTGGTATATGGGTACATTGTTTGATCTTGTTTTATGTACTTGTATAGACAATGGTTTGGGAGTGGATTGGCCCCCTGCTCCTTGAATTCTGTGTCATGACGTGTCATGTTTGGATCCATTATACTACTCGAGGATAGGGAGTTATTAGAGGTTATGTGATCAATACCCCCCTTTTGTTACTTCTTGTGCATAGCTATACCCTCACCATACGAAGGGTGTAGCCTGACCTGATACTTCTTATGCATAGCTTTCCATTTTGGCCGGCCTGATCCTATATATACTACTTGTGCATAGCTGGTCAAAAGGAACAGCCTGATCCAGACCCAAGCCGATCACATAACGCTCTAATATCCCAAGGCACTATTTATATTCACATTGTACATCAGATATTCCTGTACTGCTTTACATTCCAGTATTTCACACCCTGACATGATATTCAGTTTTACTTGTACTGTTTTACTTCCAGTCTTGATATTTTATCTTGTATTCTAATATAATTGTCTCTTATAGTATGTGTTAACTCAGATGGAACTGCTGTTGGTGTTTGTACTTGCTCATATCCTAACAGGATAACCCCCGTTGATTTCACAGAGCCTGTGCCCGTGGAAGACGCACCGCCTGTAGTGACCTAGTTTACTTAGGTTTGACTGGATTGCATTTCAGCTGGATATTTTGAGACTTGTAGTATTTATTTGGAATTTGTGTTGTCTTAAATTCTGAACTCCTGTCTATGACTTGCATCTATTTCAGTTTATTTATTTCCATCTTATATCTATCATATTCGTGCTCATCTTCCTTATATTTCATGTGATAGAGTTGAGATTATATTCCTCCGTACGGAGATGACAGGTTATATACATTGTGTCTAGATGTTATATGTTCTAGTTGACCTATACAGTGTTCTACTGCCGACTCTGCGGCGTAGGCAGGACGTACCCACGCGCTCGTGCCCCCTAAACAGGGTGTGGGTCGTAACAAACGTTGTCCTAGGTCTCAATAATAGCTAACCACAATATAATATACATGTCCAATATAGATATAATCTCCAAACAGAGGACAAACTCAGAAGGATACAACTCGATCACAAAGTAACTAAAGAGAAATGATCGTACGATATGGAATAGATAAAAAGATATCACAGTGCGATACAACCAGATTTAGAGAATAAATTTAAGTGTAATCATCATATTCCAAGGTGGAAGTATTATATATACAACTCATGAAAATTACTGAAACAACCCAGACAATATCCCAGCAATCTACTCTAAGCACTACTGGCGACTACTCTAGGCTAGCTGGATCCTTCGAGTTCTCTGCAAAAATTTGTCAACATATTCAAGATTGGAGCGACTACATAACTCTGAAAATAGTTCCAATACATAGTAGAAAATATAAAACTAGCAATAGAATATAATACATGACTTACTGTAAAAGAAGTACAAGAATACGGGAGATATAGATAAGTAAACTGAGTAGATAAAATAGAATAGAGAATCTATGAACTGTAAATAATATATGTGTTTCAGAGCACAAGATGGATATGTGATCGGTTTAGTTGCACATAAGTAATCTTTGCTAACTCCATTATACTTGAGGGTAAAATAGACATATACATGAGTACACTAGAGAGGTTTAATCACATAACCACTTCTACTCCCCTTACCCCAATCAATGCACGAGTATCCGATCAAGTTACGTTACGTACATGATTGTTAGTTTAAACATGAAGCACATGTGAACATGAGAGTACATGAGAGCACACGAGAGTACATGAGAGCACATAAGAGTACATGAGAGCACATGAGAGTACATGAATATACGAATACAAGGAGTATACTATGCACATGGTAAAGTACACGAACGTGGAATACCCGATGTACCTGATAAGGGGATAACATCTCATGACAAGATCCATATAATACCAATCCGTGTTAAAAATGTTTCAGCATCACGTAAAGGAGTCTAGAGGAGACAATATAGATACTATCATGAATGAAAACGATCAGAGAATGTAGCTCGCCTGATATCCTGAGCAATGGGTGTGTATCAGTTTTCGAACTTGAGTCACAAAGACCTATGATATGAATTACATGTTACAAAGTGTTCTAAATTAGACAAATAATTAAAATAATAATGTCTACATGCTGTTAGGCCTTATAGGTTAGAAAGTCAAACTTGGGTCAACACTAGTCAAACTAGGTCAAACTTCAGCTATTGGTCAACTCCAGTCAACAAGGTATATACCCCTGTAAGTAGAGGAATACTAAATAACATATGAATGTCGACACTATTATACCAATATCTTGCATTTACTCCAAACATTACCCTAACATACTCCATTACTTAACCTATGATGACCAATTACCCAACACTACCTATACTTCATGCCTACGTACTATACCACCAATCTATGCTCAAGATACCTACTCTTGATACATATCCAAGGATTTCCTTGATCCTCTTGATTGCCCCATTCCCATGGCCTATTTCTAACTCATGATTTACTTACATTATACTCATACAATATCTTATATACAAGGATATCTATATAAGTAACTAATACTTGCTACTATATGGCCCAACTCTTCTAACTACATATATGAATACTTAACTGTGGAGTATAATATGATATGTAACTATACATGAAGACTTATAGGGACTGTATCTTAATGGGATAGAACTTATATAGCCTTGGACTGACCATTATAAAAGAGGGACAAAATGATTGATATGTAATTAGATACAATTTGGACAGTGGGTGCATGTATTAGGCTGATACTTTAAGGAGGTTAGTCATGTGAATAAGAGGGGTAGATACCCTGCCTACCTGAGCCTTGCTCCAAACCAAGAGCTGTCACATGAGATAAACCATGGTATGAATCATTAGAGACTGGGTGTATGGAATGAGGTGGGCATCATTACATAGACAAAAGGATTGAGTCCAAGTAGTGGACTCCTACCCAAGGATATGAACTATCTTAAGTTCAGTGGAAAACTGAACCCAACTGCCCAACCCACACTTAATCTTACACCTGTATCAAACATGGTATGAACTGAACAAAACTAAGAGGTAACTATAGGTAATAGGTCTTGATAGGAAAAGAAAGGAACTTGAACATTAGATATCAGTAAATTGGTCTATAGCTACAGGACTTGATCCAAGCTCTGAATAATGAATCAGAATAATTATATCTGATACTCAAGTCAGAGATAAGGAAGGGTAGGGAATTGAACAGATATCTATGGGCAAAACTTATATACTAAATCAAAAACATAAAATGAGAGAATGGGCTGATAAAGACCTATTGTACAAAAATAGCGCATCATATGATGCTCAAAACCTGGGCATATATGTGTTCAAGGTAGATATTCAAATGGTCAATACCATACCTTGATGCATGACATATGTTCAAATCAAGGTTGGACTGAAAATGCAATATGGACTAAACTCAAAAAATGGAATTGAAATGTCATGTCTGTACAGGACAGAATATGCATCATGGACTGAGCATTAATGTTGGGACAAAAATGAATCTTAATTTAGGATAGATACATTATATTGGGGTTATACAGTTAAGATTTGTTCATGAAGATATTTGAGGCTTGCACCCCATCCTAATACTTGCTCTCTAGAATGTGAAGACTGAACCCCCAAAATGTAGTGGTCTGGACAAAAGCAAAGTAATGCAGAAATAAGACAGACAAAGCATTACATGGAATGGGCTCAATACGAAGTGCAAATAGGACAGATCATGTGATGAGGAGAATGAAATGATGCAGGACAAAGAGCAAGTTCCAGATACTTAAATACACAGGACCAAACGCAGTGGATGAGCTATGAAGAAATTGACATAACAATGGATTGATTGGGGCAGGAGAGGGGTCTGATACCCTTTAGTATAAGTGAAAGATACTCAGGGATAGAACAAGTAGTGAACATTGAGCAAAATATGACAGGGACGTTACAAAACAGTGAACACACCATGAACCCAAGCCCCCATATCCAAATTGGTCGACCAAAACAATCCCTAAATCACAATTAACTTTCTACTTTGCTAACACAACATATAACCATTATAAATACCTAATTAAACTGAAATTTAAGTATAGAGAGTCTTAAGAGTCATTTCACGAAACACTTGATCTGCATATCCGATACTCTTGTGATACGCACTCCAAATGGATCTAAAATTGACCCAAATCATTCCTAATGCAATGGGGACCCTAAATGCATGCATCTACATTAAGGAATGAGGAATTAGAGGGTTTAGAGGGCTCTTACCACTTGAGAGATGGATTCTCAAGGAACAAATCCTAGATCTAGATCTCCTTCAACTTCCAATGGCCAAATTGTTCCAATAGGCTCCCAACTAGTCAATAGAGGCTTTCCCTCTTCAAGGAAAATATTTTATAATTGATTTCGTGGAATTTGGAGGAGATCAATTGTTCACCGAAAAAGATCGTGAGTTAGCTCAATCGAATGCCGGACTTCGACGATCATCAATTCACAAAACCTACTCCACAAATTTTCTAACGAAAAGGAAGAACTCATTCAGTTGAAAATCAAAAACAGATCACACAGTAGAAAGGAAATTACTGAGATTGATCTACTTACAGTGATCGAGATCAAGTTCCTTGTCGAACTCAAAGGAGAAAATGAGCTCCCGACCTCGTCATCGCGAAGATAGCCGGAGAAGAAAGAGTATTGCCGACACCAAGAGGAAGCGCTGCCACACGATAGGTCGCCGCCGCATGGACCACAACCGCAGCGGTAGAAGTCTTTGGTGCTATCGATCCCGTCCCGTCGGAGGAGGAAAATCTCGTCGCCGGTGCTTCTTGAGGGTGGCTCAGTCGCCTCTCGCCGCAGAAATTGAGTATCGGAGAGTATCATCCACCGTCGCCATGGTTGCTGTTTCCATCTCCACTGCCTTCAAACCATTGGAGGGATTTTTAGGGTTAGGTTTAGATTGGGGGGAAGAAGGAGATTGGAAACAAAAGCTGCAGAGCTCTTGAGAAGAGCTGAGTATATGGAAATGAGAGCATAGTTCTCTCTCTCTCTCACTCTATTGCTTATATACTCAGCAAGAAATAAAGTGGCCAGTTTGCAATTAGATCCCTCCTCTACAAGCCATTTGCACAATTACTGAAGAATTCTATTAGGAAGTTGTTAAGTGGTTAAGGAGATTGTTAAAGAGTAGGGACCACGCAAGTCAGTTATAACTAATCCTTGAATTAACACTCATGCTAAAGTAATTTAAATCTTTCCTTAATTTAAATAACATAGGAAACTTTAATTAAGAATATATTATTCAATCTAACTTAAATTATGAGAAAACTTTTATAATTCCATAAAATCGAGAAAGTGGGGTTACAATACCAACTCAACTCATTCATGATCTAATTGGTCACAACATAAAGCTGGCATCTTAGGGTCTCAAGTCACAAGGCTACCACACATGATTCAACTTAATAATTTTGTTGAACTCAAACATCAATTGTCCCGTTCACAATTCTTTCGAACATCACACGCAATTCTCAACATGTTACAGCGCACATGGCAAGTTTTTCTCTATTCCCACATTTCAAGTATCATTCACAGCATAGCATACTATGGCATCGAGTCATTGTTGGGTCATTAGTGTCCAAACCAACAACAATCATTTATTCCGGGGCATCATAATGTAGTTAGACTTATTATATGGAACATCCAGTGAGCAGCCAAGGGGGTCAAATAATTTTCAGACACGAGCAACGTGGAGTGATTACAGAAACAATAACGGATAACTGCGGAAGAAATCTTTGATTAAATCGCGAAAGCAACGTTAAGTAATCGCGAAATCAACTTTAGTTAATCGCAAAAGAAACTTTGATTTGAAGCGAATCAAATATGAGACCAAGGTCGTAAAGTTGCGCTCTGATACCAATTTATCATGCCCCAATTCGGAAAATCGTTCGTCATCGCTTTGATTCACGCCGAATCGTTTGTCCTCGCTTGGGCGTGATATCGTATAAGTCTGATGTTGCACTTGTACAAGGCTAAGACGGTACATAATTAATTATGTTCAAATATGAACACATTGCTTTGGCAGAAGCAAACAAGTTGAAAACAATGATGACATTCTTCCTTGTTGAATAAAATACATTATTTGAATTGTAACAGCGGAATAAGAAGATAACTTGAAGTCGCACAGAGATATATAAAAATGTATTCTCTTTATTGATAATTAAAGAAGATTACAAGACTTGTAGTGAAATACAATGCTTACAACACATCTCACGTTACATTGATAGCCAACTGAAACTCATGCCATAAGGTTTCACATTTGATACTCAATACATTGAATTATAATTTGATATACTGACTTGGCTTACAACTCACAGGTATAACTGGTTATAATGTTCTATACATTATGTCCTTTATAAACAAAAGACATCATCTTTTGCAAGGAGAGCTTCTACATGCCAAACAATTATCGATGTCGTGGGACTGATCAAGCCAAGTACAGAACTTTCCAAGCACGAGAACATAAAAAGAGTACCCACAACGTGGGTCAGTACATCATCTATGTACTGTCGAGCAGAACTAGCCCACTCGCCTAAACTGATACTAAGTAGTCAATTTTAGCAAGCATTTAATTAGAGTGAACTTTCTAGTTGGGACCTAGCATTAGTTTACAGTTCAAGCAGTATTCATTGAAAAGACATGTAAACTTGCAGTAGTATTGTTCTTATGGGAGCAACAATAATTGAGGGACAGCAGGTGTTCTCACATTTCTATTTTCTAGAAATATTAGCATGAATGTCATGATTAAGTGATGTTCATAACAAGGCATCTCTCTAGTATATTTGGTATTATCAAGTTCTAGTACTGTTTATGTAGAGGTAATTCAAGTGGCCACTGAGTTAGCATATATCGAACATGTTATAGTGATTCTCTTAGCAAGGCAACACTTTAGCTTACTGTATTTAATATGTTAAGCATGTTATAGAGTTTTTCATTGGAAAGGCAACATCACAACATCATTTTATTTAGCATGTTAAGCTAGCAAGAACCAACATATATATTGAATACATCACATTTAAGTAATTTCTTACCGATAGCCAACTCCTCGTATCTGCATCAAATACAGGTTAGGTGATGCACTTACTATGTCTGCACAAAATATTTATTAGCGTGCATCCTGACTACATGACTACTGTTGTTAGTGCACCATTTAGGACTTTCCATATAGGACTTCGTAGGGTATGCGACGCGCCATTCACTGGGTTGCAAGCTCGAATGAATGTCCCGATTCCATGTGCCACCAAAGCACGTTAACATTTCCTCCTAGGCCGAATCGGTCCCACAGCCGCGGGTACCATTCGAGGAAACAATACCTTGTATACAAGTAGTCTATGACCATGCGAATGCGTGTCCGACTTGATCGTATTTCGAAGTCGTATGGTAAAATATTAAAATAAGTAAAGGCAATATTGTATTATTGTTAGTCCCGGGGCTTGATCAAAGATGGTAGACTCGATGTCGAGATCAGAGGTTCAACAAATGTTCACCTTCTGATTATTCTCGAGATCCAAAAGAAACACTATAATATGAATCTGATTACAAAAGCTATAATAATCAGAAAGTAAATCTCACGTTCTTCCTCGCAATCGCAGTTGCTGACGGACAGAACTGAGTTCAGAAAATAAATCTCATGTTCTTTCTTGCAATCGCAGTTGCAGACGGACATAACTGAGTTACAACTCAGATGAAGGAGAAGAAAGAAGAAAGAAAAAGATGAAAGGTTCTTGCTGGGGTGATTAAGATCACCGTTGCTCAAAGCAAGATTCGCCCCAACAAGAACTGCTTCCAGGAACCAGCAAGTTCACAAAGAACTTCTGGAACGCTCGTAAGTCAATATTTGAGACTTGAACGGGCTTCCTGGACTTTACAGACTCCCTTAACTCTCTTCTTGGTGCATCTTTCAAAGGAGGCCAAGGGGCTCTATTTATAGAGTGGAGTTGAGACTTCACCTCTTCTCCTATCCGATGTGGGACTAAAATACCAATACTCTAAAATAGAGTTTGATATTTTAGATCATCCCACAATCAACATAGAAGTGTGCCAGTCCACGCCTACCCCCCGAACACTCCCGTGCATGCACGAGACATCCTGGAGTCCGTGTCCGAGTCCGAGTCCGCACAACAAAAATCAACTTGCATCCTTGTTGGATTTAATCCTTTTTTCTTCTAGAAAAATACTCCCACATGGCACAAACTTGTGCCCTACTACACCTCATGTGCACACCTCAACACAAGCAATACATTATATTGAGATACTCACCATTTGGTGTAGCCGATGTGGGACTATCTTTTCTTGTCCAAAGGCAAAAACACCAACAATCCCCCACATATCTTAATATATGGGTTGAGCGTTCCCTACAGTGACTGCCCATCATGCATTAGGAGAGATGTCGCTACGACTTGAATCTTCCCACATAGGTTAAATAACAGCATGATACAAGAATGGACTAAGCCTTGAATTCTGTACCATAACTGTAATTCTTTTTACTCACATAATGACATCAACTGTGCTTCTGGCTGCACATTGAAGGCCTTGTGCCAGCCTGGTTTTAGTGTATAATTTTTGGGCGTCTACAAGTTTACCCTCAAGAGACGGTCTGATATCTCTATCCATACACTATAGGTGAGTTCTATATAAAGAGTCATGGCATGAAGCATTGCGCTTCTTTGCGGTGCTACTCCGCTATGACATGGCTTAAAGCTGAGGCTTTACCCCACCTGGGTAACTCATCATAGTGTCATACTACTGTAGCATGAGGTCATAGGCCGCTTTGTAGTGCCAAACTACCCAGCATGAAGCCTTGCGCTTCCGTGCGGTGTTACGCCGCTATGACATGGCTCGTAAAGTCGAGGCTTTACCTTACCTGGTACCTCTTCGTGGTGTTATGCCACTGTAACATGAGGACGTCATCCTCTTTGTAGTGTGGTCTACCTCTCTTTATTACGATTATCATACAGCATTAGGCTACCTGCCTATTTGCGGTGCTACTCCGCTGTGACTTGGCTTGCAAAGTCTAGGCATTACCCCTACCTGGGAACCTCATGGTGGAGTCACCCTACTGTAGCATGGAGTTACACTCTTTGTAGTGCTGCGCTATCGTGCTTCCTGTAAAGCACTCCAGGCATTCACTCTGCCTGAGAACTCATTAAGGCATTTAAGCCAACCTTCCCACGGGATTCCTTTTCCGCAGAAAACAACAGTAGACAACAGTGGTTGTAGGTCCGTAACCTCTCCATGTCACAGAGGACAAGTACGCACCGTTCCAGATATTCTTCTGGTTAATAGTCCTCCCTTGAACCAAAAGCTAGATGCCTAGTAGATTTCTCTTTGAACTAATAGCATAAAACTTTATGGTAGGAATGTAATAACACAATATCAGAATGCCTTCAAGCCCATTTTGCAAGCTATGTCATCGACCAGCTGGCGCTTGAGGCCCTTAGTGAACGGATCTGCCAGGTTCTCCTGACTCCGAACATCAATCACTGCAATGACACCTCTCTTGATGAGATCGTTCACTGCCCTGTGCTTCAACCGCATAGTTCTCTTCTTCCCGTTGAAAAGATCATTCTATGCCACCGCTGCAGTCGCCTAGTTGTCGCAGTATATCAGAATTGTCGGTATCTGTGCCCCAACCACTGGAAGATCATACATGAGCTCCCGAAGCCACTCTGCTTTATCTGTTACGGTATCAAGTGTAAAGAACTCAGATTCCATAGATGATCGCGAGAGAATAGTCTGTTTCTTCGACTTCCACGATATAGCAGCTCCACCTATTGTGAAAATGTATCATCTGTGGACCTCTCGCTCTCCACTTCTGAGCACCAACTGGCATCACTGAAGCCTTCCACTACCGACGGATCTCTGCTGTAGTGTAGTGCATATATCTGAGTCTTCTTGAGATATCTCATAACCCGCTTCACATCTTTCCAGTGCTCAACGCCTGGATTGCTAGTGAATCGACTCAGCATTCCCACAGCGAAAGCTATGTCAGGCCTAGTGGCAGTAGTAGCGTACATCAAACTCCCGATGACGCTAGCATACTCCTACTGCCTGACGCTTTCCTTCGAGTTTGGCTCCAGCTTCTGATCTTCCCGGTACGGCGTATCAATTAAAGGAAGATCATGATACCCATATCGAGTAAGCATCTTCTCAATGTAATGAGATTGTGATAGCGGTAATCCAGTGTCTGTCCGGATGATCTTGAGTCCCAAGATAACATCAACATCCCCCAAGTCCTTCATACTAAACTTCGTCGAGAGGAACTCTTTGTCTCCGTGACACAGCTTATATCCGTACCTAGGATTAGCATATCATCCATGTATAGACAAACGATGACTCCTCTTCCATCAGCAAACTTCGTATAGACGCACTTGTCTGTTTCACTGACCCTGTAGCCATTCGACCTTATGACTTTGTCAAACTTCTCATGCCACATTTTGGGAGCTTGCTTTAAACCGTACAGAGATTTTACCAACTTGCAGACTTTGTCTTCAAGATATTTGACGACAAACCCTTCTGGTTGTTGTATGTAGATCTCTCCGGTCAGCTCGCTATTCAGGAATATCGTTTTTACATCCATCTGATGTATCACCATCTTATGTATCACTGCGAGAGCAATCAACATTCTGATGGTGGTCATCCGGGCTACTGGAGCATACGTGTCAAAGTAGTCGATCCCCTGCTTCTGAGAAAACCCCTTTGCCACTAGCCTGGCCTTGAACTTGTCAATGGTTCCATCAGCTTTCTTCTTTTTCTTGAAGATTCACTTGCATCCGATAGGTTTTGCTCCTTCAGGTAGATCAACCAACACCCAAGTGTTATTAGAGGTGATTGATTCAATTTTATTGTCTATCGCCTCCTTCCAAAAAACAGCATCTCTGGTCTTCATTGGCTCATCATAGGTAAGCGGATCTGCTTCCACATGATAGGTGATGAAGCCATCTCCGAAGTTCTTCGGCCTCCTTGCTCGCTTCGACGATGGCTCAGCGAGTTCTGGTTCAATCGTTGTCTCCTCAGTAACAACTTCATCTTAGACAACTGGCTTATTGAAGATCTTAGTCACCTTTGCACCTTCATCATTCTCTGGAATGTCTGTTAGAATATGTTCTTGCGCCTTACAAACTTGTCTTCAAAATATTCAGCATCGCGAGATTCGATGATATGATTTAACTCAATATCAAAAAATCTTCGAGCATCACTCTTCTTGGCATACCCCAAGAAGATCGTCTTCTTAGTCCTTGTCCCTAATATCCGAATCTTCAGATCTGGGAGCTTCACATAAGCCAGACACCTCCACACTCGAATGACATTCAAGTTAGGTCTGACTTTGAACCAGAGTTCATGAGGAGTTACGTTCGAAGTTGCATACGGCACTCTATTTAGAATAAAAGTGGCCGTCAATACAGCTTCTCCCCAGTAGCATTTAGGAAGACCCGCAGTTAGCAGCATTGAGTTTATCATTTTTGTCAACGTTCTATTCTTTCTCTCCGCTACTCTGTTAGATTGAAGAGAATACGGAGCAGTAGTCTCGTTTATGATTCCATGTTCTTTGCAGAACAATGTGAATTCATGAGACCGATACTCTCTGCCTCGATCACTTCTTAGCCTCTTGAGTTGTAGATCGGTTTAACGTTTAACTTCAGCCCTGAAGTCTATGAACTACTCGAATGCTGCATCCTTCTACTTGAGAAGTCATGCGAACGAGCATTTCGAGCCGGCCTCTGTGGAGAATTGATAAAAGTTACAGATATCTGAGTGTACTAACTCCAGATGATCAGTACTTTAGTTCAATCGTCTGAGCAGCTTTCCAACAGTCTTGTATCTGCACAGACCTTAAACTCCTCCACCTCCTTACCCCCACATTCCGAAGTAAGGTCCCGGTAGGACAGCTTGAGTCTGCTTCTATCATAGAACAACTTTTAGTCCATTCAATGAAGTGACTCCATCGCCATCAGCAGAAGTTCGAACATTCCTTCAGCACCGAACATCTTTTCGAAGTATGTTCTTCGCCAAGAAATTACCATCTGGCTAGTACGAATGTCCATCTTTCAAGTCTATATCAAATAACAGACTTTCTGAGATCAGATCTCCAAAAAATCTCTGGTACGTGCAACACGCATTCCAGTGTCCTTGTCGGTGGTTAATAACCACTGTCTCGATCTTCAGAACTTCTGCTAGATATATGTTCACCATCGAGACCTTCGTCATCACACGGCTCGTCCTTAGTGAATAGCTCCTTTGAGAGCACACGTGTTCAGATGCACTAGTGTCAGACCACTAGTCAGCTACCACGCTAGATAACTCAACCTGTGCAACAATAGCAACCAAGTTAAGTAATCAAAATAACCAAGTTTAGCTATACCTGCTATTTGGTTTGGGCTTGGATTTGCATTCACTCTTATAGTGGCCCTTCTTGCCACAGTTGAAGCAAGTCACGTGGGACTTGGACTTCTGTTGCTTGAATGAAGGACCCTTCACTTTCAGATTAGTGGAGTCCTTTGTGATGAGAAGTCACCTGCTTTCTCTTGAACTCTATTGTCTGCACCAAGTTGGCCTTAGCCAGTTGGTTGGACAGAGAGTCCATCTTCTGTTGAGATCGTATTTCGTCCTCAACGTGGATCTCTTGTAGAAGATCTTCCAGGCTAATGTCCAGCTTCTTCCGATGCATTCTAGCATAGAAGTTGCTCCAACCAGCAGAAAGTTTTGAGACTATCCCTCCAATGACAAACTTGTCGACGAGGGCATCTTCTCGTCATCTAACTTCTGGTACAACTTCAGGAATTCCTTCACTTGAGGTAGCATCGCCATCTCGTCTTCGAAGAGCCACTTGTGGTACTTCTCGACGATGAAGATTTTGGATCTGTTCTTATCATCTTCATATAGCTTACCCAAAGAATTCCAGATCTCTTTGGCCTTCACCTTCTTGGAATTTGACTCTGCCAGAGAGTCTTCCATAGAATTGAGAATCAGCAGTTTACAGATGCTGTTTTCTCTCTTCCATTTGCTCTGCTTGACGAGTGCAGCAGCAATAGCATCGACAGTTCCTCCTTTTGGAATCGTCGGTTCATCCTCAATCAACACATGGTCTACGTCCACGAGTTGAAGATTAAGGGTGATCTTCCTCTTCTAGAATTGGAAATATTCTCCGTCGAATTTCTCCAACTTGTTAAAGCTGGTATCGATGAGAGAAGCACGAGAGTTTTCCATCTACAAGGATCTTTCTTTGAGATTGTTAGTCCTGGGGCTTGATCAAAGATGGTAGACTCGATGTCGAGATCAGAGGTTCAACAAACGTTCACCTTTTGATTATTTTCGAGATCCAAGAGGAACATTATAATATGAATCTGATTACAAAAGCTACAATAATCAGAAAGTAAATCTCACGTTCTTTCTCGTAATCGCTGTTGCTGACGGACAGAACTGAGTTCAGAAAATAAATCTCATGTTCTTCCTTGTAATCGCAGTTGCAGACGGATAGAACTGAGTTACAACTCAGATGAAGGAGAAGTAAGAAGAAAGAAGAAGATGAAAGGTTCTTGCTGGGGTGATTAAGATCACCGTTGCTCAAAGCAAGATTCGCCCCAACACGATCTGCTTCCAGGAACCAGCAAGTTCACAAAGAACTTCTGGAACGCTCGTAAGTCAATATTTGAGACTTGAACGGGCTTCCTGGACTTTACAGACTCCCTTAACTCTTTTCTTGGTACTTCTTTCAAGGAGGCCAAGGGGCTCTATTTAAAGAGTGGAGTTGAGACTTCACCTCTTCTCCTATCTGATATGGGACTAAAATACCAATACTCAAAAATAGAGTTTGATATTTTAGATCATCCCACAATCATCATAGAAGTGTGCCAGTCCACGCCTACCCCCCGAACACTCCCGTGCATGCACGAGACATCCTGGAGTCCGTGTCCGAGTCCGAGTCCGCACAACAAAAATCAACTTGCATCCTTGTTGGATTTAATCCTTTTTTCTTCTAGGAAAATACTCCCACATGGCACAAACTTGTGCCCCACTACACCTCATGTGCACACCTCAACACAAGCAATGCATTATATTGAGATACTCACCATTGGTGTAGCCGATGTGGGACTATCTTTTCTAGTCCAAAGGCAAAAACACCAACAATTATCTCACCTTATCATGTCGTATTCAACGACTTATCATTTCCATATTACAATCATTCCCACTTGGTGATCTCGGTGATCCCAAGCCTTATTATTTCTCATTCTATTGATTCATTGTAACATTTCTCGTAGCATTCTTTCAACAAGGGACAAACATCATTTCATTCATCTCATTGGGACATGTAGCATTTCATTCATTGCTTATAAGAAGGCAGGTAACAATTTATATCTATTAGCAATATTATACGGGGTGTACATGATTCTAGTGTTTCATTCGTTTCATTGAGTCAATAGCATATCCAGTTCATTTCTCATGTATCATTCTCAGGCATCAAGTCACATTAGTAGTTCAAGTGTTATTCATTCAGCAGTTCAATATTCATGTGTTATTCATTCCAGCAAATTTTAGCATAAGAATCTCTATCAATTAGCAACTAAGTATCACAGTTTAAGGGACAAAACATAGGGACATATTACTCTATTTTATTAGGCGTAAAGGAGTATGGAGGAAGGATAGTTCCAAATGTCTCACGCGGAGCGGGTAATTACACTTCTTCCCGCCATCTTCAGCTTCTCTACAGGTAATTCTTTCAGTAATTTTTTTTATTTTCTTTGCTGTAAACTTGCGGATCACTCTCTTTCGAGCATATCTGCAATATTTGTTAAGATTTATGGTATTTTAAAAAAAAATTCTCAATATATAATGTTAATTTCTGTTTCTGTACATCCGATCTAGAATTTTTTTGGCCAACCAATAGCTTTCCTATAGGTACCAAGTTTATTTCCTTCATGAAAATTATTTTCCCAAGGAATTATTCGAAACCTAGAAAAATTAATTTATGTTTGAATTTTATATTTTTATATCTTTGAAATTTCTGTTTCTACATACGTGTTCTAGATCTAGAAAAATTAATTTATATTTATAGATCTGTGAAATTGTCCATGAGATTTATTTTCGGTTTTGATTTTATACCACATGTAAACAAATTGTGTCATTTTTCCTCTTTCTTTCTCTCCTAACTGGAACAATTTATAATTTGTATATCTGGATGGGTTGTTGGTTTTATACATGATATACGATTACTATAGGATTTTTTATGTATCATGGTTGAAAAATTGCATGACACGAGCTGTAAGGTTTACGATCCCTTATTTTTGTTTTATGTAGGTAGATTTATCGAATCCCAATGATCCTTACTTAATGTCGTAATCACTAGTATAATTACTGTTATAACTATAATTTTGACTCTAATTGAAAACGAGGACAATGACCGACAAGGCAATGCAAGGGAACCCCCCTAATTAGAGAACAATAGTGGCAAGCACACATATATCAAATTTTGACGGCATGAGCAAATATTTGTGTCCATTATCTAAGGATAAGTAGTGCTGCTTTATATGGTCTCGCAAATATTCTTCGTTCTATTGGGTCGCTCCATGATATGTGTTATGTTTTATTGAAGAACAACTAGCACTATTCCTTTACATGATGGGACATAAGACAAAAAATAGAGTATGCGGCATTAAATTCATTCGAACTGGAGAAAAGGTTTCCAGGCATTTTAATAAAGTCCTAGATGCAATTTGTTCTATTCAAGAATGATTTATGAAATAAGCAGAATCTGAAACTCCAATGTAGATACGGAATTCAGCGAAATAGTTTCCGTATTTTATGGTTAATTAAAAATGGGCCCAAATGATTCATGCAAGTTAATGGGTATAAGGGCGCTTATTATTTCAAGTGCCAAGATTATGATGAGGCAATGGGCTACTTCCATTCAAAGGATAAGGATAGACAATGTGAAGTTAAGGAGAAACCTATAGTTATGGTCGCCAAAGGGGGATTATTGTTTCTCTTGGTTGTCTTATGCTACTTGCATCGACCATTGTCTGGGCCTATATTATGCTAATTCTATAAATAAGAAAGAAAATTTGTAAACTGAAATGTGGCCAAATATCCACAAAGAACTATTTATGCATGTAATGATAATGCTTTGTATTGTTCCTTTATAGTACACTACAGTATCAAATCACTTGTATCCTGATAATCTATATGAGTATTAATTTTTAGGTCCATTATGATTATCAATTTTTGGGGCTATACTGTTGTTGCCTGCATCAATTATCACTACCAGAATATTTCATATTAGCGACGCCAAAAGGTCGGTAAACTGATAAAAAATGTCGCTAAAATAAATCAGGACGTATTTGGCGACGTTTATGTGTTGTTGCATTACAGCAAGTCGCTGACCACGTAAACATGGCAATAGCGACGTTCTTCAATGACGTAATTATGTCGCAAATTTAGTGACTTTGAGCGACTTCCTGTCACATAATTAGCGACGATTTGTTGTAGCCAACCGTCGATACAAGTTGTACGATTAAGCAAGGTTTTGGCGACGTCTAGCGACCAACATTGACACATATCTGTGTCGTGAAGCGACGCTAAATCAGCAACGTGTAGCGACATTTAGTATCGTTTAGCGACGCATCCTCAGTCACTAATGCCGCTAGTATTTAGGATTTCAACGACGCTTAGCGACTCAATTACGCGTCGCTAAACGTCGCTAAATTTGTAGTAAAAAAATCAGAAAGCAGAATGGTTTCCCTGCAGTTTAATAAGTAACAATTAATATGAATAGACCCGGAGCAACCCTCCCTTGAATTCCCTGGGTTCGTCGACCCCTTCGGTGGAACACTCAATACTGATAAATTTACATACATTTAAAATGAATAATAAAATAAAATATAAAGAAAATGGCATGCTAGAATTACAAATCTAGTCTGAAGAAAATCCCATCGTTCAGATCAGTGCAATAATAAATATCCACGCAAATAAATCTACACACAAGCAACCAATAAAGTCTGAAAACCTCAACAAATATATAATATTCAAATCCAATATCATGGATCTACACACAATCAGTCTACGCACAAACAATCAATAAATGTCATAACTAGGACTATTACAGATCTGGAAAAGGAGGGGCACCACCGCGCTTCAGTGAGAGGAATACTCATACTGCTCTCATAAAATCGACACCGACGTCGATGAAGGCAGTGACGTCGGTGAAGTCGGTGTCGTTGAAAAAGGCAGTGACGTTGGTGGAGTCGGTGACGATGAAGGCACACCCGGAGGACGTATCTACTTCAATACTGCTAGTCGATGGTTGTATGAATCCATGGTAGGTAATAGCCTCGTACTGCTATCAACCATCGAATCCTGTATCAACATCAGCCTCTCGTCCAAGGACAGCTGTGATGCCTTCATCTTCGTCATGCTGCGCTGTGTCGACTCTCTAAGATCGATAATGCCACGCTCTGTCCTCTCAGTCATATCCATGAGCTCCATGATGCTGCGCTTGAGCGTATATAATCATGCTATGAGGGTGGCATCATCCATATGTGGCTGAGACTGGGCTGCTCCTGGATCCTTCACAGCATCTTATCACGGAGAGACTCAATCTGACGGTCAATGATCTCCTAGACTCGGGCAGACTCATGCGAGGGCTGTGGGTAATGCACACTTGCAGCGGAGGCCCTGGAGGATTGTGTCACAACTAGGATGCCATAGGATCTCGTACCGTAGTACGTACCTATATGGAGACCACCAGCGGCGGTCACCCACAGTTCGTCCGACGGAGCTGGAGCAGGATGCGTGGAAGTACCAGCCTCTCCTGCTATAGATGCACTAGCAGCTGCCCGCCGCGAAGCTTAAGATACGCGGCCTAGAAAAGTATTTATACTCTATAATTGCTAATGTCTAATGTAGTTATTGTTACTAACTACATGAATATTTAATTACATATTTCATAAGTTATATTAAAATTAACACAAAGTATTAAAATTAACAAAAAGTATTGTAATACTTTCATAGGTCTGCTCGGCTCTCTCGTCTATAAGCTTTCCTCCCTTCTGATGGGTGGCCAGGAAGACGGTCACATGTTGGCATCATCACCCCTCTTTACCTGTTAAAATATATTATTTAGTACTAAATTAAATATTTTTCCTAGTACTAATTTATCGGACTTGCATTAAAATACTATGCCTGAAATAACCAAACGACAAAAATGTTCCGTAATCGGGATCGACCCACCGCACCACTTTGATGCCTTCTGCCTATCCACCATGGCATTCTTAGACATTTTTTTGTACCTTGGATCGTCGAATCTAGCCCTTATCTGATCAGGGGTGATCCAACCTTGGATCGACTTTCCGGCACGATCATGAGCATTCTGGTCATTAATAGCATCACGGACTTGATTGGCGGCGACGACATGAAACATCCCCTCGATCGACACGGCTCGGTGCGGTGGATAGAAATATGTAACGCCCCAGTCCCAAAATACGTAGGACTAGAAACGTAGACATGCCAGCTGTATTCATACGAAGTACACCCAATATATGGAATCCTCGTATGAATACATAAGCTATAAAATGCAGTAGAACCATAACTAATCTCATCCACACAAAATAAAAGAATAGAAGATATCATAAAATGATAATGAATTATCTTGATACAATATATTGGGCGGAGACAAATCCACTACCAACAAGCAAAGGAAAAAAAATACATGAGTAAAAAAATGAATTTGGCGAGCGAAGCAAAGACGATCCAAGTGCAATCATCCTCGAAGAAATAGCGAGGATCACGGCTAGTGCTAGAACACCTGCGAAAGACAATAGCACACACCTGGCGAGATAACCAGGTCCTCAGAAGGACGTAACAAGACACATAATATCATGCCATATAAACTGAATAAATATGGCTCAAATAAATAAGTCAATTGAATTATAACATGGTCCAATACACACCTATTGAACGAGCGTACCATCCCCCCAACCAAACAAGGACAGGAGATGGTAAACAAATTCACGGTGACGTATCTTTCCATGCTATGAATCCAATATGGCATCCGGACCCCAACAAGGTTCAATACCTTCTCATCGAAGTAGTAAGTCACACCTACAAGCAAACAAGGACAAGATGTGACTAACTAATCCGCGACAAGTTATTGTTTCAAGCCACGGTCAGATACAAGTACCCAAACCAAAAGTACTCGTACCTAACGGATAAAGGTGCCTAACCGTTCTAAGTGAAATGTAGTTAAGAATAATCCTTCCTACACATGGGCCCTGGCTAAATAGGATCGGCATAGTCTCCCTTGGGCACCAGAGGCCCCATTAGTAAGAGCATAACGTTCTGCAGAATCGTCAGTGGCCGTCAGTAATCATGGGTCATCAACCCCGTATCTCCAGCGGAGAGTCCAGGTCACAAGGAAAGTTCTTCGAAGCCCATACACTAAAGAATTGTCCTCTCCGCCCAATGCCTACTATGTTGTATCCACAACAATAACCTCCATAACCGCTAAGTCAAACTAGCATGCAACCTCTATTAGAGGTTATTCCTATCGTACGGCTTGTACGTACTGGTGGCCAGCCAATCACGCACTTCCATGTTCTACATGCGATACACAACTTGTGGTACAACGTGTCAAGGCCATGAATGCAACACACAAAGGTGGTCCCTTAAATCTAGGTTTAATGTGTAAGAAAAATAATACATAGCAGGAAATATAAATGAACAGTAAGTTCTAACAGGTTATGCCAAGTATCACAGTTTATTTTACATAAAGAAAATAATGAACAATGCATGAAATATGAGCTAAAATAAATAAACAGCAAATGGCAAGGTGTCTTGCCTGATAGGGCGCCTGGTGTGCTGCGATGATCAATGTGGCACGAACTGCGACTTCGGTGCAACAACTATACAAGGAGACCTCGGATGGTGGCACGGACAGTTCCATTGGGTCCAGGACGGTTGAATTAGTTAGGGAGGATATAAGGTGGTACGGATTTGGTGATAGAATAGGAATAAGAGGATTTAGTCACTGGAGGAAATCGAAGGAAATTAGATAAATAACATATATACGATTTTAGAAAACAATTTATAATAATTTGGAAAAATATTTTAGATAAGTATGTACTTACAAATTTGGAAATCGTTTTTCGTCTAAAAACTCTAAGTAGTAAAAATATGATTTAGAAAGAAAACTATATTTCCTTAGTAAAAATACTTGTAGGTAATACTAGAAAATCAAATAAATTTTTAGGCAAAACTCTAATCTTATCAAAATAGGATTTCTAGGTTAGAAACTAAATTTTTCATTAGTCCAAAAGTATTTTAAATAAATATATAAAAAATCTAGGAAAATATTTTAGGGCTACTGAGTTGTCAAACATAATTTGGAATAGGTTAACTACCTATTTATTTAATAAAAAAAATAACGATAATATTAATAATAATAATAATACTTGTAGTAACATGCATACTAATAATATATATATAGTTTTTATATTAAAAACTACACTGTAATAATATTAATAATAATAATAGTAACAATAAAAATATTAATGATAATAATATTAATGATAATAATAATAAATTATAATAATAATAATAATAATATAAAAAAAACAAAAATTTATACAGCTGTCACCTTCGTCTCTTTGTACGAGACAGGGAGTCATGAAATAAAAAATAAAAATTTAAACCAGTCAGACTGCTGCTGTCTCCCCATATGAGGATAATAAAAAAAACCAAAAAGATAAAAAAAACAAAACAAAATAGTAATCCAAAGGAAATGTCACCATCTCCTAAAAAGGAGAGCATGCTCAGCTGTTCCTCGAGCGGAGCGAAGAGATGATAAAGGGAGCAGGAGAGAGAAGGGAGAGGGAACAAAGTCGGGGGAGAGTCGGAGTCTCGGCACTAGGGCGGTACGCACGCGGATCGGGCGGTGGCGGAAGAGGTCGGAGAGGGTCGGAAGGCTGGTGGGTGACGCCGACGGGGAAGCTCGGGATGGGGTTTCCGGTGACGTGGCTGGTGGATCGATCGGTGGAGGGTTTCGACGAAGCTACGGACGGTGGGGGCCAGGCGTACGAGGCGGAGGGGTGACGGGATGAGAGGAGAGGGTTTTGACTCGGGAAGCCGGGGGAAGACAGTGACTTGCCGCAGGCGGCCAGGATGAGAGCTGGAAATGGGGTCGCAGTTGTGGCGGCGGAAGGTCGGCGCCCGACTCGTCGCGACGACGGTGGAGGGTTTTAGTCGGCAGCCGGGCGGAGGGTTTGGGCGGCGTCGGGAGGTTCCCGGTGGAGGGGGCGGTCCCGAGAGAGGTGCGTGCGGCTCAGCCTGGGGTCGACAAGACGCGACGGAGCTCGCGGCGGTGAAGGCTGTGCAGCGGACGCGTGCGGCTGGCGCATGCGGCGAGGTAAAGGGAAAGAAGAGGAGCGGAAGTCGGGATGAGAGGCGGCATGGTCGGAGGTCGGCGGCGCTGGCCACAATTTAAGGTGAGTGGTGGCTGTCGTTTATTATTTCTTTTATTTTGGGGTTGGCCGGAAGTTTGATGGCGGCGGGTTGGCCGTAGGTGGCGAAGGGGTTGTGGTGATGCTGTATTTGGTCGGAGATGGGCCGTCGAGGAGCGGCGGAGCTGGACAGGCGGAGGCAGTGGTTGGGTCGGCGCCGTTGGTGGCGATGTCCAAGGGTGAGGGTGCTGGTTTGGGTGTCGGAGAGTTCGGAGGAGACGACGACGATGGTGATGGTAATGGTGGGGGCCTGGGGTCGAGTGGCTGGGCTGTGCTCGGGGTCGACGGGGTGGTGAACGGGAAAAGGGCAGGCTAGGGTGGCGGTGAACTCCGGTGATGTTGAGGAGTTGGCGGTCGTGGTCGGGGTCTTCGGCTGTGATGGAGTTGGGAGTGGCTTGGTCGGGGATGGCGGTTTCTCGTCGGCGACGATGGCAGCGACGGACAGGGGACAGAAGGCTGGCTGGTGGCAGTGAATTTTGGTTAGGCTAGAGATTAGGAATAGGATTTAGGATTGGATATTTGGGACGTCGTGTCTGGAATGTGTCCGACACGGCTGGATTTGATGAAATTGTATTTGTTAAAAAAACATGGAATAAGATTATGGATGGTGGAACACGGACACGATGCACGCACGTTGGTTGTGGGATTTTGTGGGTGTGAGAATTTATGGAGGAGTACCTGCCTATTTATAGGATGTGGGAATACCCATTTGGATAGGATTAGGAATATTCAAACCCAATTTAGATAATTCAATTATTAAATTTAAATCAATGAAATCGAATCTAAATTTAAATCAAATTCCAATTTAAATCTATAAATTCTACCTTTATACTATTTAAATTAAATCCATAAAATTAAATCGAGGTTTAAAATGGCCACAAAAATTTTGAAATATATTTTCCAAAAATACCAATAATAATAATTTCAAAAATTACATTATTATTTAAAAATAAACTAATAAATAATTACAATATATATATGTATGCACAAATAATATTTACAAACATATACTTTTCTAATATACCATTTTATAGGAAAAATTATTTATTATTATAACTGTATAGATGAAAGGCTTTTCATAATTAAAATCATAAACTTGAAAATGATAGCTAGAAATATTTTTATCTATATTACTTTGAACTATATAAAAAAATAGAAAAAAAATTTCAAAAATATGTACGCTTGCACATATTCGCACTCGTCGAGCAATTATGAAGAACGTAATTTCGTGCGCGACGTACAATGCGACTACGCAACGTACAATACAAAAATTTTAAATCAGTACCAAATTTAATAATAAAAAATAGTAGAAATTTAGGAGTTTTACATCCTACCCAACTTAAAAGAATTTCGTCCTCGAAATTAAAAATTCGTAGGGGGGTGAGAAGGCACAACGGTAGATAGAAGGGTTCCTTAAAGAAGTTTATATGGTCGTAGTCTAGGTTGAGGATATGATTAAGAGACGATTGTAATCACTTCTTAAATTTAAGTGATTAGAAAGTCAAGCTTGTAGATTTAGGGTTGAGGGAAAGGTCGAGTAGTTAGGATGAAGATATTGTAATATCGAGTGATAATAATTATAATTGATATGAAGGCTAGAGAAGGTTCTAGTACAATGCTTTCGTCCTTCTAAAATAGGTGAAGGCGAAAGCATTAAGGGGTTCAAAGACGATATTATCGAGTACGAATACGTGATTCAAAGACGACCGAAAAATTTCAAAAAGAGTTGCCAAGGCAGTCGCGGATGAGACTCTAAAGGACAAGTTTAGCTATGTCCCCATCCACGTAGAACGATAGATAAAAGCGAACCAAAGTGCACTCGGTTGATCAGACCATCATGTACCGGTTCTGATTAGACCATATGTTAGTGGACATGCCCAAATAACATATGTCTTGAAATAAGCTTGATAAAAGAATAAACTTGCAAAAACTAGGCTACATTAGTATCATTAGCCAAGATGGTAAAAACATGGGCACGAGAGATTAAGATTAATAGAAAGCAGAATGATTCTAATTCATATCACGTGTTGGTCTCTATACAATCGTCCTATAGTCTTCTTGTCCAAGTTCTTGGTTGACTAGATGGGTTAAGGTCTTTTAAATTCTAGAATCTAAGTAGACTTGCTAAGATAAGTCGCAAGGACAAAGGGGTTGCTAGGTCATAAGGCATTCTATCCAACTTAAAAGGATTAAACTAATGGTGTTTGGGACATCTAGCTAGTAGGGTCAATCTCTAGCAAGCTCGAAGGGAAGATAAGAATAATGATAGAAGGAATCAAGCAATATGCAATCGATGAGTCGAACGGTAGTTCGAATATGGAATCGAAAAAAAGAGGTCAAGCATGTGGATGAGATCCTAGACTTCTAATCCTATTCGCAGGCTTGCTTGGTACGGTAAAGTAACCAAACAATTTATCTTGACCTGCATGGGCCACCACAAAAACATGTAACGCCCCAGTCCCAAAATACGTAGGATTAGAAACGTAGACATGCCAGCTGTATTCATACGAAGTACACCCAATATATGGAATCCTCGTATGAATACATAAGCTGTAAAATGCAGTAGAACCATAACTAATCTCATCCACATAAAATAAAAGAATAGAAGATATCATAAAATGATAATGAATTATCTTGATATAATATGTTGGGCGCAGACAAATCCACTACCAACAAGTAAAGAAAAAAATACATGAGTAAAGAAATGAATTTGGCGAGTGAAGTGAAGACGATCCAAGTGCAATCATCCTCGAAGAAATAGCGAGGATCACGGCTAGTGCTGGAACACCTGCGAAAGACAATAGCACCCACCTGGCGAGATAACCAGGTCCTCAGAGGGACGTAACAAGACACATAATATCATGCCATATAAACTGAATAAATATTGCTCAAATAAATAAGTCAATTGAATTATAACATGGTCCAATACACACCTATTGAACGAGCGTACCATCCCCCCAACCAAACAAGGACAGGAGATGGTAAACTAATTCACGGTGATGTAACTTTCCATACTATGAATCCAATATGGTATCCGGACCCCAACAAGGTTCAATACCTTCTCATCGAAGTAGTATGTCACACATATAACCAAACAAGGACAAAATGTGACGAACTAATCCGCGACAAGTTATTATTCTAAGCCACGGTCAGATACAAGTACCGAAACCAAAAGTACTCGTACCTAACGGATAAAGGTGCCTAATCGTTCTAAGGGAAATGTAGTTAAGAACAATCCTTCCTACGCATGGGCCCTGGCTAAATAGGATCGGCATAGTCCCCCTTGGGCACCAGAGGCCCCATCAGTAAGAGCATGACGTTCCGCAGAATCGTCAGTGGCCGTCAGTAATCATGGGTCATCAACCCCGTATCTCCAGCGGAGAGTCCGGGTCTCAAGGGAAAGTGCTTCGAAGCCCATACGCTAAGGAATTGTCCTCCCCGCCCAATGTCTACTATGTTGTATCCACAACAATAACCTCTATAACCGCTAAGTCAAACTAGCATGCAACCTCTATTAGCGGTTATTCCTATCGCACGGCTTGTACGTACTGGTGGCCAGCCAATCACGCACTTCCGTGTTCTACATGCGACACACGACTTCGTGGTACAACGTGTCAAGGCCATGAATGCAACACACAAAGGTGGTCCCTTAAATCTAGGTTTAATGTGTAAGAAAAATAATACATGGCAGGAAATATAAATGAACAGTAAGTTCTAACAGGTTATGCCATGTATCACAGTTTATTTGCATAAAGCAAATAATGAACAATGCATGAAATATGAGCTAAATAAATAAACAGCAAATGGCAAGGTGTCTTGCCTGATAGGGCACCTGGTGTGCTGCGATGATCAATGTGGCACGAACTGCGACTTCGGTGCAACAACTATACAAGAAGACCTCGGATGGTGGCACGGACAGTTCCATTGGGTCCAGGACGGTTGAATTAGTTAGGGAGGACATAAGGTGGTACGGATTTGGTGACAAAATAGAAATAAGAGGATTTAGTCACTGGAGGAAATCGAAGGAAATTAGATAAATAACATATATACGATTTTAGAAAATAATTTATAATAATTTGGAAAAATATTTTAGATAAGTATGTACTTACAAATTTGGAAATCGTTTTTCATCTAAAAACTCTAAGTAGTAAAAATATGATTTAGAAAGAAACTATATTTCCTTAGTAAAAATACTTGTAGGTAATACTAGAAAATCAAATAAATTTTTAGGCAAAACTCTAATCTTATCTAAATAGGATTTCTAGGTTAGAAACTAAATTTTTCATTAGTCCAAAAGTATTTTAAATAATTATATAAAAATCTAGGAAAATATTTTAGGGCTACTGAGTTGTCAAACATAATTTTGGAATAGGTTAACTACCCATTTATTTAATAAAACAAAATAATAGCGATAATATTAATAATAATAATACTTGTAGTAACATGCATACTAATAATATATATATATAGTTTTTATATTAAAAACTACACTGTAATAATATTAATAATAATATTAATAGTAACAATAAAAATATTAATGATAATAATATTAATGATGATAATAAAAATAATAATTACAATAATAATAATAATAATAATAATAATAATAAAAATAATAATAATAATAATATAAAAAAACAAAAATTTATACAGCTGTCCCCTTTGTCTCTTTGTACGAGACAGGGAGTCATGAAATAAAAAATAAAAATTTAAACCAGTCAGACTGCTGCTGTCTCCCCATATGAGGATAATAAAAAAATAAACCAAAAAGATAAAAAACAAAATAGTAATCCAAAGGAAATGTCACCATCTCCTAAAAAGGAGAGCATGCTCAGCTGTTCCTCGAGCGGAGCGAGAGAACAAGAGCGCGAAGAGATGAGAGAGGGAGCAGGAGAGAGAGAAGGGAGAGGGAACAAAGTCGTAGGAGAGTCGGAGTCTCGGCGCTAGGGCGGTGCGAACGCGGACCGGGCGGTGGCAGAAGAGGTCGGAGAGGATCGGGAGGCTGGTGGGCGACGCCGGCGGGAAAGCTCAGGATGGGGTTTCCGGTGACGTGGCTGGTGGATCGATCGGTGGAGGGTTTCGACGAAGCTACGGACGACGACGGCCGGGCGTACGAGGCGGAGGGGTGACGGGATGAGCGGAGAGGGTTTTGACTCGGGAAGCTGGGGGAAGAAGGAGACTTGCCGCGGGCAGCCGGGACGAGAGCTGGAAATGGGGTCGCAGTTGTAGCGGCGGAAGGTCGGCGCCCGACTCGTCGCGGCGACGGTGGAGAGTTTTAGTCGGCGGCCGGGCAGAGGGTTTGGGCGGCGTCGGGAGGTTCTCGGTGGAGGGGGCGGTCCCGAGAGAGGTACGGGCGGCTCGGCCTGGGGTCGACAAGACGCGACGGAGCTCGCGACGGTGAAGGCTGTACAGCGGACGCGTGCGGCTGGCGCGTGGGGCGAGGTGAAGGGAAAGAAGAGGAGCAAGAGTCGGGATGAGAGGCGGCGTGGTCGGAGGTCGGCGGCGCTAGCCGTAATTTAAGGTGAGTGGTGGCTGTCGTTTATTATTTCTTTTATTTTGGGGTTGGCCGGAAGTTTGATGGCGACGGGTTGGCCGGAGGTGGCGAAGGGGTTGTGGTAATATTGTATTTGGTCGTAGATGGGCCGTCGAGGAGCGGCGGAGCTGGACAGGCGGAGGCAGTGGTTAGGTCGGCGCCGTTGGTGGCGATGTCCAAGGGTGAGGGTGCTGGTTTGGGTGTCGGGGAGTTCGGAGGAGACGGCGACGAACGGCGACGATGGTGATGGTAATGGTGGGGACCTGGGGTCGAGTGGCTGGGCTATGCTCGGGGTCGACCGGTGGTGAACTGGAAAAGGGCAGGCTAGGGTGGCGGTGAACTCCGGTGATGTTAAGGAGTTGGCGGTCGTGGTCGAGGTCTTCGGCTGTGATGGAGTTGGGAGTGGCTTGGTCGGGGATGGTGGTTTCTCGTCGGCGACGATGGCGGCGACGGACAGGGGACAGAAGGCTGGCTGGTGGCAGTGAATTTTGGTTAGGCTAGAGATTAGGAATAGGATTTAGGATTGGATATTTGGACGTCGTGTCTGGAATGTGTCCGACACGGCTGGATTTGATGAAATTGTATTTGTAAAAAAAACATGGAATAAGATTATGGATGGTGGAACATGGACACGATGCACGCACGTTGGTTATGGGATTTTGTGGGTGTGAGAATTTATGGAGGAGTACCTGCCTATTTATAGGATGTGGGAATACCCATTTGGATAGGATTAGGAATATTCAAACCCAATTTAGATAATTCAATTATTAAATTTAAATCAATGAAATCAAATCTAAATTTAAATCAAATTCCAATTTAAATCTATAAATTCTACCATTATACTATTTAAATTAAATCCATAAAATTAAATTGAGGTTTAAAATGGCCACAAAAATTTTCAAATATATTTTCCAAAAATACCAATAATAATAATTTTGAAAATTACATTATTATTTAAAAATAAACTAATAAATAATTATGAAATATATATGTATGCACAAATAATATTTACAAATATATACTTTTCTAATATACCATTTTATAGGAAAAATTATTTATTATTATAACTGTATAGATGAAAGGCTTTTCATAATTAAAATCATAAACTTGAAAATGATAGCTATAAATATTTTTTATCTATATTACTTTGAACTATATAAAAAAATAGAAAAAAATGTTTTTCAAAAATATGTACGCTTGCACATATTCGCACTCGTCGAGCAATTACGAAGAACGTAATTTCGTGTGCGACGTACAATACGACTACGCGACGTACAATACAAAAATTTGAAATCAGTACCAAATTTAATAATAAAAAATAGTAGAAATTTAGGAGTTTTACATCCTACTCAACTTTAAAGAATTTCGTCCTCGAAATTAAAAATTCCTAGGGGGTAAGAAGGCACAACGGTAGATAGAAGGGATCCTTAAAGAAGTTTATATGGTCGTAGTCTAGGTTGAGGATACGATTAAGAGACGATTGTAATCACTTCTTAAATTTAAGTGATTAGAAAGTCAAGCTTGTAGATTTAGGGTTGAAGGAAAGGTCGAGTAGTTAGGATGAAGATTTAGTAATATCGAGTGATAATAATTATAATTGATATAAAGGCTAGAGAAGGTTCTTGTACATCGCCTTCGTCCTTCTAAAATAGGTGAAGGTGAAAGCATTAAGGGGTTCAAAGACGATATTATCGAGTACGAATACGTGATTCAAAGACGACCGAAAAATTTCAAAAAGAGTTGCCAAGGCAGTCGCGGATGAGACTCTAAAGGACAAGTTTAGCTATGTCCCCATCCACGTAGAACGATAGATAAAAGCGAACCAAAGTGCACTCGGTTGATCAGACCATCATGCACCGATTCTGATTAGACCTTATGTTAGTGGACATGCCCAAATAACATATGTCTTGAAACAAGCTTGATAAAAGAATAAACTTACAAAAACTAGGCTACATTAGCATCATTAGTCAAGATGGTAAAAACATGGGCACGAGAGATTAAGATTGAAAGAAAGCAGAATGATTCTAAGTCATATCACGTGTTGGTCTCTATACAATTGTCCTATAGTCTTCTTGTCCAAGTCCTTGGTTGACTAGATGGGTTAAGGTCTTTTAAATTCTAGACACTACAAGAATTGCCCCCATTTTGCAATATTTTTTATGCAACGGTTATATGGGTGTTGCTGGAACTATTATTTGCAACAATCTCATAACAGTTCTACAAACCATTACCAAATTAAAGCTATTTGCAACAGTTATAAGTGAATCGTTGTCTCATAAAACCTTTTACAATGGTTTGTAAATGCTTGATAAATATTTGTCTTTTTTACAACGGTCTAGCGACGATTTTATAAAAATGTTGTCAGAGTGAGCTGAAAGGGCAATGTTTATGCAAGGGTTTTACATAACCGTTGCAAATGTGTTAGTATTTTGCATCAATTAGTTTAAGCCTTATAAAAAGGCTTACTATTACCAACATTTGAACAACGTTTTTTGTAAACTGTTGCGGTTGGCATTATTATCTATAATGATTGTGCAACCTTTTTTGCAACTATTTGCAAATTTTTGTTAAATGACAACATTAGTGATAACTATTGCCGAAATAACAATCAATCGTTTCAAGCTATTGATCTCACACTAGTTTGTTTATATTAAGTGTTGCAAATTCAAAATCCAATTTTAAATTGATTAATATAATTCTATACACACACACACACATACACACACACACACACACATACACACACACACACACACACACACATATATATATATATATATAAATTAATTAATAGGAAGATTTGATCAAAATTGTATCTCGGTTTTACTTGAGGCTGGAATTGGACCCTACATGGTCATTGTTTTTGTATATATGTAGCTCGGTAGGTAATCTGTGGAGGGGGGGATGGCCCTCTCTCTCGATCTCATAGCATTTGGTCTGCTCGTATATATATATATATATATATATATATATATATATATATATATATAAAAAAATATATATATATATATATATATATATATATATTATAATAAATTTAGGTTTTTTTGTTCTATAACAATTATGATAGTTATTGCGTGATTTAAATCATAGAGCAGTTATCCTTAAAACTATGAATTAAAATGAACATAGAGAATATTTATGCGATAAATTTTTTTACCTATATCACAAAAACTACTCTCTTCCTGATCCTATTAGAATAGAGCATGGCATGTCATACACAAGAAAATCTTAGAAGGAAAAAAATTACTTTGTACATAAAATTATGTTAAAATGAAATGATCCATATAACAACAAATTGTTATGTCATAATTAATTACAAAACTATACTATAAAATCCCATATTTTACGAAAAAATCTTGTATAGTGCGCTCGGTTTTGTTCTAATTTATTTGATTTTTTCGAAGATTAAACCATAACCGAACCAAACTGGTCGGTTATTAATAAAATCCAGCCGAAACAATGTTATCAGACCATCAGTTTGGTTTGGTCAGGGTCAGTTTAGTAAGTTCATCCAATTTTGCATACCCTACTTCACGTGCGTTGTACGTATGAAAAAATGTATGTTATTATTAAAAGATTAAATAAAAATTTAAATTATATTAAATATTTTTAATATAATTTAAATATATTTAAATAATTGTTTGTTAATTTTTTTTAAATTTTGGATATGTGTTTAATTAGATAATACTATGCAGTTGGTCTAAATATAAATTAAATTTAGAATTTGAATATATTTTTAAGATTTGTTATGTGTTCAAGTGGTTTTTAGTTTTTTTGATAAAAATATATTAATTTGATAGTTAAATTTTTATAGATTTGGGAAAATTTATGAAATGCCCAAAAAACGAAAAAGTTTTATGAAAAATCCACCGCGCAATAACATTTCTTCGCGTGTCCAGAATTAGCAAAAAATATATAAAGAGGGTTCCGAATGACCTTTTTGCCCTTCCTTCTAATTTATTGAAAACACCCACGAAACTACTCTTAAAAAATGTTTCGATACTTTATCATCTTCCATATGCTGCTCACTTTCGAATCTAGGTTTTTCCTCAAAATCTTCAAAACTCGTCAGAAATTTTGGAAAGACCGAGACAAACGGTAAAAGTGCTAAAACGGAGGTCAAAACATCATTTTTTACGATTCTAAAATTTCGGAAGGCCAACTAATAGTAAAGCAGTTCATCTCAGGCTCCTCGAAGATACGCTCATTTTGCGACAAACTGGGCTACGTTTCGACCTCCCAGTCAAAAGTTATGGTCCTCCAAAGTTTTAAATGACCATAAAATGCAGGAGAATGGCCATTCTCCGTGTTAGAACACGAAGAATGTTAATTTCGCATGAGGGTGGCCATTCTCTGTGTTACTAACACGGAGAATGGCATTCTTCGTCTTAATTTACACGGAGAATGGCCATTCTCTGTGTTAATAACATGGAGAATGGCATTCTCCGTCCTAATTTACACGGAGAATGGCCATTCTCCGTGCTAAACTACACGGAGAATGACCATTCTCCGTTTTACTTTACACGGAGAATGACCATTCTCTGTGTAATTTAGCACGGAGAATGGTCATTCAGTGTTAAAATGCAGGAGAATGGCCATTCTCCGTCTTAATTTACACGGAGAATGGTCATTATCTGTGTTAGTAACACAGAAAATGGCATTCTCTGTCTTAATTTACACGGAGAATGACCATTCTCCGTACTAAATTACACGGAGAATGGCCATTCTCCGTCTTAATTCACACGGAGAATGGCCATTCTTCGTGTAATTTAGCACGAAGAATGGTCATTCCAGTATTAAAATGCAGGAGAATGGCCATTCTCCGTGTTAGAAACACGGAGAATGCCATTCTCCATATTAATTTACACGGAGAATGGCCATTCCCAGTGTTAAAACGTAGAAGAATGCTAAATTAGCACGGAGAATGCTAAATTACAAGGAGAATGACCATTCTCCGTGCTAAATTACACAAAGAATGGCCATTCTCTGTGTTAAATGACACGGAGAATGGTTATTCCAATGTTAAAATACAGGAGAATGGCCATTCTCCATGTTAGAAACATGGAGAATGCCATTCTCCGTTTTAGTAACAAGGAGAATGCCTAATTTATACGGAGAATGCCTAATTTATACGGAGAATGCTATTCTCCTTGTTAAAATATAGGAGAATAACTATTCTTCGTATTATATCGACGGAGAACAGTTGACAAAAACAGGGGCGGATCCAGGGGTCGGGTGGGGTGGGCTGGAGCCCACCCCAAAAAAAATATTTACATTTTTTTTTCCATATAATTTTTTTTTATATGGATTTATCTACTTCCAGCCCACCCAATTTTTGTCAGCCCATCCTAGATATAATTTCTGGATCCTCCCCTGGACAAAAACCTAAAATTTTTTTGTTTTGTTGAAAGAAATTTGACATGAATAAAGATTCAAGAGTTTTCGTTCTTCTTTCAAAATGATACTAACTCTTATGGAAAGAAGAAGAAGATCTTCTCTCCATAATTGACCTAATTGTCGGAAAAGAAGAAGAAGAAGAAAAAGAAGATGAGCGATGATCGGAGTCCGACTGAAAAAAAACACGGTAAACTACGAACGATCTATGCGATCTCTGCTGAAGATGACAACAATGGAATTCAGATCTCTCGTGAAGAAGAAGAAGAAGAAGAAGACGACGAGAATCACAATCCAAATCTGAGTTTGTGCAGAGGGGTAGTTATGGTATTAATTTTGTAAATACAGAGCATCTAAAGGGAATCTTGGAATACTTAATGTGGAAATATATAATTCTGGGCATTTCATAAAACCCATCATGCGGGTGGGTTTTTCATAAAATCCAACCCCGAAATTGGGTTTCTCAGCAATTTCCATATTTTTATATGTTAATACATACGACTTAGATGGCAACCTATCGAAATATATATCAAATACATCTATATATATCAAAAAAGATATACATATATAAATACATATCAAATATGTCTAGTTATATCAAAATATACATACACACACACACACACACACACACACACACACACACACACACACACACACATATATATATATATATATATATATATATATATATATATATATATATACATACATACATATACATATATAATATACATATATAAGGAAGGGGTCCAGAAGAGAGGCGGGGAGAGAATTGGGAAAAAAAAAATATATATATATATATATATATATATATATATATATATATATATATATATAGATATATATATATATATATATAATATTTTTTTTTTTTTTTTTTTATATATATAGATATATATATATATATATATATATATATACATATATAATATACCAAATATATCTTATATGTATCAAAATATCTATCTAAATATATTACACCTTATATCTCTCTCTCTCTCATGTAAGGAAGGGGTCCGGAAGAGAGACGGGAGAGAATTGGGAAAGAGGCGCGCACGGGAGAAAAAGAAACGAGAAAAATAATTGGGATCCACCTATATTATTTTGGTTTTCCCACATTGGAAGGATTTCCTGACGCAGAAGGCGCTGACCTATTCTCAAGGTGCTCTCTAACGGAAGACCTTCGGCTAGATTTTTTATTTCAATATTTGTCTATTTATTTAGGGCTTATGGTTTTTAGAATTATTTGGAAAAATATTTGGGTTTTCAGAATTTTAACAATATTTGTGAAAATATTGTGAATCCGCAGGTCCTCCGACGAACTCGGATTGGTCATCCCTACGAAATTGAGTCACCGCTGTAGACAGTCCTTGCTTCCTTGTAAGTTCTGTCTAAATTTTCAATTTCAAATCGAATTTAAAGTTATGTTTCAACTTAATAATTTTCCGTTTGGAGTTAAATACGTGGGTTTGGAGGTTTGCTTTTGAGTTTTATATGTTTGATAAAATTCCTAAATGAAATGATGATTGCTACATTCAGTCCTCGTGATAAGTAAAAAAAATCCATTAAGTTTGAATTTAAATTCCATCACTACATTTTTTTCTATTATTCTATTTTGACATAGACATGGATCTGGACAAGGACATGTATCTAGACGCGGACACATACTTGGATCTAGACACGGATACGACCTGGATCATGAATATATTTTAGAAAAAAATAATTTTGAATATCAAAATATATACATATATGAATTTATAACAAACAATTTATACCTTCAACTTTGTGATAATTATACTTCAGTATAAATTCGAAATACTTGAAAGAAACTTCCATGTATTTAATTTCATTTAATTTCCAAATGTATTTGTAACTTATATATATATATATATATATATATATATATATATATATATATATATATATATATATATATATATATAGCCCTGATACTTTTTGTGCTCGCAAATGTTAGAAAAAGGCCCTTTTTAAAAAACTTGTCTCGGAAAGTAAAAAAAAAAAAAAATCATATATATATATATATATATATATATATATATATATATATATATATATATAAATATATATAGCCCTGATACTTTTTGTGCTCGCAAATGTTAGAAAAAGGCCCTTTTTAAAACTTGTCTCGGAAAGTAAAAAAAAAAAAAAAACCATTATATATATATATATATATATATATACTATATATATATATATATATATATATATATATATAGCCCTGATACTTTTTGTGCTCGCAAATGTTAGGAAAAAGGCCCTTTTAAAAACTTGTCTCAGAAAGTAAAAAAATAAAAAATCATAACAGAGCAACGAAAAAATGCAACTCCATATGAAAGCCTCTGATTTTGTTGTGTAAAAATTACTGACTCTCATGTTTGCTGAAAATGCAACTCCATATTGTATAGTTTTCTACTTTGATGTTATTCTGTAGTTTCCTACTCTAATTACCTACTCTTAGGTTTGTTGATGAAAGTTACCTACTCTAATGTTATTATGTAAAAATTGCCTTCGTTTGTTTCGCTTTTGTCTATGATAAGTTTGTGTCTATAGGGATATGATTAATTTCTGTCAATTGGTTGTGAATTTCATTCATTATTAGTATATTTCCACTGAGATAACTCATAATATTCTATGTTACATAATATTACCAAAAGAATATCTACAAAATAACTGGTTCCAATTTGTAAAATGTAAATATATACGAAAAGTGTGAACTAGACAATGAGACGTGGAATTATCTTTTAGCTTATTTCTTGTAGTTGTGCATTATTATATTTTATTGAACTTTATTAGTCATTTAATTGTACTTTTCTTTCCTTCCACAGTTGTTTAAGTAGATCAAATATGGACAAAAGTTGGATCCATTATGATAGAACTGGGAGTTTGTATAAAGATGGAGTAATAGAATTTCTTAAATTTGCATTTGATAATGCAGCACAAGGAGGAAAGATTTTGTGCCCTTGTGTAAATTGCAATAATTGTGTATGGAAAAACCGAGAAGAGGTATATAATCATATGATCATCAAAGGTATTGACCCATCATATTCCAATTGGAATCTTCATGGTGAGAGTTTCACACATTCCAATGTCGATTTTCATGACATAATGGAAGGCATGCCACAATTGCATGACGATATTGAAGGGTTATTATATGATGCCCATCCTTTTATTTTTGAACATCTTGAGGAGGAAGAGAATGCAAATAATGATGAGTGCAGAGAAGGAATTGAAACTGATTTAGAGAGATTGTATCAGTTGTTGGAAGACTGTAAACAAGATCTCTATCCTGGAGCCCCAATTAGTAAACTTAGTTTCATTGTCCGGATGTTTCTTGCAAAGTGTCTTCATGGTATTACCAATGCTGGTTTTACTGTAATTCTAGAGATTTTAAAATTTACATTTCCACAGTTGAAGTCAATTCCCAAAAGTTTTAATGAGACTCGAAGCCTTATGCGAGGGTTGAGACTTGGCTGCAATAAAATTGATGCTTGTAGAAATGATTGTATGCTGTTTTGGAAAGAATATGCAAATGCAGATATTTGCCATCATTGTGGTGCTTGTAGGTGGGTCACAAATGAAGACAAAAAATCAAAAAATGTTGATGAAAATCCTACAACACCTAACAATGTTTCATCACCGACTGGAAAAAGAATTCCAAAAAAAAAATTTTCCAGTGACAACAAGACTCCAACGTCTCTTTATGTGTTCAAAAATAGCTACATCTATGAGGTGGCATGATGAGGGTCGTAATAAGGATGATAAGTTAAGGCATCCAGCAGATTCAGAAGCTTGGAAGGCTTTAGACTCCGTTGATCCTAGTTTTACATGCGACGCTCGTAATGTAAGGCTTGGTTTATCCAGTGACGGTTTTAATCCATTTAGGACAATGAACATTCAATATAGCGTGTGGCCTGTTGTGTTGATGCCATACAATTTGCCCCCTTGGATGTGTATGAAACCTCCAAATTTTATGATGGCACTTCTTATTCCTGGGAAAGAATCCCCAGGGAATGACATTGATGTCTACTTGCAACCACTAATAGATGAGTTAAAGGATCTTTGGGATGTTGGGATCAAGACTTATGATGCATCAAGCATGAAAATTTTATGATGCGTGCTGCACTATTATGGACAATCAATGACTTTCCTGCATATGCCATGTTATCAGGGTGGAGCACGAAAGGGAGATTGGCATGTCCTGTATGTTGTTATGATACTAAATCTATCTATCTACGTAATAGCAAAAATTTTTGCTATCATGGAAATCGTAGATTTCTTGACTCAAACCACAAATGGCGCCATGATACGAAGTCATTCTATGGGGAAAGGAACTGGGATGGTGCACCGCTTTGTTATCTGGGACACATTTTAGAGCAGGTGGGGGACATGGAAAATAAGTTTGGGAAGACTCAATCAAAGAAAAAAGACAAGATGGTGGTCCATGGAAGAAAAAGAGCATTTTTTTTTGTTACCGTATTGGAAATTCAATATATTACGTCACAATCTCGATGTGATGCATATTGAGAAAAATATGTGATAAGGTTCTTGGAACACTTTTAAATATGCAAGGAAAATCAAAAGATCATATGAAAGGTCGTCTTGACTTAGAGGATATTGGTGTTAGGCCTGAACTTCACATAAGAGAGGATGCATCCAATAACAAGTATTTGCCTGCTGCCAGTTTCTCTATGGTGTCAAAAAAAAGAAATTTTTTGTAAGGTGTTAAAAGGAGTGAGGGTTCCTGATGGGTATGCATCAAACATTTCTCGTTGTGCAACTCAAGGGGTACAAAATATCTGGGCTAAAAAGTCATGATTGCCATTTTATTCTTCATTATTTGCTTCAACTTGCTGTACGAAGAGCTTTGCCTACCAATATTGCAGAACCATTGATTAAATTAGGAGACTTTTTTAGACGTCTATGTGCAAAGGTCATTGACTTGGACGATCTATACGAGCTAGAAGGTGAAATTGCAGAAACACTTTGCAGATTGGAAAATTTTTCCTCCATCTTTTTTCGATATTATGATGCATTTGCCAATTCATCTAGCACACGAGGTTAGGATCGGAGGACCTGTTCCATATCGTTGGATGTATCCTATTGAAAGGTATGAATAAATACTAAATTTGGTACATTTCAGATTAAGTTACAACTATTTATGTTAACTTTTTCTTATTACTAGGTACCTTGGCGTTCTTAAATCGTATGTTCGAAATAGAAGCCGTCCAGAAGGCTCTATAACAGAGGGTTACATAGCCGAAGAGTGCTTGACTTTTTGTTCTAATATCTTCATGAGAGTGTTGATACACGATTTAATAGACTATCTCGAACTCAGAAAATGTTGGTTCTGAAGTACAAGTTTCATCCGTTCTTACAACATATGGTCGACCTTTAGGGAATGGTGAAATGTTTGTACTAACCGAAACCGCTTGGTTTCAAGCACATCGATATGTATTGTTCAACACCACCAAGATCAGCACATATCTCGAGTCAGACACTATGCAAGAATCTAGATTATCATTAATTACTTTATATATTTTATTATATTTACCTTAAAGATTTGTTTTTTACATGTAGAGAACATTCTGAGATTATGGAGGGTCAAAGATCTCGTAAAAGATAAAGGGAATGGGCTACTGCACATGATCATAGCAAAGAATTTCATGAGTGGTTTGTAGAACGTGTGCGAAATGAGCAAGTGTCCGAAGAAATAAAATAGTTGTCGCGTGGCCTAAATTATGCTTCAAAAGATTCAGGGGTTATATTGTAAATGGTTATAGGTTCCGCACTCTAGATCGTGATCTGGGAAAACGAACTCAGAATTGTGGGGTAGTTGTTACTGCATCCACTTCAAGCTTTGCAAGTAACAAAGATCGAAATCCAGTTGTCAGTGAGGTTACTTATTATGGAATGGTGAAGCAGATTATTGAGTTAGACTATTATGGACATCTAAGTTTCATGATGTTTGAATGCAATTGGTTCCAATGGAGGCTAGATGAGTATAAACTTCCCATGGTTAATTTTAGAAAATTAATATATAAGAATGATCCTTTTGTGTTAGCAACTCAAGTGCATCAAGTTTTTTATGTGCAAGACCCTATTGAGCATGACTGGTATAGCGTAACAAAAGCAGTACCTAGAGACTATTATGATATGGATGTTGAGCCATTTAACGATGACATGGATATTGATAATTGGTTAGGTGAGCCAAGCGAGCCAAATACGAATAATGCAATAAACGTTGGTGAAGAAAGTACATGAAAGATATTCCTATATGGTTCTTTGTATTAGTCTTATTAGCTCAAACATGTATCAATTTTATTAAGTATGGGTCACATTTTCACTATGTGTGCTTCTCTTCCTGTACATAATTACAAGTTTAGAGTAGAAAGGAAGCAAAATTATAACCTGAACTTTCATTGTATTGTTAAGAGAACATATTCAACGAAAAGATGAGGCCAGGAGAATAGTAAATTTCTAGTTCTCTCTAATCATTAGATTCATTATAAAGTTTTTTTCCTTGCCCGAAAGTAGTAAAAGCAAATTGCAGGGGTCGATTTCCTCCTGGGTTCTTCCCTTTCTTGCTTGCCTATTAGAATGAAGTACTACTTTTCCTCTATCCACTTCATCATTACGGCTGGTATGCAATTATGATGGTCAATTATCTATCACAATCTTTCATGTTCATTAGCATACAGTTAACTCCATATCCTTTTACTTCGCTTTCTGGAGAATGCCAAGTAAATTAGAGTAAGTCACCTAGACCTCCAACCAATGAATTCATGGTGTTGGCAAATGGAGTCCAAGCACTCATATTTTCCTTTGTTTTTTGAAGTTTCAATCATTTCTCTGATGATTTGATTTGGATTCCAACTGGATCTCCAAATATTAGGGATGCAGAGCAGTAGCTTGATTTAAACAGACCTTGACATGTTGTTCCTATAATATATGCCAGATTTATCATTCAGTATCATGCCCTTTAAAGCCCAGAGTGGCCCATCCATTTTCGCATCCTTCTATACAACTCTTTGGCTAGAAGGTTTCATCATGGTTGTTTATAACAGAGGTTTCATCATGGTTGCTACTGTCATTGGTATGATAACAATTATTTTTGTACTTTTTCCTTAATATTTTATGGATCTTCCAAATTTGTATTCTTTCCATATTGTATTACACTTTCATGGTTTCATCTATGTTGATGTGGAAGTCCAATTTTACTCTCTCATCCTGAGTAACCAAGGAGAAATGATACTTATATCTAGCCAGATTTGTACTTTACATCTTCTAGCAGGTGTAGAGATTTTCGTCTTGGCGTAGAGCTCTTATTGCTATCGTCGGTAAGTTTAATCAGTTAATATAGACTTGAGATTATGTGGATTTAGCCATGTCTCTTTATCATTTACAGCCATGCCTCTTTGCCATTTACTTGGAGTAGGCTATCCACTTCATCATACACTATTCTCTGTCTAAAGCTTTTATTATGATGAAGTTAATGGGATTAGATTGCCATTCTCATTTTTTATTAATCACAATCAGTTCGTATCAAGTGCTTACTAGTTGCAGATTGTATCAAGCTTTTCCATGTTGTTATTAGCACCCCATTATCTCATTTCTCTTTTCAAATAAAATCTACCACATATTTTGCAGAATGTTATTTTGTGAGATCATTTATATGATTGATGGTAATATATTAATTATCACATACTCATTGTTGGATATCTAATATTTTCAAATATTTCTAAAATGAATTTTTATTCTTTTATGCAGGGCATTGTTGGCTTGGAAACAGATTAGGAACACTTCATATAAAAGTAAGTATTAGAAGTAATCAGGAATTTCCATATAATATGTTGTCAATTAGCTTTTTTTTAATCCTTAGAGTTCTTGAAGTTACTGTGAAATTTGGACTGTTGTGAAAAATATCTTTAGGTGGATCTTATTTATCATATATTTGTAACTTTTGTTAAATTAGGCACAAAATGGAATTATTATATGGTCAGAAACCCAATTAGACTTCCTTCTAAATAAAGAGTTCTTGAATTATTATTATCTTCTACTGTCCAACATACAACTGCAGTTCGATACTAATGCTACTCTGTAGTTACGCACACTGCCCGTCCTGTTGATACACACAGGGAACTACCTACTGACTTTCAGTCCCTAAACTACAGTGGTCCACCTATTTTTCTACACAGACTCCCTAATTCTGCTCTGAACTGATACACCACACCCTCTCTCTCCCTCCTCTCTCTCTCTCTCTATATATATATATATATTTTTTTTTCTTTTTATATATATATTATATATATATATATATATATATATATTGGAACTTTATTACTAGGATTGGAACAGAATGCTGGGCATTTTAAGAATCTCGTTACAAAACCATGGTTGCATATAAGAAAGCATAACATGTAATCTGCCCCAGTAATGCTCATTGTCAGTTGTTCATCTTTTCGTGTACACTTGGATTGTATCTGCCTAGAGGAATTTGTAGTGCATCGTAATATCCTATCCATGGTAGAGAAAACGGATTAGATTATCCTTCCCGTACTCTTGACCATATTCTGCAATGATCCTGAGGCTATCTGAACCATCTGTGGACATGTATACGTTTATTGCATCCTAAGAACATGAGAACACATTAGCAGCTCTGGTTCTCCTTCATAGGCATGAGACTGTCTGATCTGCGACACATATGCATCAAAATCACATTCCAAAAACCACTCGGAATTTGCTCGTCTCTTGACAAATTCATCTGCAACTTCTCTCTAAGCTCATCTGCTAGTTCTTTCTTCCATCCCCAGGGATTCGGTTCGACGCATGCCCCTTGTGGGATTCGAGCCGACATGGATTGAGAGGCCGGGTGCTAGCTAGATTAGAAGTGAAGAGAAGAAGAAGAGGAAGCATCTCTATTGAGTTAGTGGAGAGAAAGATTGAGAGATGAGAATGGAATCAAATTCCTTTTGTTTTGTTTTTTTTTTTTGCATATATATAAACAAATATACAAGCTCTATGTTGACAAATTGGTATCATGATACATGGCACAATTCCTATATTATATTTTTTGGTAACCAAATTTTATCTTATAGTTCAGATATATGCACACTGCTTCAATTTGCCAGGAGTTTGATAGAACAAATAAGAACATAGTGTCATCTTTTTGTATCAGTCTTCTAAAGATTATGTATCAGATCATGTATCCGTTTACTAGCTCAAAGATGTATCAATTAGCTTAAAGACGAATCAGTCTTCTTGTTTGTATTAGTCATTATATCAATAGGCTAAATAACATGGATATTTTTGTACTATATGAGATTTTCTTTCAATATATCATAGAGTTGTGGATTTTAATTTTGCAGGTTGAAAATAGGAAAGGATAAGCAAAAGTATCAAAGCTGGTAATTTTGGAAGATCCCAAGGAGGACATCAAAGTAGTGGTTCTAGAAGAATTATGCAACTACAGCAACTGGACAACCAAATAGTTCTGGAGGAAGCTCTCAACTTGGAGAACAAAGTGATTCTAGAGGAAGCTTCAAGCTGGACAACAAAAAACTAAGCAACTGCTGTCAAATCTCAGCTCATACATCGACTAAAACGTCCTGAGTTGCTACCGAGATGGTCTCAATCACAAATATCTTCCTAACAAGCCACCGAGATGTCAGCAAGAGGATTCTCTTTCCAGTGAAGATGATTCCGATTATAACCAAGTAAAGATTTAGAAGATCTACTGAAAGTGGTGATTCAGAGATTCTACCAACTGGGCAAAGATCAGGAATCTGACATGGATGGGGAAGAGGATTTAGAGCTAGAAAGTGATAAAGAGCCTATTCAAATGGAAACTGCGGAGCATTCAGCCCAGTAATTGCTAAAAATATGAATGGTGAAGGTAATCCTTATAATATTTTTCAATATGTTTATTTTTTATAGATTATATAGCACAACTAATAACATTATATTTCCCTGTAAAAAAGCATCCAGAAAGAGGAAAGTTAGGAAAGAAACAAGATGTTTGAAGATAGTGGTAGGGGTCTCGAGGATCGACCAACTATTATATTCAATGATCTTAATCAACCAATGGGTCCAACAAAGTAGGATGTTACATCTTTGAGCTCATACATAGGGACATTGGCTAGAAATGCCCAGCTAATTCCTCTGAGTCTCAAAGGCTGGAAAAAGATGTCCAAGGATAATAAAGAAGAGGATGGAACATGGTCAATGTATGTATTCCAAAAGTAGTTTTATTTTTATTTTGATATTTATAAAAAATAGGTGAATGATTGGCAATGATTGTAGCAAAATTTCATTCTTGAAGAATCTGCAAGGAGATGATTTTTTTAAACATTGCGGCTGTTGGCGATGTTGGAAAAGTCGTTTGAAGCGAAAACATTTAAGAGTCACACTACACTTCGGCATGTCTAAAAGATCGTCCTGAGGCAATACCCATGAAACAATGGGACAGAGTTGTACGACATTGGAATTCTGAAGAGGCAAAGGTACTTCTCTAGTTTAAGATTCTCTAGTTGTATTGTAAATGCGAATTTTAAGGATTGTTTATTTTAGGATAATTGAGAATGTTGTATATTTTTTATTTAATTTATTTTATAGTTGTGGTTATGGAAAGTAGAGTATACATTTTCTTAGAAGAATTGTTCACAATGATTCTAGACTGATTGTCAATTAATTACAGCTAACAAGTGAGACAAGCACAAGGAATAGGATGAAAGTAAGTACACTCATACTATTGGTAGCAAGAGTTTTGCATGCGAGGCGAGAAA